>CM040239.1:92309182-92397967 GCA_022545495.1 Chrysanthemum lavandulifolium
AAATTTAGCATTTTCTTAATTTTGAATAGAAAGTTGAAAGATTCAAATGGTAATTATTGACTTATTAAGAATGCGTTTATATATGTTACATAGATTATTGTGCATGGGTTTTGTACTTGCACCGTTGTACGCATGCAACTGTGGTTTGTGACTATAGTCTATACTCTATAGGCTATGTATGCTGCTGCTAAATAGAAAAGGTTGGACATGCATGGTAATTAGTGCTAAACCTGGATCTGTCACGCATGAAATGAACAACAACGTGCTTGTGCTTTTTTATTCATCGTTAGTGGATACTGATCAGTTTTACTGTGATTTGTGTTTTGTTTATTAAGATTATTCTCTTTTTATTTTTTCGAAAAACTGAAATATTATTAAGGGCTCCAAGGAGGAGCCAAGACAAAATAAAACAAGGGAAATAAAGAACAAAAACAAGCCAGATAACTGGAGCTAAATACAACAAAACATACGAGAACCAAAAACCAAGACGAATGTCATGTTAGACGTCATTAAGCAGGGACCACGAGCTTGAAATTCATAGGCCCAGTTACATGGAATCTGCATGCAACGAGAAGAGAACCACAACTTTAAGAACTTTTGGATAGACAAGAAGATATCTTCATTATATGTACCGCCGTGCGTTAATATAGAGTCGCGTGAACCACCTTATTTCTTCATTTCCAAACCAACCATAAACCACATTGAAAAATACCATGAAAAATCTTGTTGAGATTGGGGCTTCGTAGGTTTACTAAATATCCCATACTAAAATCCTTAATGGAAAACGACGAAAACGAGATAGGAGGTGTAAGCTGCCACCAACTCCACACATTCCTCCTAAAACGAATAACCATAGGACATTCTATGAGACTATGACAATTAGCTTCAGTTGCAATCTCACAGAAAAGACAGCGGCTAGAGTCAATGTTTTATCCCCCTAGAAACAAGATTATACCTAGTAGGAAGCCTGTCAATGGATGCACACCAAACGCAAATGTTGATTTTGCGTGGATTCCAGGAGTTTCAAACATGGTGAGATCCGAGACTATGATTAGAAAGGAGAATCTCTTGAAGATTATCCGAGAGAACCTTTGATCACCTTGAAGATTATCAAATATTATTTTCACCCACTAAACTCTTTTAAGACTACTTTATTTCTTCCGTTTTAGCTTTTTTTTTCTCGAACGTCCGTGTATAATAATATCACATTAGTAAAAATATAGAGGAAAAGAGACACAAGTCGTATATGTTAAAAACTAATTGTACAAGCCTCTTATGGATCTTTGATCCAATTAGTACATGTCGGATTGAGTTTTCTATTCGTATCAAAGATAGTTGGTTTATTTTTTATTTATTTATCTATATATTTATTTATTTTTTTCAGAGAAAAAACAAGATTCAACTAAATGAACAAATTAAGAACATATACAACGAGATGTGATCCTTTAGAAATTAGGGAAAATTAAAAAGGTGAAACATTTCATGATGATAGTGTCCTCATTCACTCACTCTTTTTTCTTATTAAATTCGGTTAAGAGTATTTTTATTTTTTTAGTTTTTTATATTTCACCCCAAATTTCAAACGGTAATAACTTTCAAACGACAAACTTTTACGAAAAACCGATTTCACCATAATTTTTAAAATTTGATTCTCTTTAATTTGGTATAAATCTTGATAAATATTTCGATTTTTTTTTTTACATATCAAATAATTCTTGATTTTCTTGATATTTTTGGTATTTTCAGCCCCATTTTTTTATCTTCAAAAATGTCGAATCGTGAAAAACTTAAAACATGAAAGTTATAGATTTTTGTTCACTCTTTACCCAGAAATTTACATCACTCAAATTCGATGTCATATGGGTAAGATATCACACGTTAAAGACGATGTTTTACTCATATTTGTTGCATACAAGGTGTTTGATTAAATGTCTAGCAGATTTTAGTGTTAAATTGAATTAAATGCACTAATTTTTTCCCACAACGCATCATTAATCATTTTTAAAGTAAGATTCAAAAGTGATATTTTTAATAGTTAATGTTTTTAACTATTAAAAGCGATGAAACCAAACAAAAGTGATGAACCAAACCAAACTGCTTAAAAAGCGTAAAATCAAATCGATGAACCTAACCAAATCGAACTATGATTAATGAACCAAACCAAAATCGTTGAAAAGAGCATAAAACCAAAGCGATGAACCAAATCAAACATAGTTCATCGCTTTATTTTGGCTCATCAATCATAGTTTCAATTTCTACATATTGGTGTTTGTTTTGTTTTGTTCATCGCTTTATTTTCGCTCATCAATCATAGTTTCGATTTTGGTTTGGTTCATCAGTTTTTGGTTTGGGTCATCAGTTTGGTTTTGTTCATTAATCATAGTTTCAATTTTGGTTTGGTTCATCAGTTGATCAGTTTGGTTTGGTTCATCAGTTTTAATAGTTAAAAACTTTAACTATTAAAAAACATCACTTTCTGAGTTTTTCATTAATAAAATGATTAATGATGCGTTGTGGACAAAAATTAGTTTATTTAGCTCAATTTTAACACTAAAAATCTAAGTTGACATTTCATCAAACACCACAAATAAATATAACTAAAATGTCATCTTTAACGTAGATATCTCACTCATATCATATCGGTTTGAGTGATTCAAATTCTGGGTAAAGTGAATCAAAATCTAAAACTTTTATGCTTTAAGTATTTTATGATTCGGTAATTTTAAGGTAAAAATATGATCGAAAATAAAAAACATCAAGAAAATCACGATCCAATAAATATGTTAAAAAAAGTTTGAAATAATTAAAAGATTTATACCAAATTAAAGAGAATCGAATTTTAAAAATTATGGTGAAATCGGTTTTTTTCTAAAAGTTTGTGGTTTAAGAGATATGTGCGTTTAAAATTTGAGGTGAAAAAGAAAAAATGGGTCAAAAGACCATATTACTCATGGGCAGATTTTATGTATAATTTAGAGTGGGGGGCACGTGTCACAATATGAATGACTTTCTAAACTTTTTAATTTTACCTACTTTGCAATAGATTCCCGACCTATATACAACCGCATATAGTTTGGTACCCTTACTAAAACCAACGGTTAGGAGCAACAATAAAAGGCGGATGAATCTGAATTTAGGAAATGATAGAAAAGAAAACCACCAAGAACTGACTAGCTTGTTGTATTGGTGTCAAGCTCTAATATTCTCACTGGTGAGCTTGTATCAACAGCAAAAGATTCTCATCTTGACATTGACCATTCATAGCTAAAATTTGCTAATAACAACCTTATGAGTTTTGTTAGTTTTATGGATATAAATTAGGGGCATATAATTGTAGTTGTGAGTTAGGATCGAACTATAAATTAGAGACCACGGAGATTGCACACTTTACGTATGAGAATTAAAGTTAAATAATTAAATATAAACGTTGTATTTATTTATTTATTAAACGAAATAACTAACGGACGTTAAGTAATTAATGTAATGGACTAACGGGCGTTAAATGTATTTGGAAAAGGACTAGAATGCAAAGTTTGGGAAGGTTCCGGATTCCCTTTGGGGATGTATGATCCGATCGGCCAAGGAGGAACCAAACCCAACCCATATCAAACTCAACTTGTCCACCAAGTTTAGTTTAGTATATATACAAGGCTAGGGGTCTTGTGTTTTGCATCTCTTGTACTCATAAGCTAAAACCTAAAACGTTTGTGTGTGTTTTTGCTCATAACCGATCGGCCACCACTCTTGGGTGTCGATCTCATTCTTTTTCCACAACAAGTTATTTGGTTTGATAAAACTAGCATTACTTTAATTTGTTTTAGTACGTGTGTACAAGAAAGTGGTAATAACACAATATTGTTATTATTCTTGGATTGAATTACAAAACGGTAAGGGGTAATTCATATAATCCTAATTAAATCAAATTAGGGTTCTTCCATTGCTAGTTTGTGGATTTGATTCTTGTTCGGCTAGAATCAAGAAAAGGTACGCATATTCTTTTATGTTAATTAATTATTTGTTAATAAATCCTATACGCTTCCGCTTGAATACTTTGATGTTTTGTGGTTATTTATTTGATTGTCATGATATATAATTCCAACAGTGGCATCACGAGTCATTGGTTTTTAATGAGTAATTAATTACATAAACGCGTAATAAAACAAATACTTGTATGTTGTTTGATATGTTATCTAGGGTTTATGTTTATTTTTTTTCTTGGGTCGATTTTTTATTGGGGCGTACCCCTATATTTTTTTTTAATTCGACACATATAAATTTTTTTTTAGGGTTTTGATATTGTTTGTTAACCTTATTAAAACCTAGAATTAATATATTAGTTACGCGATTAATTCATGAATAATTTGTTATGTGTCATGGAATTTTGATATGCGATCTTGTGACTATTTGTATAATTGTTATGATATATCCATGATTATACATGCATGTTAGTCATGGATAAGTTGCTTTGATATTGTTTAATTTGTTAAGATATATTTATTTACGATAAATCTTGAATTGGGGAAGACTCCAATTATATATTAATGAATCAATTATGTGCTAATTGGTATATTTTAATTATGGGTTTACGCAATCGATTCATCGATGTATGTGGCTCACTTTCTATCGCTGGAGTGAAAGCCCTAATTAATATATACATTAATTTAACCTAGATATTGATTATTAATAGGTTTTATCGAATAAGTTGCATGTGGCTACTTGTTTACACGTATAAATTGTTTATTATGTGCGCATTGTTTTTTAGTAGTTTATTTTTTATTTGTTACTTGTTTGTTTATTATGTATGACAGTTTTAAGCAAAGGGTAATTTTGAATAGAAAAATAATACGGACTAAACAATGGTGAAATTTGATTTGTTTTGGAAGAGTTAAGTTTTCAATAGTTTAATTGATTGGTGATTTTGGTACAAATGGTCTGAACGGCTCACCCACTAGAATGAACTATAAAGGGGTTAATAAAGAAGTGCGCACAATCACACTGAAAGGATGTCTAAGGTTATGCTTTGCGCTTACCGGTCCTCTCGCCTGAAGTTCGAATGGAGCTACTTAGTAAGCCATAAAATGTGCAAACTCATCTTAAGGGCGAATTAGTTTTAATTCCATGCGCCACTTTGGTGGTAATTACCCAAACACTAAGTGTTTACACTTATGCAAAAGTACGGTATAATGGACGATAATTAACACTAAATTCCTTGATTGGTGAACCCAATACCTCAATCAAAACTTTGATAATTTGATCTTTATGAATTGGTAATAAAAGTTTTTATTAAATTTATGCTACAAGATGAATGCATGACATCTTTGTACATATTTGATTTGACCACATAAAATCAAAACTAGTACCCTTTTAAATTAAGTTATATGCCATCTAATTAAAAGGAACACTTGAAGTTGCAATTTACGTCATGACAAGATTTGGCTAGATTGTGATGGAGAGGTAAATCTCTATGTAAAGTCGGACCTTACATGGACATATTTGCAGTTCTTTAAGTTAGACACTTAAGTTGAGTAGGAAGTGAGAACTGGACTCAATGGCATAAGATGGGATGAAACATGTTTATATTTGCAATAGCGTTGGAAAATATAAATCCCATAATGATCTAGGAGTTGGAAATTGTTTGCCAATTAATGTGCGACAGATTACCTTATTATGTGCTTTCGTTACTAGCAGATCAACTGATGTAATGAATCTATGATAATTTGGATCCTAGTTTTTCAAGAAAATTATATGGTTATATGTTTATATTACCGTTGGGTATATTTTATTTTCTTGAAAAGTGTATTATCGAAAATACTAATACTTGAACTTTTTACGTAGAAATGGCTCAAAACAACGATAACACTAACATCGCTCTAAATTCTGCGCTCAAAAACTTTTTGATCGAGAAAAGTTGATCGCTCTAAGAATTTCAATGATTGGCACCGCTCTTTGAGAATTGTCTGTAGAGTTGTTGACCGGTTGAAATATCTTTATGAACCTTGCCTCTTGAACCAACCGGTCCTACAACTACTCAAGTCGAAAAGGACGAGTGGAAACTAGAGTATAAGCGTCATAATGATGTGGCTTGTATTATGTTGGGAACGATGGAATCGCTTTCAAAAGCAGTTCAACATTATTTCCATATAATATGCTCAATGAACTTGAACTATGTTTGAGAAACCACCGTCGAGATTTATGACTTGACCGACGCATTACACAATGGGCGGGGAGAGGGTAAACCCGTAAGTGCTCATGTATTGGAAATGAAAGGATACATGGATCAACTAAAGGCACTTGGCAAAACTTATGATGATGACATGGTCGTGAATCGATTAATAGATCCCTTAACAAGGATTTTAATGGTTTTGTCGAAACTTCAATATGCACTGCGCGTGGGAAGACGATTCTTGACCTACACGCATTGCTAATTGACTATGAGAAAGGGTTACCTCAAAAGGTTCCTACCTCCTGGTACTTGCTATTCAGGGTGGAAGGATTAATAAGCCAAAACCGCAGTGCGAACAACAAGAAGGGAAGGGTAAGGAAAGGTTGACAAAGGCAAACAAAGTTATGGCCTATCAACCACAACCCAAGAAGAACCCTACTCCTAGGAAGGAAAATCCTAAAAGGATCAAGCATGCCACCATTGCAAGACAGTTGGGCATTGGAAGAGAAATTGTGCTCTATCTTGATGAATTGCGGGCAAATAAGATGAAGTACGACGGGTCCTCGGGCGCCTTCCTTCGTGTAATTTATTTGTCATTGAATTATTTACTCTAAATCATAAAAATTCACGGGTATATGATATTGGTTGTGGTATTCACATTTGTAATACACTACGGGGGTTTAGAGTGGAGAGGAAGCTTGCCTATGGGGAGCAATATCTGCACGTGGGAAATGGTGCACATGCATTGTTGAAGCCATAGGAACGTTTAGTTTAGTATTGCCTTGGGCTTAGTATCTTGTTATTGAACAATTGTCATTACGCACCTTCTATAATTAGAGGTGTTGTTTCCTTTTCAGTTTTGTTGGATGATGGTTTTACTCATACTATTTCACGTAATGGAATTTCTGTTTCTTTAAATGGTGTATTTTATTTTAAAGCAATTACTGTGAATGGTGTGTTTGAAATTGATGTGATTGGAAATGAATCTAACAAAGATAATAATTCGATGTTTAGCATTAATAAGAAAATAAAGTTAGACTTGAATTCTTCTTATCTTTGGCATTGTAGACTTGCTCATATAGGCAAGGCTCGCATGCATAAGCTGCAACAAGAAGGGCTTTTGCAAAATATCAATGATGAATCATTTGATAAATGTGAGTCATGCATATCTGGGAAGATGACGAAGAAACCTTTTCATAGCAATATGGAGAGGCTTCGATCTACTTGGTCTTATTCATACTTGATGTGTGTGACCACTTAGACATGTGTCAAAGAAAGGTGCTAGCTACTTAACCTTTATCGATGATTTCGGCCGTTATGGTTATGTTTATTTACTTAAGCATAAACATGAGGTGTTTGAAACATTTAAGGTTTTCAAAGTCAAGTAGAACCGCAATTGGGAAAGAAGATTAAAGCTCTTCGATCCGATAGAGGAGGCGAGTATCTAAGCCAAGAGTTTAAAGATTACTTAGTGAGAATGGAATTGTCCGAATCTCACTTCTCCATATACTCCACAACAAAATGGTGTATCGAGAGAAGAAATCGTACATTGTTGGACATGATACGATCTATGTTTAATCTTACTACTCTACCTTTATCCTTTTGGGATTATGCTTTGGAATCACTGTTCACATTCTTAATATGGTTCCCACAAAGAAGGTTGATAAGACACCATATGAAATATGGCATGGTAAAGCTCTAACCTGTCTTATTTAAAGGTCCGGGGTTGCGAGGCGATGTTAGACGTGACTCGGAGATAAACTCCAACAAAGATCTCAGTAAAGTGTATCTTCGTAGGATACCCTAAGGAAACTATGGGTTACTACTTTTACTATCCAACCGAAAATAAAGTAATTGTTGCTAGGTATGGAGATTTTCTTGAAAGAGATCTCGTATCTCAAGAATTCGATGGGAGAGTTTATGATCCGGAAGATGATCAAGAAGATGCATTACCTTCGAAAACACTAACGTACTTCCGGTAGAACACGATAGTCCGGGTCCTCCACCGAAGTTGAAGTGATTCCGTTTGAGATCCGTAAGGTCTACGCGTGCACCTGAACGTCTATGTCTTAACGTAGAGGTTGAGGAAACTATGTTAGGAGATCTTGGAGAGCCTACTAGTTATAAAGCTGCCATGGCAAGTCCTGATAAGGACAAATGGCAAGTTGCAATGAATGGGGAAATGCAATCCATGAGAGAAAATGAAGTCTGGGAAGAGGTCGACTTACCTCCAAACGCCACGGTGGTTGGAAGTAAGTGGCTCTATAAAATTAAGACTGACATGGATGGCAATATACACGTCTATAAAGCTCGTCTAGTTGCACAAGGTTTTACTCAAACTTATGGCATTGATTACGAGGAGACCTTTTCTCCTGTAGCGGACATTAGAGCTATTAGAATTCTCATAGCTATAGCAACATACTATGACTATGAGATATGGCAAATGGATGTCAAAACCGCTTTCTTGAATGGTCGCTTAGATGAAGACATCTATATGAAGCAACCTGAGGGGTTCGTGAATCCACAATTTCCAAACCGTGTATGCAAACTTCAAAGGTCCATTTATGGATTGAAGCAAGCATCAAGGCAATGGAATAAGAGATTTGATGAAGAAATCAAAAGGTATGGATTTATTCAAAATCTTGATGAGCCATGTGTATATCACAAAGTTAGTGGGAGTGATGTAATTTTCCTAATTCTTTATGTCGATGACATATTAATTATGGGAAAAGACATTCCAAGTTTGCAAAATGTTAAGGCATATCTTGGGAAGTGTTTTTCCATGAAGGATTTAGGAGAAGTGCATACATTCGGGAATCAAGATCTACCGAGATAGGTCAAAGCGGTTAATTGGTTTAAGTCAAAGCGCTTACATTGATAAAATATTGAAGAGATTCAATATGCAAAATTCCAAGAAAGGATATTTGCCGATGGAAGTAAAGCATGGCTTATGTAGCGAGATGTGTGCTTCAACACTGTGAGGTGGCACGATGCGAAAGTTCCTTATGCTTCGCGTAGGATCTATTATGTATGCGTGAGATGCACAAGGCCGATGTGGCGTTCGCTCAAAACATGACCGGTCGATATCAACGTAATCCGGGTGAACTTCATCGGATTGTCATTAAGCATATTCTAAAGTATCTTAGAAATACTAAAGATATGTTTTTAGTGTATGGTGGAAATCCGGACACGAGCTTGGTGTTACAGGTTCTTGTAATGCGTCCCGGCAATGTGATAAAGATGATACGAAGTCTCGAGACGGGTTATGTCTTTGTCATCAATGGAGGAGCAATTGATTGGAAGAGCAAGAAGCGAGTACGATTGCGATGTCTGCGATGAAGTTTAATACATAGTCGCCGGAAGTCGCAATGGAGGTCGTTTGGATTAGGAAATTCATTTCGTGGCTTGGTGTTATGCCTTCAATTGAATCACCTATTGATATGTATTGTGACAATTCTGCTGCAATCATATTTGCCAATGAACCCGAGTCATGAAGGGCACGGACATTTTCTACTAAGTATCACTATGTTCGGGAACAAGTCCGTGAAGGTGAAATTAATCTATTGAAAGTTCACACAGATGATAACTTAGTGATCCTTTCACTAAGGCTTTAGCTAAAGACAAGCTTATTGGACTTGCCAATGGAATTGGACTTCGTTTAGCTAATAGTTTCATGCATAACGTGATTAGTATTTGGATAAAGGATATTGTAAAACATTTATTATTTTGATGAAATAAAGTTTGGATTATGTTTATTTTCATTTATAATATTGTTGTCCTTTATTTGCATGTTCAATCCGTGAATAACTAAGTTATTTTAAATGTCCGTTGTCGATTAATGATATGGGAGTATCATTAAATTAAGACAAATCTGAGAGATGTGGTAAAATATACTTGAAAGTATATTGATGAGAATGCATACCAATTTCGGATGATATTCAATGAATTGAATATAGGACTTATCCCAACTACATAATTTACTTTGTGGATATTGTTATAAGTAAATTGTGATTAGTTATCCTCAGACTTGAGATACTAGATAAGTGTCATGAATGTAGTGCATTTACGTAAAGCAACTTAACGCTATACGAATCGGTAGTCATAAGGGTTGTTTTCAAAAATGTTACGAAGTTTATGGGTTATTCTTGTAGTCAAATAGAATTTGTTCCTTCAAATTTATTTGGAGTTTAATCTTGTTTGGGCCCTCGTAGGGTTGACAAGATGTTATGTGCGGCCGCATCCAAATCTCCCCTAAATATGTTTAGATGATTCGGTAATCTTGGTCAATCACTTACAACGAGAAACATAATAGTTTTATAAAGAATGACTTAATTCCATATCTTTATTTAACGTGGTATTAGAAACAAAAGGATAATAATAATGAGAAATCATTAAAAGGTTTTCCAGGAGCCTTACTCGAGTTGTACTAGAGGCATCGAAGTGTTGCTAGACGCTAACCGATGTGATCACTCTATTAAGATATATCCAAGTGGGAGTTGTTAGTTTTATGGATATAAATTAGTAGACGTGAGTTAGGATCGAACTTGAGACCACGGGATTGCACACTTTACGTATGAGAATTAAAGTTAAATAATTAAATATAAACGTTGTATTTATTTATTTATTAAACGAAATAACTAACGGACGTTAAGTAATTAATGTAATGGACTAACGGGCGTTAAATGTATTTGGAAAAGGACTAGAATGCAAAGTTTGGGAAGGTTCCGGATTCCCTTTGGGGATGTATGATCCGATCGGCCAGGAGGAACCAAACCCAACCCATATCAAACTCTAACTTGTCCACCAAGTTTGGTTTAGTATATATATACAAGGCTAGGGGTCTTGTGTTTTGCATCTCTTGTACTCATAAGCTAAAACCTAAAACGTTTATGTGTGTTTTTGCTCATAACCGATCGGCCACCACTCTTGGGTGTCGATCTCATTCTTTTTCCACAACAAGTTATTTGGTTTCATAAAACTAGCATTACTTTAATTTGTTTTAGTACGTGTGTACAAGAAAGTGGTAATAACACAATATTGTTATTATTCTTGGATTGAATTACAAAACGGTAAGGGGTAATTCATATAATCCTAATTAAATCAAATTAGGGTTCTTCCATTGCTAGTTTGTGGATTTGATTCTTGTGGATTTGATTAATTATTTGTTAATAAATCTATGCTTCGCTTGAATACTATGTTTTGTGGTTATTTATCATGATATATAATTCCAACAATCAAACTTTTAACTAATAAGTAATGTAAGTAAAGTATATAGGTATAAAGCAAGGTTATCAAGATATTACTTAAGATTATGTTAAAGATCTAATTAATTATTAGTTAATAGAGTTTCATACAAAATCCGATATAAAAGACCAATTTAAGTGAATATGAATAAAAATTTCAAAGTTTAAACATCGTAATAATATGAATAATGTAATACATGCAATTACTTCATGTTTCAGTCGTTTAATAAACGCTTTGAGTAGAAAAGAAGTACGACACGAATAAAATTAGGTCATGTATAAAGGTAAAATTTGGTTAAAATTTGGAAAGTAGGCTTAGATTTGTAAAAAGTTTGTTTAATAATAAATATTATGCTTTATAGTAAGATCGGGATCGATAGCGATCCTATTTACTAGCTATCTGTCTTACTTCAATTTGATGCTATCTCTGATTCTACTTCGATCTTGCAAGGTTTTCTAGTGTATGATTGTAAGATCGTACAATCCTAAGATCAAGATCGTGATCTTGATAACTATGGTATAACGTATAAATATTGGAAGAAATAGGGAGTAGATGTAGATTAGTAATTTCATAGTTCTCATTTTGAGAGTTTGTAAGCAAATGTATTTTCTCTTTATATATAGTGGAGATGACATTTAGTGAATTCAGATATTCAATAATTTTCTAATCATTTGAAATTTGGTATGTGATGTTAAGTAGAAAATATTGCGTGCTTATTCAGTGTTAATTATGTAAGTATCAAATCCTTAAACAAAACTTATGAGGTTGTTGATATCATTAATAATGCTATTATCTTTTTTATATAGTCTTTTTCATCGGTTTTATTATGCAATAATCACTTTTCACCACTCACCACTATTATCTGTGTCAGCGTCACTTTGAAATTTTTTTCAGAATTATCTCACACAACTCCTCCCATAAAGCTGAAAGAAGTGATGGTGACTCACTCACAATCACCCCATTTTTCTCTCTCCTCTCACTTTCACTCACTCTCACTCATTATACATCCGTTTTGGTCACCCTCACCCACCTTTTATAAAAATATACCTCACTAAATACCCCACACTCACTCACAAACCAAATATTTAATTATTAAACATCCACTATGATCCCGCTTTTTCACCTCTCTCACTGTGGTGAGTAACTTACCAAACGAATGCAAATTTGATCGTGAGTGGGGCATCTGTTTTGAGAGTCACCACGGTGAGTGAGTCACTCACTCCTCAACTCACTACCACTCACTCTAACCTAATTATTTTCCCTATTAATAATGCTCTTACCTTTTACATAGTCTTTTTTCACGAACTTATGATCTTGTAATAACACATGTCATAATGAAACATCGGTGTTGAATAAACCAATTAACTATTTCAAAAAAAAAATCTATATCTATATTCAAGACGTTCAAGTAAAATCATTTTGAGTAAGGATTAAATGCAGATGGTCTTAATAAAATCATTTTGGTTACCCGTACAAAGTATTTATATATGTATGTGTAAATGAGAATTAGGCGATAAATATGTGTCATAAACTTGAATCAATTTGGGACTCAGACTGAATCTAGTAATACTATGGTCGCTAACAAGGAGGGGTCTCAACAGACTGGTAGTATTCCATAATATCCAATTGTGATTGAAGAAAAAGGGAAGGAGCCTGTGGTGGCTTCTAAAGTACAACTGGACGCGGGTGCTACATCCAAGTCTTCTTCTCCTCCTAATATTTCTCCGACGAAGAGGACTAATCCTTTCTCTAAAGTGGGTGAAAATGATTATGATGACTACATGAATCAAATCTCCGACCTCCCGCATGAATTGGATGATGTCTATAACACGTTTGATATTAAGCTCCAAGGGCGTCGTAGGAAGTAATTTGTTTTGTGTTTGTTTTCTATTGTTATCTTGTGAGTAGTGGTTTGTTTTTTGGACAATAGGAACTTATGTAACGGGCTGAGATATGGGACTTCACCCATATCCTTTGTACTTAAATGTTTTTTGGATTAATGAATTTTTTACCAGGTCGTTTTCACCTTTTACCCAAAAAAAACTTGAATCAATTTGTATAATTGTATCGTATATTTTTTATTCTTTATAGAACAATTGTATCATATTATATGTAAGCTACGTACTAGCTCGCATGCAAAAGAGTAACATACAATGTTTTTTTCAGGGTCGGCAAGCCGAGGTGGGTTTCGTAAGTATCCATGAACCACGTGGATTCTTCTTGCGTATATAGTGAAAATTATAGCAAGTACACTCATTTGTATACAAACGCATGTTGCCCCAAATTTGTTTTTTGTTACGGGTATATTTGATTAGTTTTGCTAATTAAAATGCACCTCATAACTTATATTCCTTGTGCGCTTATGACAATTAGATTAAGGGATATCAATCTAGCTAGCTACGAATACGTTCACATGTCTTCATATTTTTGTGTAGAGAGATATAGAGATAGTAGACGAAGGAATCAAGATCTTCCAAACACTTGCAGACAAAGAGGCTTCAGAAGAGAAAACAACCTTTTTTGAAAACCAGAGAAAAGAAAAAATAAATAAATAAATCCAAACCACCATCCGGTATCCATACATACATCAGATGTGTGTGTGTATGTGTTTTCTCTATATATGTGATAGCAAAAAACTATGTTGGATCCTTTGTAAAATTACAACCCCACAACTTTCTTTCTATCTTCCTGTGTTTTAGGTCTCCAAAAACACCATTTCTTGCATCTTTCCCTCTAGTTTGGCTTCTTTTTAGCCCTTTTTTCTTGGAACAATTTATGAATCAAAAGACAGCCTTTTGATTTTTTCTCTTTTTAGCTCTTTAAATGCATATATATGAGTATGACTCTAAAGTGATCCTCTAGCTAGACCTCTTTATATATCTCTCTTGCCCAACACACCCTAATTATTGGCTGTTATCATATGTTATCAAGATTCAGAGGTAAAATCATTCCTATAATCACACGGGAGTCACGTTCATGTGGATACACTTGATGAGTGTAAGTATATGCCTGGCTCCTGTATGCCATTTGCAGAGTCCATTGTGCATCAGTGGTCTCCGTGTATGGCGTATGCGGAGCCGTGCATATTTTCTATCTTGTACATTTTACACTTTCTGCTTTATATACATGATATGTTTCATATAATCTCATATGGCATCAAAATCATCTTAGAAGTTACCCAATTGATTTAAGGTTCTAATTTCATTATTTGGCTAGTCATGATTAACCAATTCTGGCGATTATGTAAGATGATTTCCCAAAAACATAGTTTTGTAGATAGGGTTTGTCTAACAGTAACAAGGTTAATATGAACAAAAAATGAAAATTTAAATTTATAAAGTCTATAATATAAAAATTTAAAAAAAAAATTAAGTTAACTTATGAATTTGATTAACTTAATTAACACAGCTTAACCATTATTTTAATGACTTGGTTACAAATCCTTGTAGATGTTACTTGCTTTATTTCATCATCAACAAAAGTTTGATTCTTTTTATTAACTATGTTTAATTCATCACAATTAAGACTTCCTTTTTTATCAGGAAATCCTTAATACATACACATATTACATATATCTTTATGAGTGGCGGCGATTAGCATGTGCAAGTAGGGCAACCGCACAAGGCCACCATTTGTAAGAGGGCCTCCGATTTAGTATATTTCCATTAGTATTTATACATATCTAAGTATATTAAACATGTCTAACTTAAATTTTTACAGCCCTTTTGTATTTTATGTGAAGGGGCCTCCGATTTAGTATATATTCATTAGTATTTATACATGTCTAAGTATATTAATTATAATTGGAATTTTCCATAATAGTTAATATTTTCGTAATTTAAAATGCCTCATTAGTAGTTTCTCACCGGCCACCAAAATCAAACGGACGGCCCTGAACTTTATATAAGAATGGGCAAATCGCATAAAAGTCTTTTTTATGTCAATTTCAATTAAAGGTATTGTTCTTTTTTTTCTCAATTTAAGGTACCGACTTTTTTTGGGCGATTTAGGTTTTTCTAACTTCCGTTAACTATTTCGTTAGTAAATTACATGTTTGGTCCTTGAGTTTGTATATGCATTTCATGTTTGGTCCGTTAACTGCTTTTTGCATGTTTTAGTTCGTTTTGCACATTTAAATCTGCTTTACACGTTTCGTCTATTTTTACACGTTTCCGTCCATTTTTTCAAATATTTTTTCCAAATTTTTCGAAAAAACTTTTCGAAATATTTTTTCAAAAAAATTTCAAATATTTTTTTCAAAAAAATTTCAATATTTTTTCCAAATTTTTCAAAAAATTTTGAAATATTTTTCCCAAATTTTTCAAAAATATTTTCAAATATTTTTTCCAAATTTTTCAAAAAATATTTTGAAATATTTTTCCAAATTTTTTCAAAATATTTTGAAAAAATTTGGAAAAAATATTTAGAAAAAAATTTGAAAAAATTTATTTCAAAAATTTTCAAATTTTTTTAATATTTTATTCAAAATATTGAAAATTTTGAAAAAAAAAAAAAAAAAAATTTTTTTTTGTTGTGATTGGTGGTGTTGGGTGGTGGTGGTTAGTGGAGGTGGTGATTGGTTGTGGTGGAAGCGTGCAAAACGAAAACGCGTGTAAACACACGAAAACGCAAAACAGAAAAAAAACGGACGAAACGTAAAACGATCACGGCGATAAAACGAACGAAAACGTTTGCAAAGTGTGAAAACGGACGAAAATAGGCCAAACATGAAATGCCTATACAAACTCAAGGAACAAACATGTAATTTACTAACGAAATAGTTAACGAAGTTAAAAACCTAAATCGGCCAAAAAAAAAGTCAGATGCCTTAAATTGAGAAAAAAAGAATAAGACTTTAATTGAAATTGGACGTAAGATGAGACTTTTATGCGATTTACTATAAGAATTAGATACATTTATATGATTTTTTTGTCACTATTCTTTTTTTATGGAAACTATATTTTGGACAATAGACTATCAAAAATACTATAGATCGATTTTCAGTTATGTGATAATTTATGTATACACTATTGTTTTTAAACTACGGAAGTAGTTCAGCTAATGGTACAGTGCTTTTGATAAATTAATTCATGTATACACTATTTATTTTTTTTAAATAGGGAAGTAGTTCAGCTAATGGTACAGTGCTTTTGTTAAATTAATAATCATTCTCGTAAAGTTATTAGTGTGTGAGAATACAAAAATGAATTTCTTCTTTAGTTCTTTGTCACTATTTCTGCAATTAGTATTAACTAGATTTTTAAGGAAATATTATAAGCATTTACTAATTAAGATTTTATTGTCATGTTGCGATGGAAGTAGATGTAGCCAAGCAACATCAGATATATCCACGTGCTACTCTTTCATGGGAAATTTTGGAACAAGCAAAAAACATAAAACTTACAAAGTAAAACATCTGCAAGAATCACTGGTTTCAGACAATCTTTTGAAAGACATTAATTTACTCTATCTTTGTCGCACCTCGTGTGTGTGTTCAATTTTGGAGCTAAATTTTACATGCATTGCATGATTGTCGTTTATTGAAAATTTTCAATTGCTATGCTAGGATTTTGAAAACTAAAGAATTTAGAACTTTAGATCACCTTTCAACAAAAAAATTATATATTAAAATGCTTGTTTTTAATTTTCAGTCAAGCTATTGTTACCCACAATTAGCAGGTTGAAATCAAGTATGGGTTCTACATTAAAGAACGTCGTAATTGTATAACAAGAAAGAAACGTTACGCCAGTTCACCAATAAATTGTGTATGACATGCTTGAAATCAAGTATGGGTTCTACATTAAGGAACATCATAATTGTATTTTAATTAAACTAGTAAAAAACCAGAAACAAAAGGTTACAAAGTAAGTACTTTTTTGAACGACAATTAATGGTGTTATAATACTAGCGAGATGTTGGACAAGACTTGCAACGAGATGGAAAGAGTATTACAAAGGTTACATTTGGTGAGGGAGTTACCTTAGCCGAAACTAACAGTCTAGCTTCTTCACTCAATTGCAAACCATCTACCATTCTGTGATAGATCCTACCTTAATTGGGCCCACCATTGGTGCCAACATGCGAAATTTTGCAATTGGAGACACTTTGTTAATAAATTTCACAGAAAACTAACCTTTTAGAAAGCTAGAACCTTCTCATATGATGGAAGACTCATAGTCTTAAAGCTAAGTCGGTTCATGGGGCACTTGGTACCCGTTTCTTATACTGTTCAATGATACTAAGAAGGTCATCAGTTACTTAGAGAAGCTTAGGGTGTGTTTGTTTCATTTAGATGTTTTGGGTCTGAATCTGACTACCGCATCTTACTGGTAAGAGGTGACTAGAAAGTCTAAATCTGAACGAAATAATGTTGTTTGTTTTTGTATAAGTGTCCGAATGATTTTAAGTGCTCGTTTTTGCAATTTGTTTATTAAACTAACGCAATGCGACAATAAGTAACTTATGTAAATATGAAACAAGACTTTTATCATAAATATAACATAGTTAATAAACAATCAAATATAATATATAAAGTTTACAAAAGCAGTAAGAAGCGTTAAAACAACTCTCCCACCTCTTACTAAGTAAGATGTTATATGTCTAACTGGTCTTACTCAATAGAAAAAAAAACAAAGAAAACGTCTGCCCACTTCTTCTTGGTAAGAGTAAAGGGGCTAGTAAGACTTTTTAAAAACAAACACACCTTTAGACGTAACTTCTTTTGGGGTGGTACTTTGGATTCTAATAAATTGTCTTGGATTGGTTGGAATAAAGTGTGCTCATCTCCTAGTTGTGTTGGTTTAGGGATTGGTGGCCTTCAATCCTCTAACATAGCGATCTTGCTAAATAGTAGTGGCGTTTTCTTTCAGAACCCAAGGAAACGTATCATCACTTACATCTATGGACCTCAAGGCGGAATTTGTTTAGGAAATTTCCCCTTCCCAACGTTTCAAATAAAGTCGCTGGAAAAAATTATAAACCTTAACAAATATTGATATCCTAACTGCCAATCTCAACTTTCATATTATATTTACTCGTAAAGTTGGCGACGGAAGATTTTTTTTCCTTTTTTCATGATAAATGGATTGGCACATCTACTTTTCGAACATTATATTCTAGACTTTATGCATCAAAAACTTCTGATTGCCTTATAGTTGAAAGATGTAACACAACTAGCGGACAATATACAAGATCTTGGGCTTGTAAAAGGGCCATTCATGAGGCCCTTGAAAGTGTCCAACTTTTGGACTTGTTAAAACCTAGTAGAGAATTTCAACCCTTGTGAGGCTGCTGATACGTGGGTATACATATACAACTTAAACACCTCCAAAACCTTCATTGTTGAAACTTTAAGGAAGAAGATTGAAGAAAATCTTCTATTATCATATGATAATCGGATTCATTGGAGCATATACCTTGGTATAAAAGTCTACGAATTGATGTTGACTAAACCGGCCTGTTGCCTGAGGTGTAACGTATGAAGCCCTTGTAAAGGAAGACGTGGCAATGTTGCTATGCCAAACACCCCTTCAAGTTCAGCACAAGAAGAAACTCCAAGCACATCCCAAGTTCAGAGCGTTCAAAGACTTGCAACTCACCAAAGATGAAGTTACTAGTTGATAGATGTCTTGTACAATGTAATGTAGTTGTTAGCTTTAGCTTGTTCAGTTTTGATTAGCTTAGCTTAGTCATAGTGTAGCAATGTAACAGTGTACTCTATAAATAGCCATGTACTCCTCATAATTCAATAATGAAATACATTTACTTTTTCCATTCTCTTTGCTTTCTCTGTTTCTCAGCATGGTATCAGAGCGAAATCCGCTCACCATAACAAACTCGGCCATTGTAACTGAATCAGGCCACCACAACAAACTTTGACCATCATTCAACAAGCTTTGACCATCATAAACCACCACAAGAACCACTACAAAACTGTTAAAATCCACAAAAAATCATCAGAAATCTATCAAATCATCATCCCAATCACAATTTCAACAACTGAACTCACTTAACTTCACAAATTCATCTATAATAGATTTTCCCACCAAAACTTAAACCAAACCTTCATATGTGTTTCTTGGTGCCAAAATCTCCAAGATCAACATGACTATTACATCATCCATTGATAACTCATCATCATCCTCACAAAACACTGATGGCATTAATTCAATCCATCATCCACTGTACTTTCATCAGAATGATCACCCTGGACTCATCCTCATCTCCAAGAAGTTAACAGGGTTAGAAAATTGCAGTACTTGGAAGAGATCTATGATGATAGCACTCAACGCAAGAAACAAGTTGAAATTAGTCAATGGTGAATTTGAAGAACCTGCAACTAACTCTCCAATGAGGTCACTTTGGGAAAGAGCCAATGACATGTTGATATCTTGGATCTTAAACACGGTCTCTAAACAAGTAGGTAACAATCTCAGTTTTGTCAATTCTGCAAGTGCATTATGGAAAGAATTGAATGAGCATTACTCACAATTGGATGGTCAAAGGATTTACAAAGTTTCACATGATATTGTTAACTTGAAACAAGGGAATACTACCATTGAATTGTACTATCAAAAATTGAAGGGATTATGGGATGAGTTAGATGCATTAGAGGCTCCTTATGCTTGTGTTTGTCCTTGTGATTGTGAAAATGGGAGGTCAAATGGTGAAAGGGATCAAAGAAAAAGGCTAATGCAGTTTCTGATGGGGTTGGATGAAAGCTACACCAATGTGAGAGGTCAAATCTTGTTGATTCAACCATTACCATTAGATTCAAAAGCCTACAGTATGTTAAGACATGAAAAGATTCAAAGAGAGACACCCAAACCCACCATTACCATCCCAACTACTCTTAACACAACTGCCAATCACAAACCTCATTACATCACAAACAGAATTAACCCAACTACTTCAAACACCACATTCAAGAGAAGTCCATTCAAGAAAGGGGTTTACTGCACAAAATGCAACAAAGAATATCACTATGGTACAGAATGCTATAAGCTTGTTGGCTATCCACCAGGTCATCCCCTTCATAACAAATATGTGCCTCCATCTCAGATAAACAACACAACTCCAAGGATGAATACAATCAACACAGACACAATTGAAGTACTACCAAACTATGTTGATCCAAACACCCTTTCAACCAATTCTGCTGACTCTTTTGTGTAGTCAAGGATAGATCCATTGCAGAACTAGCTGAATTAAGTATTTCTCATGCTCCAGAACAACCCAAAGGAGTTCACAGCTGGCACTATACCCCACATGGCAGGTATATTCTTCTTCATTGCTTCATTTTTATCAGGATTTCTAGATATTTGGATTATTGATAGTGAGGAAACTAACCATATTTGCATATCACTCAACAAAATGCAAGACATTCATACACTCACACACCGAATCCTTCTTAGTTAACTAAATAGACACCAAATAAAGGTGGACACAGTGGAATCAGTCAAAATTACACCCAATCTTACACTCACAGGAGTACTCTACATACCCACATTCACCTATAATCTCATATCTATCAGTAAACTCACTGCAACTACTCACCCATCTATTATTTTCACTCATAAACAATGTAAATTTTTGGGCCATGATGGCTCTGTGACACAAGGATCTCTTCATGGAGGACTCTACACACTCAACTCATCATCAAAACACTCTACAGCTACTGTACTTTCCAGCTTTAGCTCATCACAACTGTAGCATGCCAGATTGGGACATCCTTCATTTCAAGTCATCCAGAGAATCAAGACTTTATCCTCTCTACCAAAGTGTAATTCAGAATCAATTTGTAGTGTCTGTTCTTTAGGAAAACAACATGTTCTACCTTTTCCTCCTTCTAGTACTTCTAGCACTTCAATTCTGTTTGAACTTGCATTTGGATGTTTGGGGTCCTTACAAATAATTTACAATCAAAAAATGTAAATAGTTCTTAACAATTGTTGATAGTTTTACAAGAGCCACCTGTACATATTTATTGCCTTCCAAACATCATGTTTCAACTACTTTTCAATCTATTTGTACATATGTTCAAACACAGTTCAATAAAACCATAAAGCAAATCAGGACAGACAATGGGACAGAGTTTTTAAATTAATCATTAAACACATTTCTTCAATCAAAAGGAATCATCCACCAAACTTCATGTCCATACACTCCCCAAAAAAATGCTAGGATAGAGAGGAAACATAGACAACTGTTAGAAATGGCAAGAGCATTATACTTTCAAGCAAAATTCCCTCTACACCTTTGGCGTTATTGTATCCTCACTTCCACCTATTTGATAATAGATTAGCCTCAAGAGTTATTGATAACAAAAGCCCTTATGAGATTCTCTATCACAAACCACCTTCACTTGAACATCTCAGAGTTATTGCCTGCAAAGCTAATGCATAAAATCTCACCTTAGATAAGTTTGAAACCAAATCCACACCAACTGTTCTTATTGGCTACCCACAAATTAAAAAGGTTATCTTCTTTTTGACACCCAAACTCACAAAGTCATCACCACTAGAAATGCCACATTTGATGAACACACATTTCCCTTTCACAGTATATCTGAACCAATACCCAAACAGACCCTTACACCTCACCTCTCTAATTCACAATTGACCCAACTCCAACTCTATCACCACATGTCCAACCATCCATCCCACCTTCCCCTGCATCACCTCTCATTAAACCATTAACTCAAACCCCCATTCCACCATCCATCTTGATCCAATCACTGATTCACCCACTGTGTCTACCACTGAATCTCCACCATCAACTATCCAAATTAACACCCATACAATCATAAACTATAGACACCACTCCTACCACAACACCACTAACTAGTCCATTAAGACCATCACCACCTCTCAGACACTCCACAAGAACAAAAACCATTCCCACCAAACTAAAAGGCTTCCAATATCATCTTCCTAAATCTTTCATCAATAATGCCACCACCAAATATTACCACTCTAAATTCATAAACTACAATAACTTATCACCACAAAATTTCAATACAATGTCATTTGCATTCATGAGCCCCACTCCTATTTCTATGCATCAAAATATCCAAAATGGAAAGAAGCTATGCAAAGAGAAATTGAGGCACTTGAACAGAACAAAACATGGACCTATACAACTTTACCCCATGCAAAATGGCCATTGGATGTAAATGGGTCTATAGGATCAAACTAAAGGTTGATGGCACCATTGACAAGTTTAAGGTCAGATTAGTAGCAAAAGGCTTCACTCAGATCAAAGGCATTGATTACAAGGATACTTTTACCCCTGTAGCAAAGATGGGGACTATGAGAACTCTACTTGTTGTTGCAGTTCAAAAGGGTGATTTCATAGAACAACTAGACATCAACAATGCTTTCTTACATGGTGATGCACAAGAAGAAGTTTACATGGCAGTTCTACAAGGCTACTCACATAAACTTCTACCCAACACAGTCTGCAAACTAAACAGACTTTTTTATTGATTAAAAAAAGCAAATAGACAACGGTTTGAGAAATTTACAACTTGCCTACTTCAACTAGGATTCAAACAAAGTTATGTTGATACATCTCTTTTCACCATCACTCATCAAGGATCCTTAACTTCACTCTTAGTATATGTAGATGACATTATCCTAGTTGGCAAGGTTTCTGCTTCTTCACAATAAATTCAGCATTAAGGATTTGGGCCCTCTACTTTATTACCATGGCATTGAGTTTCTAAGAAACTCATCTAGTCTCACCATGTCTCAAAGAAAGTATGCCTTGGAGCTTTTAGAATGTGCAAACATATTAGACAGCAAACCTGTAGCTACACCAATGGATCCTATCCTTAAAATTAATGACACAAATGGATACCTTCTTCCTGATCCATCTTCATACAGAACCTTGGTTTGTAAGCTTATCTACTTGACTATCACAAGGCCAGGTCTCACTTTTGCTGCCCAAGCTCTAAGCCAATACTCACACAGTCCAAGGTCATCCCATTATGATGCTCTCATGAGGGTGCTCAGATATATCAAGCTTTTCCCAGGACAAGGTCTATTCTTCCCCAAATAGAATCCTCAAACCCTCACCACCTATTGTGGCAGTGATTGGGCCAGCTGTGCCACAACCAGAAGGTCAGTTTCATACTATAATATCTTCTTTGGTCATAGTCTCATCTCATGGCAATCCAAGAAGCAAACTGTGGTCTCTAGAAGCTTTACAGAAGCTGAATACTGAGCATTGGCTGATAGTACCTGTGAGATTTCATGGCTCAAATGCTTACTCAAAGACCTACATGTATGTATCCCTACACCATCTCTTGTCATGTGTGATAATGCCTCTACTATAGCATTTTCCAACAATCCAATTCGCCATGCAAGAAACAAACACATTGAGATAGATTTCCACTTTGTAGGGGATAAGATCAAACAGATACATTAAACCCTGTTATGTTCCTACAAGACTCCAATTGGCAGACATTCTAACTAAAGGACTTAACAAAGCTCTACAATATAACTGTTTATCCAAGTTGGGCATTTGTGACCCATACACAATGGCAACTTGTTAACAGCGTAGTCCATAAATAGCTATGTACTCCTCATAATTCAATAATAAAATATATTCACTTTTTCCATTCTCTCTGTTTTCTCTGTTTCTTAACACCTTTGAAACTTCTCAAACAACTTTTCCTAGATTTCCTCATGGCGGAAGTTATGGAATAGAATCGCGGCTTGGTGGGATTGTGGAGATTACACAAACTATTTGGTGTCTTTTATATTTTGGGGAGATACTGGTTAATCATAACAACATGGTTAATACTTGCCTTTATTCGTTCAAACAAACATGTGGATCATTTGGAGGTATTAAAATAGTATTTGTTTTGATTCAAATCCTCAATGAAAGACACTCTTAAAGAAAATATCAAGGTGCTTTTTCACACTTTCTAGTTACGAATAATTATGTAAAACTGACGTAGTTGATTTGATTAGCGATTCATTCATTTTCATTTGCAAATAACTTGTTATTTCAACCATGCAACTTGCTAGTTGTGCTTATAATACATCCGTCATTCGAAGAAAACTATTACGAAAGTTATCAAGCCACACTAACCAACCACTCCGATTAGAAATCCAACTAAAGCTAAATTGTTTAGTGTCATTGAGGATGAGAAATTTCTTTGACCTTTTGTGTGAAAAAGTGAACTCAGTTCTAAATCCCAAAGGATCCAAATGGTAGATTGAATAACGGCATCAAACGCAACACAGATATTAGGGATAAGTTTGTTCGGTTAGCAAGGTTGAATACATCATTAGAAACATTATCAAGGTTGAATGCATCAAATGGTAGACTCGCGCTCAAATGAGTGTGAGCAATCTTTGAAAGTATCAACTTTCGTGACATAATTTTCAATGTGTCTCTTCCTAAAATTTCTCATAAAAATGTTTAGATATACAAGCTCAACCTTAACGAAGCACAGGCCCAAATATAATTGGTAGTGAGTTATTAGGCCCGTATATGTGTAGAAAGCCCATATTGAAAGCACAAGCTATTCTGCTATTGTCAGTTTATTTGATGTTAAAACTTGAAACAATTCTTAAGTTTGGTGTTTTTATTGTGACAATGGAAATAGGTGAATTGCATAATTTCGATAATTTGCTGCATTTGCGTTGATAAATAAAAACTGTGTTATTGGATTTATGAATTATTTTTTATTCTTTGATTATGTATATATGTTCATGATATATAGATTTACATATGTATGTAAAAATTTAGAAGAAAAAAAGAAATCAAAATTGTCACATCACAAATTATATTTCCAAAAATGTCAACAAAAAATTGTTTATGTATCAGAATAGACGTCAACTTTTAAAAGTTTTTATTTAATAAGAATAACCCTTTGTTTTGTGAATACATGAGATGTTAGGTAATAGGTATCGTAGGAGTAAACTACCAAATATGTACTAGTTTAATAGAATGGAATAAATATGAAAGGCCAACAAACACCATCCTAGGAAGAAAAAAAATAATAATAATACATTTAAAAACTACAATTACTAAGCATGCACAAAACATGGCCAATAATCTATTTCCAAACCATCATAGGTTCATCAACTAGATAGAACCACCTTTAAAAAAAGTAAAATCCCATTCCCATGATAGGTTTATTTGTGAGTTCGATGATGGAGACCTCAAAAAGAAAAAGAATTTGTGAGTATGTGTAAGTGTATTATGAGATATTTTTCTGTTTTAGTGTGGTGTATGTAAATTTTAAAATAATGTGGTACCTATCGCGAGGGTTTGGTGGCAGGTTTGATAGTCGAAGTGGATGCTGATGGGCATGATTGTGGTCAAGACCACACTAGTAAATGTAGTCTAAGAGTATTGGGTGTGATAACATCTATAACATTAAAAAAAATTGTCACATCATCATCTTCACTTTTAACGCTAGCACAAAAAAATACTCCCTCACTAATAATACCATCCTTTTAAGACTCATTATTTTTTGTATTATTATTTTTTTTTCATTTTTCAAACAAAATAAATTTCATTAATTTAAATAAAAATACAATACTAAACTTTAGAAAACATACAAAAACAAAAAAACACACGAAACTAAAAAAAATACAATAACTAATTTTGTTGATTTTGTTGTTGTTGAAGTCGATATTTGTTCATTACTTCTTGTTTTTGCATCTCGATGAGGAGGGCTTGGTCCATCGGCAAATCGTCGGTTGAAGTCCGGAGAAACTTCAATTCCTCCATTTTTTGTATTGACTCGTCTTTCATCCTTGTAGCCTTGTACGCCGTCACCGTGGCTTCATGTTTGGTTCAGAAGTCATTTTTCATAAAATCACTAAATTTCAAACAGGTTACTTCCCGTGGTGCTCGACGAAGTTGCGGATTTAGTTTTTTTTAGGGACGTGGTTTGTCGGGGGACGAGGTCTCACATCTTCTCCAAATAGCTTGTCATGTCCGGTGAGATCACGCGTCTTCTTGAGAAAATGGCCTTCCTTCTTTTACCTCTTGATGATATGCATTCCTAACACGGTTCATAAAATCAAGCTCATTTTCCCCACTACGACCACCCATACATTGGAAACGTTTAAAGATTGCATTGAACTTTTGGCAATTATGGTTCAATGTATGCCACTTAGTCATCAACATGTCCTTATTACGTTTTTGAAAATTAGTTTTGTTGAACGTGTGGAGAACCTTGTACCAAAACGAATCGTTGTTTTTGTCGCCTCCGATGTCGGTATCCTGAGAAACGGAAACATAACACGGGCTAATAAAGTTTCCTTCGACGATAACCAACGACGAGAACAAGTTAAGATTTCAGTTTTAAGTTTGTTTTCAGTTGTGGGTTTCTGGTATTTTCCTTGTTTTGCGGCTCGTTTTCCTTTTCTTTTGATCTTTTGGATTTCAGTTTCGATTGGTGGTTGTTGTGTGATGTTTGTGGTTGTGTCGTGTATGGTGGTGGATTTTGTTGTAGATTTGGAATTGTCGGTTAAGCATTTGTTGTTGTTGATGATAAAGTTGTTCGGGTGTGTAAGGCGGCCGAATTGGCTACTGAACCCGGGAAAGTTAGAATTTGATGATATTGATTGTGTGGATGAAGGTGTCAGAGTGTTTGACGAAGATGACGAGTTTGGTTGCGACATGTTGAGGAGGTTGTTGAAAAACGTTCGTTATTGTGTTGAGAAATTTTTGGTTTAGTAGCTTGTGTGTGAAAATATAAAAGTGATAATGGAAGTAAAGTGTTTGTGTGTAAAAAATGAGTGTCTTAAATGGGTTTAAATAAGCGTGTAAAGTGGTATTTTCTTTTTACTTTTTTTTTAATTGAAATATAGCCGTTTAGTAGCCGTTGCATTTGAAAAAATGTTTTTTTTAAAATAGAAACCAACGCGTGTTGGTGGAGTAATGTCCTATCCAACGCCGTTGGGAACTTGGGTATGTCGGTATGGTAACGCCGGCAACGCCGATTCCATGTCGGCTTAACGCAATGAACGGTGATAACATACCCTGTCCTCTAAGTCCATGATATACAACACCATTTTGACTCGCATGCTGCCATATATCACTTTTTGGGCACACTTAAGACTTTGTCACACATTATAAAACGGAAAATAAAAAATGAAAGATAAAGATCAACATATGGACACTTTAAAGACTCTTTACAACATATATCAAGTTCTTAGGGGACGAATGAAAAGAACAAAAGAATGCAACAAATATTTCCTAAATTAGTCCCCAATGTTTCTCAAATATTAAATTCAACCCTCACAAACTTCTACTAAAGTAGCTTTTTATATGTTCCCCTACTGCCCTTTTGTTTCTTTTTCTACAGAGAGTCAATGCACAAAATAAAGAGTGAGCAGACACCACAATAATGTTTTCAGTCCTCTACTTTTTTCAAAGTAAAACCTTTTCACCAGCCCTGCATTCATACTGAATTAAAGTTATTAATGAGTGAGGGCTTTATGGTAAGTTTGACACAGTATCAGTAGTAAATGCAGCATACATGTAACAAATTCTGGAAACAAAATGCACTCTCATATTTTAACCAATCAATATGTGTAATATGAAAGTGGACGCATAGTTTGGGACGGAGAGCGTATATTTGTCGTATTGTTCATAAGGTGAAAAAGATAAACCATCTACATGTCAATGAGGGGTCACACTACCGAAAACTTTTAAACCCATCTCCCCACCATTATTCTTACTCAAACAGGAACACCATAAGTTTGTAGTGATGAAATGACAGAAATCTCCTTTGTAAAATCAATGTGTCGGTGTACCGACAACATCGAAAAGGAGAGAGACATTAGACCCTGGTTCATTTCTAGTTCGTGTTAAGTACATAAATGGTTGAAACTGTATCAGAATATTCTAATGATGTTAAAAAATCAAGTGCATTAGTAAATTATGTAATCAATCATCCATTTTCTTGGACCATTGTAACTTATGATAGTTAAAGGTCAAGAAAGGCATACCCTTTTGTACACGATAAGGGAGTTTGTTTAGTTGCGTTTGGAGGTAGCTTGCTTAAATGCAACAGTAGGAGCAATACGACAACTCCTTCTCTGATGTTCTAACACGAGTTCTCCAGCAAACCACTCAAGTTTCTCATAATTGGTCTGCTCGCCGATCCTTTTACCCCCAAACAACACTGATTCAACATTCTTCTGTCTCAGCATTTCATCGGCTAATCCAATAAGCGCTTTTACGTTGCTGGGACTAGGATCCGAATCAAAGTTGGCACCAGAACGACCCATATTCGAACAGTTGGCCTAAACAACAACATATTTAACCAGAGTTAAGTTAGTGAGTCATTACATTAAAATAGTCCAAATCATTTAGTAATGATTTTGTGGGAATTTCCTAGTTGCCTACTTCTCACCAACCTCAATAATTACTATCCTTGACTCCTCAGGATACCTATTTTTAGCACACGAATGGTTCAAAAAGACTATTCCAAACATGCTATCATACTTTAATTTATATTTAATGCATTTAAATGTAACAGATTTTTCATTTTTAGATAAAATATGTGACCATCATTTCCAATATCCATATGGCATATTATCTTCCCAAAGTATAGCAAACCTTTTTTCAACAAAAAATGCATCATCTTTTCCATGTTTCAATGACATTAACCTTGTGCACACCCACCAAAGAGAGATAATAAACTAAACCAACAACATAATTCTATAAGAAAATTAAGCATTATATATATTTTTAACTATCACGATATATAAGTCAAAGAAAACACAACATATATAGTCAAATTGTAGTTAAATGACTACTATTTTGATTGATGATCTTGACCTACAACCTTTCAAACTTATGTATTATTAGACAGGCATATATTGTTTTCTTTGGGTGATCTAATTAATTAGCATACTTTTAAGAATGGCTCAGCTGTCTGCTTAGCAACAATTTTTTTATCACTTTTTATCTTTTCAGTCCCATTCAATCTGATGCGAATTTGTGAACTATAGCATAAAGAAGATTTTTTCTAAATTTGACTACGTGTGGTCCAATAATGGGACTCAATGTTATTGTCAGTTTAAAAGGAATTTAGGAAGCTATTCAACTTTTTAATCAACTTCGCAAACTATTGAAACTGCTGTAACGAAATATACCTGAATGCGGACGTAATTGCTAGAGCATCTCTCACCAAACGCTAGAGCAACGGCATGATCCACCATGTCACTTGAACTCTCACCAGAAATCCGACCCATGGGTTTGACCCAATCTTTACCCTTCCACTTTTTAACTTTGTCAAAATCATACTTCCCTTCTAGAACCTGCCCCGTCCCTAGCGAAAGTACCAAAATGTCCTCCACCCCACGCACGAACGGAAACTCTTGTTTATTATGCAAAACGTGCGTAATAGCAGCCGCTGTAGGGTTGCTCATCGCCAACCCACCGTCAACCGCCAAACAACACGTCTTCTCATCAAACGACATCATCTGAACCGGGTCAAAAACCCCCGGTTCAGCCGACGTGGCACGACACACCTCCCAAAGCCTAAAATCAAAACTCTCACTTTCCAATGCATCCGCTCTCGAAAACACAAACGAACCCGACGTGGACAAATCATAACACGGAATCAAAACCGGCTTTAACGTATCTTTTAAACTCAAACTCTGCCCATTAACCGTAAACACTTCTTTCATCACATCTTCAAACTTTTTCGTCAGCTTTTCACTCCCACTCTCACCACCGATACACCTTTTCCAAAACCCGCCCAGGCCCCCACCCTTCCCGCAATACATTCTCTCTCCTCTCTCCACTAAAAACCTCCACGTGTCATCCGCTTCAAAAAGCGGATGACTCCCGTCCCCACTCCCAAACAACACCCCAGTAAAAAACCCTCCCACACCCGTACCCGCACCAACGTCAATATAATCCGCAATCCTCGCGTTCAGATCACCAGATTTCTCCTTCAACATCTTCTCCAAATAACTCAACGCTTTTCCCGCCAAAACACCTCTCATTCCACCACCACCATCAATAGACAACACACATATCTTCCCTCGTTGGTTCTTCATCGACTCTTCCGAAACCGTAACAGAATTTCCCGCCGCTACAGTTTTCGGCCTCCAGTCTTCGTACCCAAATAAGAAATTACTCTCTAGAATTGAGAAAATCTCGTAGCTGAGCTTATCTGTATCGATACTCGGCTCATTCAACATATTCGACTCCATTCAAAAGAACTTAAGGCCTGTCAGCATATAAGTAATGAAATGATGTTGTGATATCAATTTTTTTTAGAACAAATATAGCTTTCAGTTTTATTATACTTGACTATTAGAAGAAAGAGTATAAGGTGGGTTTCCCGCCAAATTTGAGAACTAATGGTTTAATTCTCGGGATTAAGGGAAGAAGTAATAGAGAGTGTGATTGTGAAGGGTTTTTTTAAGTAATTTGTATGAGAAAATGGAGAGGTATTTACCAACAACTGGAAAATGAGTTTTTTATTTGTATTTAAGTTCGTCATGGTTGACGAATGAGTTGTATAGTGTGGATTTTAGGTTTAGTCCTTTAGGTTTTTTGGTTTTGATATTTTGTAATTTTATTTTGGGTAAGCTTAGTTTGGTGAGACTTCGGTTCTTGTTGCACCTTTCTTATTAAGCTAAAAGTGTATATGTATTACATAAGACAAGAAAATGTTTAATATGTGTTGCGGGTGTAAACCAGTTGAGCTAAATCTTAAGCTAGCTAGGCTTTTTTCGAGCCTTATTTTTGCTGTTTGAACTCGGCTCATTCTTAATTGTTACATATTGTGACTTCATCTCCTAAGGGTAGTTTAGTAATTTTGGTCTAAAGTGTATTTTGGAAGAATCTAGAAAAGGAGATACTTAAGAAGAATTATCTAGAGATTAGTAGAAATTATATTATGAAATATCTAGGATATTTAGGTTAGAAGCTTCTAGAATCATATTAGCCATTAGTATAAATAAGGGATAATTCTTTTCATTTGTACATACTACTCATCTTGTATCCTTTGATTTGTAATACAAGAAACTTTTGTCTGATCTCCTTTTTGTGTTGCTACTAATTATTCTCGATAATTCTCCCCTGATCCTAACAAATTGGTATCAGAGCTAACCGATCGTGTTTGAAGCAAGCTTCTGGTTGATTTTCAAGATTCAATATCTTGATATCATTTTGGATCTGTTCTTCGTTTTGGTATTTGGTGTTTGTTGTTCGATCGGGTTTGAAGGTAGGAGAAATCAAGATCGAAATTTGTGTTGTGAAAGATCGAATTTGTCTTGTGAGAGGTTTTGTTCTGAACATCACTAGTAAACCCGTTTGAATAATATATGCCTTCAAACATCATCGTCATTAGTTAGCATTGAAAAGTTTAATGGGAAAAGTAACTTTAGTTTATGGCGAATTAAAATTGAGCCTTATTGAAACAACAAGGTATTTGGGCACCTCTAGTCGACCCCAAACCTACCGGTGATATGACGGATGCAAAATATAAAAGGCCCATTCCACTATTTTGCTATCTTTATCGGATGAGGTTCTTTGCGAGGTTGCGGATGAAGAAACGGCTTCCGGTGTGTGGAAGAAGTTAGAAAAGCTTTATATGACAAAGTCGTTGACGAATAAGTTGTTATTGAAGCAACGTTTGTTTTCGCTTCGAATGGGAGAAGGTTCATCATTAAAAGATCATCTTGATGCATTGAACTCGATCTTGATGGACTTGAAAAATGTAGATGTCAAGATTGATGATGAAGATGTTGCTCTTATTCTTCTAGTATCGTTACCTCCCTCGTTTGAGAACTTTGTGAACTCCTTCGTTGTTGGAAAAGACACTATCACATTAGAAGATGTTCGATCCGGTTTGCATTCCCGAGAGCTTCGTCATCAAGCATCGGGAACTTTGGAAGATCAACCTGTCGGCTTATCAACTACAAGTCGTGATAGGGGTCAATATCGATTTGAAAAGGGTAAAGATAAAGGTGGAGCATCATCACGTTCTCGAGGTCCCAATCCTCGAGATATTTGTAATTATTGCAAAGAGGAAGGCCATTGGAAGTACAATTGTCCTAAACTTAAGGAAAAAGGCCAGGTAGCGACCGTTGCTAAAGACGACTCGGGTTCAGATTGTGAGGTACTTTGAATGTTTGACCGTAATCCTTATTATATAAGTGGGTCATTAGAATTTGAATTTGGAGATAGATTTGGTGTTTGAAGACTTGGTTATAATCAGGTCGTTTGAATTTTGTTCAATCGTTTGGAATTTGTCAGCCTGGAAATTTGGATCTTCGTTTGTTAGGCTTTTGAAGTTTGTTTCCTGAATTTGATTGTCGCTGGTGAAGATCGTTTGAGCCGATTGGTTTGTTCGGTTAGCCGTTTTGAATTTTTCGGCTAACATTTGATTGTTCGTTGTGAAGTTATCGGCATTTGTTTTGGATCGATTTTGTTCGGATAGCTTTTGGGAATCGATCGTTTGATTTGAAATTGGCTAGTATCTCTAGCCTTTGGAACTTGGAATTAGATATGGTGTTACTTAGGAGTTGAACTCAAGGTGGAGATTGTTAGATATTGTGACTTCACCTCCTAAGGGTAGTTTAGTAATTTTGGTCTAAAGGGTATTTTGGAAGAATCTAGAAAAAGAGATACTTAAGAAGAATTATCTAGAGATTAGTAGAAATTATATTATGAAATATCTAGGATATTTAAGTTAGAAGCTTCTAGAATCATATTAGCCATTAGTATAAATAAGGGCTAATTCTTTTCATTTGTACATACTACTCATCTTGTATCCTTTGATTTGTAATACAAGAAACTTTTGTCTGATCTCCATTTTGTTTTGCTACTAATTATTCTCGATAATTCTCCCCTGATCCTAACATTAATAACGAAGCTTAGACTAGAGATAGTTATATAAATTAGTTTTAAGTTAAGGTGAAACTCAAGCTCAACTTACGCTTTCAATGGGCCAAGCTCGGTAGTTACCGAGCACGTCGACTCATTTACCCCCATGTTGTTTATATATCTATTAAACTTTTATAGGTATGGAGAACCAATATTTCTTGCACATGGATAATGAAATTGACGGATAGAAAGCGTTTGCGTTTAAAGATGGAGCCAGATGCATTTAAGAAAAACTACGCTAAGATTATAAATACAGTTTTTCTGCATTGGGTCATTTAATTAAAACTTAGGTTGTTTACAGAAAATAACACTATTTCGCAAAAACTCATGAGTGTCCCATGACCGTCTGATAACCACCATGATTTCGTCCGTTCCTACACCCGAATCTATAATAGTTCGTCCCTCTAATGTAACTCAGCTTAATAACAACATAGCATGCAATGCAATTGTTATAAGTTTTGTCACGTGGGAAAGTTCTTATTCATCCTTGTCACATTATCATTTCAAAAAAGCTCATATACATGGTAACAACCTAGATGTATTGTTGGTGTGTATTTCCCAGAACATGGTAAGATAATCAATGTCAGCAGAAACAAGTATCAAGTCAGCAGAAACAAATACCACTAGGTGGTTACCGGATATCACTTGGAATCGTGTGATCACTTTCCAAAGTAAACTATTCGACCCTAATGCCTGGGTATCACGAATATCTACTTGGGATAAGACCAAATGTATGTTATTGAATTAGGCACAAATCAATAACCCTTTGCTTATAAGTGTTAATCGTTTTATGTGTATCCTTCATGCATAATCAGATCTCCTATTTATAGAAGGTTACTCTAAGCTAGTCAAATGGAATTATGAGAATTAATCGGCCCATTAATCTCCTCATAATTATCCCTATTATAGCCGTTAGTGCTTACATGACGAATTAAACGTGGTCATTATGCGGTTATAGCGCCACTTGAATAGTCAAAGCCCGTTACAAGCATTACTTTCATCGGTACTTTCATAGCACTGTCGGTGGAAACACTACTGATGGAAACACCGCCTGTGGAAACACTTTATCGATGGAAACCTGGCAAGGTACTTTCTACTAGCACTACCAATACAAACCACTATTAGAGTCGGGGTGTTCGGGGACCTTATGGGTGTACACTCACGTATCTCTAACCCATTACAAGATTGTGTGAACAAATCCCACAAATGCACTAAATTTTCCAACAATCCTCCCCAATTTAGTTCACTTCCTTTGCATGAAAACAAACTTTAAACAAAACATGTGCATAAACAAAATGTCACGAGGATTGAATTTCATCTTAGTAAATTATCGTTCAAATATTCGAGAATCGGGTGTTCTAAGAATTGAATCCTTCAACCCATTTGAATACACGAAGATAAAATACACAAATTTTCAAACACTTATCGCTCCACGACACTATACAAGCCATGTGTCCATTTCAAATTCATAAATGTTGTAAAAGTGAAAAGTCCAAAAGCTTCTGAAGCGGCAAAACTTCAACATTTACGTGGGTGGTTCCTCTTTATTCATGCTCTGCCAAGCACTTTTCAAAGAGAATTAACCATTAAGTAAAGACTTCATCCTCCTTTCAAGAGTTACGAGCACACACTTGGGATGTAAATAAAACATGTGCTCCATCCACCAGAATATTGACTTTCCACATTGAACTCGGCTCCCAAGTTTCCTTGGAGGAGTTGGGTGTCCTAACATTCGATGACTAAGTTGGACTTAAACCCATCCCTTTAGCGGACTTTATAACCAAGTCTCTAGCGACACTTCTTCAGTGATCGGCTAAGTTACATTGAGATCTAACAAACTCTATAGATACCACCCATAAATGATAAGCTCGCGAATCATGCTATGTCGACACCTAAGTGTCTAGACTTACCATTGTACATTTGGCTATAAGCCTTAGCCAATGTAGTGCACTATCACACCGGATAGAAATAGGTGCTATAGGTTTAGGCCACAATGGAATCTCGAAGAAGCAAGTTTTCAACCATTCAACTTCTTTACCAAAGTTTCAAAGCCACAAATTCGATTCCATTGTTGAGCCTGGTGATGCAAGTTTGCTTCTTGGATGCCCAAGTGCACCTCCACCAAGTAGGAATACCCGACCACCTGGTAGACGAATTTTCTTGATGTTCTTGATCCAACTTGCATCGATGTATCCTTCCAACATCAAGGATAGCGATATATGGAGACTATAATCCATAGCTCTCTTCAAATACTTGAAGATACACATGACGACTTTCCGATGATGAGCACTAGGATTACTAGTATCGTGCTCAATTTTCCCACCGCAAAACCAATATCGTGTCTTGTACAAGTCATGGCATACATCGAAGTGCCAATTACCTAAAATACTCAAGTTGAGATCTGACCTTGCCATTATTAGGCATCGACTTCTCAAGTGTCCATAGGTGTACTCATGGGAGTACAATCAAAGTAATTAAATTTCCTCGACACCTTCTCAATATAATGAGATTGAGAGATAAATTCTTTACTTTCATGTTTAATCCTTATACCAAGAATAACATCGCCTCCCCATGTCCTTCATGGAGAACCTTGATGACAAAATTCCTTTGTCGGGTAAACCTCGATTTTAGTCGATGCTAAAGATCAACATGTCATCAACATATAGAAAATGATGACTCCTTTACCGTATTCATCAAATTTGCTATATACGCATTTGTCGACCTGGTTAAGAACATAACCACTAGACAAAACCACTTCATCAATTTTTGATGCCATTGCTTAGGTGCTGTTTGAGTCCTTATAGAGACTTAATTAGTTTACACACCTTGTTTTCATTGCGAGGGCATGATGAAGCCACGAGGTTGGTTCATGTAAACCTCCTCATCCAATTCACCATTCAAGAAAGCTATTTTCACATCCATCTCGATGAATAATCGATTGCGATGAATGCTAAAGCAATCGCTGAGTCTTATGGTATGCTGATACGAGCCACAAGGCATAAGTATCAAAATAGTCTATCCACGACTTTTGTTTAAAGCCACGAATGACTAGTCTAGCCTTGAACTTTTCAATAGTTCCATCTACCTTCATTTTCTTTTGAAAATCCATTTGCAACCCAAAGGTTTGCAACCGTGTGTGATCGACCAACACCCAGTGTTGTTGCCCATGATGGAATCCATCTCATCATTGATTGCTTCTTTCCGTAGCAATATCACGGGACTTCATTGCTTCTTCAAACGTCTTGGGATCATCCTCAACAATGAAGCAATAGAAGTATTGGTCGAGACCTCATCCTTGTTCCTTCAACTAAGTATAGTTGAAACTCGAGTCCAAATGACTTTGGAGTCCACGACCTTTTGCTCTTCCCCGAGCATGTTTCGAGTTGTTGCACCACAACCTCATCGGGGACCACCGATGGTTCATCATCGAGGACCTCTCGATACACCAAAGGTCATGAGTTCCATTAGGAATCCTTTGACTTGGTCTGGGGGTGATGAGAATCTATTCTCATCAAAGTCTCTGCATCCCTGATTCAATTATTGAGTTAATTGAAATACATTCATTAGGTTCGATAACATAAAACCTAAAAGCATTGGAATGATCAAGATATCCAACAAAGATGCGATCAATGCCTCTTTCACCCAAAGTTTTCATCTTTGGATCGTGAGTCTTACAATGACCACTGACCCCGAACCTTGAGATAGTTCAGGGTTGGGTTTCCTTTTAGTCTTGAGTTCATAGGGGTAACCTTGTTCCTTTTGTTGGGAACCTATTTAATAAATAGCAAGTCGTTAACATAGCTTCACCCCGTAACCTCGACTCACCTCTGAATAGGACAATATAGAATTAACCATCTCCTTGAAAGACCATGTTCTTCCTTTCGAAATACCATTTCTTTGAGGAGTATAAGAGCGATCGTTTCATGGATAATTCTAATGATTGAAAATACTGAGTATCCATGTACTCACCTTCCTATCGGTCCTTAATCTTTGATCGTGGACCCAAGTTGTAATTCAACTTCGCTTTAAACACTTTGAATTTATTTAATGCTTCATCCTTGGTATGTAAAGATAGACATAACAAAATCTAGAAGCATCATCAATAAATGTCACAAAGTACTTCTTATTCCCGAAGAAGGAGTGGCATGCAAATCACACATGTCATGTGTATAAGCTCCAAGAGCTTAGTCTCACGACTAACACCACGAAAAGGTTTCTTGGTAATCTTGGTCAACATGCAAGTTTTACACCACGATCGTCCATGTCAAAAGTTTGGATTAACCAATCCTTATACATATCTTGCATTCTTTTATAGTGTACATGGCCAAGTCGTGGTGGTCACAAATGCCGAATTAACACTATCAAGGACAATATTAAGCTGAACATTTGATTACACAAATATCCAAACCAATAACAACACCATGCTTAGAAAGAACAAATTTATCATACTCAATAACTTGTTTATATCCATGATTATTCAAAATACTACTTGAAACCAAGTTCTTCCTTATATCGTGAACATGAATAACATTAAACAAAGTTACAATCTTTCCATAATCGAATCTAAGATCTACCTGACCATGACCATGCACCAAAGTTGTTGACTCATTTCCCATGTGAAGAATAGAACCATCATTCAAAGGACTCATAAATCTTGAACCGACTTCTATCTTTGCACACATGAATCTGTTGCACCGAGTCAACCCACCACGCAACATCATCATCTTGCACATAATGAGATTCAGATACATATGTAACATAATAAACCAAAAGACTTATTAACCATATTCGACCTTTCGGTGAGTTGGAAGAACCACCACTCCCTAAACCATTAGTGCTCGATCCATTAGCTTTACCACCAACCTTAACACCTTTGCAATCCTTTTAATGTGACCGCTTTGCCACATTTCCAACAAGTAGGTGTTGCCTTCTTGTTAGATTCTCGCCTTGTTGTCATGATATTTGCATTTGCCTTTGTTGTCATTGTACACGGTGGGTTGTTATGCTCCACCATATTGACAACAGATGCACCAAGAGTATTGCTACTCTTGGCTTGTCATTATCCCGCACCTCGAGAGATTCCTCAATGCGAGATGATCGCCTAACTCAACCAAAGTTAATTCCTCCTTCTTATGTTTCAAGGTATGCTTGAAATCTTTCCAAAAGGGGAAGTTTATCAATGACACAAGAGACTGAATAGCCTCATCCATGTGCATATCGTGTTGTGTAAACCTTCCAAGTATACCAAGAAGTTCATTGTATTGTTCCATAACGGTCTTGAATCGCCATTTTGTAATTTGTGAAATTACTTACAAGGAACTTCTTACTGATGCATCCTCAACCATATATTTGCATCCAAGGAATCCCATAGTACTTTGGAAGATTCAAAGTTCGATAATGTCAAAGAGAATCGACATCGACATTGAGGATAAGACCTCTGCATATGTAGTCATCATTCTCCCATTTGCTCCTTCTCCGATCCGCTCAACCGTAGCATCATCCCCATCATCAAAAATAGGTGTAGTTAGCACACACCACACTCATGCTGACGCGAAGAAATGCATCTTCTTCCGCCACCTCCTAAAGTCCACCCCTTCAAACTTATCAAGCTTGGCAAAGTTCAGAAGCCATGTGTTTCATTGCAGCAGCCATTGATTATCACAAAATAGTTTACTTTGATTGTTGGTGTGTATTCTGCAAGCGGTAAGATAATCAATGTCGCAGAAACAAGTATCAAGTCAAGAAACAAATACCACTAGGTGGTTACCGGATATCACTTGGAATCGTGTGATCACTTTCCAAAGTAAACTATTCGAACCCAATTCCCCGGGTATCACGAATATCTAATTGGGATAAGACGAAATGTATGTTATTGAATTAGGCACAAATCAATAACCCTTTGCTTATAAGTGTTAATCGTTTTGTGGTTACATGACCAATTAAAACGTGGTCATTATGCGGTTGTAACGCCACTGAATAGTCAAAGCCTGCTACAAGATTTCATCAAGATTTCATAGCACTATCGGTGGAAACACTATTTGATGGAAACAACGCCCGATGGAAACACTTGCCCGATGGAAACCACAAACAAGATTTTCTACTAGCACTACCAATACAAACCACTATTAGAGTCGTGTGTTGGGTGGACCCATGGTGTACACTGCGTACCTCCTAACCCATTACAAGGTGTGAACTAATCCCTTAAGTGCACTAAATTTTCCAACATGTATAGTCTATCGATATATAAAGTATCCAACAAATAAAATTTTCATTCCAAAATTATTGTTCATCCAAAAGAATAAACAATTAAAAAATGCATTGTTACGACCGAGCCGGGTTGAAAGGGTTGGCCCCGAAGAGGTGGTGTATCGGTCCGTGTGGCATAAGGATTATGTCAGGGATAGTTATCTATTTGTTAAGTTGTATTTGAGTCTAAATGGGATAAGTGCCAAAGTAGGTTAATGTTTGATGATAAGTGCCAAAGTAGGTGCATGTCGATGATAAGTGTTTGAGTCGCTTTATGATAAGTATTCGTGTTCTATGAGGATTATCCCAGCATGTTTATTTAAGCCATTGCAATCAATGAAATCATTTAAGCTTTAGTCAAATGAAAATATCTCTTGTTTTCTCTTCTTCTCTTCTTAGGATCTCGCATCACGCTTGAAGGGGTGTTATTATCGATACAACCTTAACAGGTCATATCAACTGATGCTCTCATTGAGCAGTGTTCATCAAGCACTATTCATTTCCGGAATTTACTGTTCATCCCAGAGTACTGTTCATTAATCATCGGGTGTTGTTTATTGCTTTCATTGCCATGAACGAATAGGCGATTCGTTTCTCTTGAAAGAAACGATCGATCGTTGCGCGAGTTGCATGTCAAATTGCGTTATTATCGACAGTTACAAGCTGCTAAAATAACGCGACATGGAGGTGGTGATCCAGGGTCATTATTACCGTGTTCTATGAGGATGGGCGTTAGAAGTTCACTGGCGCCGACCCGGATAGTTGGATATTCACTATCATCATACTTTTCTTTGCTCACTACCACAGTCGATGTGGGTTTGAACCTCGAGGGTGATCTTTGCAAAATGGTTTCGATAGATGGCGATAAAAGATTGATCACTAACTAGGACAGCTTTTTAGAGAGTTTCAAAAATCGGTTTGAACCTTCAAAGTATGAAGATCCGCAGGGCATTATCTAAGTTGTTACATCCTGTTACGGTTGCACAATATCAAAGCGAGTTTGGGAAGCTTATGAATCGAGTCACGGTTATCTTAGACAACTTATTGATTTCGTTTTATATCTCAGGCCTTAAACCAACGTTACAACTGGAACTCTTAGTGTTAAGACCTACCACAATAGGCAACACTTTTTCCTTGGCACACATTACCGAGGCTCGTTTGAAAGACCAATGGTCAACCTCAAACGTCAAAACAATTGACATCGTTACAAGTTTACTCGCTCAGAAACAACCGGCCCCACGTGTCTCTGCTACTCGACACGATCCATGGAAACCGCCATTATTACCACCACCCATTCAACCTCCACGTTTAACTGATGTCACGGTGATGAACAAATGGACAGAGGCAGCGATAAAAGATAAGGAGAATAAGGAGCGGCAAGTCAACGTTTAATTGATGTCATCCGGGGTACAACCAAGCCAACGTTGTTATAAAAGAAGGATGCTATGGATCTCACTTGGTAAAATATTTGAACGATGATGTTTTCAAGAGTGCCGACAAGTTAGCATGAGAGTTTCGAGTGGGGCTTATAAAACTGCATATCTTCGGGAAGAACGCGCAAAACAATTTCATGACTACTACTTGTACTTGGTGTCATCAAAAGGGATTCAATGAAGAACATGGGATCCGAGAATCACGATCGTTCAAAGCAGCACCTTGAGGACAAGGTGACTTTTGAAGAGAGAGAATGTTATAATGAGCCAGTTGAAAAGGTCGACTGATAAGGTCGTGTTTAATCCGTATGGCATAAGGATTACGTCGTGGGATAGTTATCTTTATCTATCTTAACTTTTAAGTCGTATTTGAGTCTAATTGGGATAAGTGCCAAAGTAGGTCGATGTCTAATGATAAGTGCTAAAGTAGTTGCATGTCCGATTGTAAGTGTTTGACTCGTTTTAGGATAAGTGTTTGCGTCTATCGTGGATTATCCCATCATGTCTATTTAAGCAATTGCAATCAATTAAACCATTTAAGCTTTTGTCAAATAAAACTATCTACTTTTTTTCTTCATCTCTTCTTAGAAACTTACATCACGCTTGAAGGCTACTATCTATACAACCTTAATAGGTCTTATCATGATTTAATTACTTTTATGAGTTAATAAAAGCGTCAAAAATGACATAACTTTTATCGTCAATAATGGGTTGAGTTATTACCCCCCCATTTGGTTATTAAGACCCCATTTTTTTTTTTTTTTTATTTTTTTATTTTTATAATTTTGTTTTATATCAAAAATTTAAGCGCGAAAATCGGGGTAAATATAAAGTTTAATAATGAAATGACTTAAAAGCGTATCAAATCTGAACAACCCAAAAATGTGTTGTCTTTGGAAGACGGACGAGGGGGACAGTGTTATTTAGGGGTAGGAGGGTTCTGATATCCCTCAATAATAAGGTATGTACGGAGTGATGCATCAATACGTAGTACTACGTAGTAAAACATAAATTTGTAGCAACCTTTCAACCATATATTGTCACACGGTCACCAACCCAAAACGTGGTACGGACAAATCCAACGGCCAAAACTCACGATAACTCCTTTTATTCAGAGACAATGATACGTTTCTGACTAGTAATCAACGGTCATAAAATGTGCATGTGCATGTCAGAGTAAAACTGTCACCGGTAGCCACTTGAAACGGTGTGTGGACAATACGACGTTGTTAAGTTGGCCCACCAAATTGCTTTTTCAAGTTGGATGACGTACCGTAGAAAGGCACGGACAGTAGTTGTCTTTGTGTGGGGTCTAAGATAGTGCGTCACTCGGTTTACTCTTTTGGTTAAGTTTAATATTTGGAAGACCATGGTAAAATAAGGTAAATTTCATATTTGAATTTTTTATATTGGAAATGTGAAATTTATTTGGTATCCATATCCATAACAACACAAAGAAATGAGGATGCATGAAAAACTATATATTTTCACATCTCACGTAATAAGTTGCACATGTTTATCTTTTAAGAGCATGTCTCGTAAAGCGCCGTAAAGCGTGAAGTTTGGTTATCTTGGTCGCGTCGGCTTTATGTCGCGTTTTGTAGAGCTTGATATATATGATGGGTTTTTAAGCATCCAAAATGTATCGGATAACCAAAAGTCGTAGAGATTCACGTAAAAGTGCGAGTATTTGTCTTTTATGTATCTAACTTTGTTATAAAAGTTAAACAGCATATATGAAATATGATATAAATAGATAAATATTTTCATATTTTGTGTCGCGTTATCTCACTGCTTTATAATATAAAGCTTTCGCTTGGCCAAGCAAAGTGAGAGAACGATCGTCTGTCATTGCTTGTGTACGCTATTGTTATAACCTTGGTTGTAGGGTATCAATTAAAAAAAAAAAAAAAAAAAAAAAAAAAAAAAAAACTCATTAATTTTTAGTTCGTCAATTTTAAATTAAGTGTGCATAAAATTTTAATAGTATTTTATTTATTTTATTAAACTATCAAAATTTTACAAAAAAATAAAATATAATAAAACAATAATCTTTTTTTGGATAAAGAGTCTTTCACCCGGTAAAATATATTACTCCAAAAAACAGTTAAGTACAATAGAATGTGGTTGAAGTGTCACATTAACTTAAAGCAACCGCTTGAACAACAACTAAATCATTTATGACAGGCCATAAATGATCAACTAGCTACACACAAATAGAAAACCAAAACAAAAATAAGCATAAACTAAGACACATCAACCTTTATGCTACAAAAAGAAAAAGCAACCTATCCAAGTTTAATGTTATGGATGGCAGCAGCTTTTAACTGGACCGCAGATAGACCACAAACATCAAAGTAATCATCTTCATAATCATTTTAGTCACATGTATCATCTTTCCCTTGCTCCAAAAGACTCCTCTCGTTCCCTCTACTACCAAAATAATTAGTCTCGTTAGGATATTCCAAAACTTCATTATCGCCGCTATCAGAAATAACCACATTGCCCACCTTAGAGGTTGAGTTTCCCACATTAGTTGAAGAAGTACAAGTAGAGGACGAAATACTAGGCTTAGTAGCCGCATCCGCTCCTTATGATCACCCGGATAATCAACATTTTTTAAAAGTTTACCATCATCATCCACAAGAGTAACTTTCCCATCAATAATTAGCTTTTCAAACTCGATTTTCTCAACAATAGGAGTAGTACTAGTGCTACCATAATCACCCAAAGCAATATTACTATTCGGAGCACATGTAGGATCTATAACACGTTCCAAAACAGAATCTTGCTCTTTAAGCACATCAAAACTATTTTACAAATCAAATAGGTTAATATCATCCATCATGTTATTGTTTTTTTTACCTTAGATGTCACGTAAAGGAGATGTACTACTAATAGGAGCTACATCTGTTTCCACATGTTGAGAACCATTAGTACCTGCATTCGTTACACCATGAGTTTGGGAAGACAAAGCTCCCCCATTATTATTCTTAATAACCTGCCTATATTGATATAAAATCTTAAGCTTTTGCAAGTGAACTCCATCGGCTAGATGATTCTTACCAGGTTGCTTTCCTTTTCCTTTTTTTCCTATTAACATCAATGAACCCTCTTCATTAACAAAGAGTTTCACAACTGATTTTACTTTCTTAGGACAACCCTCATCATTATGTTCAAAAATTTTACATGTTTCACACCTTGGCGGCTTCCATTCATATTCAATGTCAACTTTTTCCAATGAATGACCAGATTCATTTGGATATGGAATCGCAAAAATAAGAGAGTCAAGCAAAGCTGCCCTAGACAAAACTTTCGCAAGTGCACGAGCATAGGAATTACGACCCCATGATTTGAGACACATCGAGCTAGTATATGCATCAAGCATGATGGGTTAATTTTGAAAAAAAAAAAAAAAAAAAAAAAAAAAAAAAACTATTTTTCTTAAATGGATCGGTCTATCAAAATTTGTTTCTATATTACGGTTCGAAAAATTTATGCACCCGATCATATTTGGTTACGAGTTCCATCGCTACTCATTTTCATTTGGGATATTCCAAAATTGTATGTTAACAAAAAGAATAGTCACCTTCTTTTGTTAACAAATCAAAAGAGAATTTAGTGTGTAAGAATGATATTTGATAGGTTGAAGAGTGTATTGATTATACTTTTCTTAAATTGTATGATTTTTATCTGGAGACAATAAATTTGAATAAATTTGAAACTAGGTGGTATTTGTTTTTTAAGAGGCTCTGAATCTAAATCTGAACTGCACATCTGAATCTGAGGCGTAAAGTTCTGAATCTGACCGCATCTGAACGGGAAAAAAAACTTATGTTTGAACCGCACATTTGTTTGCTCGTACTAAATTTTTTTTGGTTATTTTGTGTCAACAAGAGGCAACAAGAAGCATTAAGACACCCCTCTCAAGTCTAGACTATTAAGATCTTACTGCCTCTAACCGCATCTGAACGGGGAAAATGTAAAATGATCAACAACACACAACAATTCACAATTACACCACTGACCACCACCCCGGTGTATCTTTTATTATAACAATGTAAGATAAGTCCCCAGTGGGTGCTTACCGTACAAATATAAAGAAACCAAAATGATCTCTTACAGGAAGACACGGTCGACTCGCTACAATGATCACTCAACACTCGGACTACAAGATCAAATAAAGAGATTGATCTTGAAGCGAACACTAACGGATATCAAGATTGATATCAAAGACTAACAAACAAGCGTGAAATATTAGAGAGAGACTAAAAGCAGTGAATGAGAAGATATGAAACCCTAAGTGGAAGAGAGTTATATACTCAATCATGTTTCACTTAAGCCCTTGCACTTATCTTTTCTTCACTTTAGACATAAACCTTCTTTAAGACTTTCACACTTGACAACTTCAGTCCTTCATATTATTTAACACCCCTCCTCAAGTTGACAAGTCTTCATCTTGTAAACTGCTTCCTTCATTAGCTTGACTGCTACTCTTATCACCATTGTTAACACCTGCAAACAAATCAAACATACCAAGACATTTTAAAACACATTATCGGACAACAATATTGTCCGCTTTGCATGCAGGCTTACGGCTTTGTTTTGTGGCCTCACTTGAAGACTTCCGTGAGTCACCTGCCAGTACTACTCTCACATGAACACGCAATTGTCGGTTCCTAAGAACTCCACCCGCGATGAACCACAAACGCATTGTGTCATTGTAAGGTGAATGTTATCTTATAGCCCAAGATCTCTCCGTGCCACGGCCGATGTGGGATTTGCCTGGGTGTTACAATCACCCCGCCAGGACTCATCGTCCTCGATGAGGTTTGCCCCACCATCCCGACGGCTCGGGGTGGCTCGATACCACTTGTAACACCCGCCTGTCGACCACAATATTGTCCGCTTTGCGTAGGCTCACGGCTTTGTTTTGTGGCCTCATTTGAAGACTTCCGGTAGGTCACCCAAGCCAATGACTACTCTCGCATGAGCACGCTTAGCTGCGGTTCCTAAGAACTCCACCCGCGATGAACCCAAAACGTTGTGTCATTGTAAGGCGAATGTTATCTTATAAGCGAGCATCTCTCGAGGCCACGGCCGATGTGGGATTTGCCTAGGGTGTTACAATCACCCCCTTGGGGACTCATCTATGTTGTCTTTGACCAAGACACTTAGTAAAAATATCTGCCACTTGCATATCTGTATGGATCTTAACTGTTTTGATTACTCCAGCAGAAACCTTTTCTCTAACCAAATGCACATCTAACTCAAAGTGTTTTGTTTTCTCATGGAAAACAGGATTGGCTGCAATCTGAATTGCAACACTATTATCACAAAATGTATCCACAAGCAACAACTCTTTAAGACCAAGACTGTGCAATAGATTACCCAACCAAATCACTTCACAAGTAGTAGAAGCCATGCTTCTATATTCAGCCTCAGCTGAACTTCTAGATAAGGTAGCATGTTTCTTACTTTTCCAAGAAATAAGAGAGTTACCCAAGAAAACACAAAATCCAGTAACAGATTTCCTAGTTAAAGGACATTTAGCCAAGTCAGAGTCTGCATAAGCTTTAAGCTTAAGATTATCAAACTGCAAACCAGAACCTGGAGACCCTTTCAAATATTTCAAAACTCTCAAAGCAACCTTAAGATGAGATTGTAAAGGCTTATGCATGTGTTGACTTAAGCATAATGAACAACATAACTAATATCGATGCGGTATTAGTTAAGTATATTAACTTACCAACTTTTGATAGTTATTAATATTATTCAACACTTTATCATTTCGGTTCAATACAACTCAAAATAGTATTTTCAGAGGCAAGGTGTATCAACGGGCTTAGCGAAAGCAATCCATACTCATGTAACAACTCAAACAATACTTTCTTTGTGTCATACAAACACCATTATCATTTTCAACACTTGATACCAAAAATATTTCAACTCTCCCAAATCTTTAATCATAAACTTAGAACTCAAAAACCTTTTAAAGTTATTGATTTCTACTTCATCATTACCGATGATAACAATATCATCTAAATACAAAGCAAAGCCACAAACACATAACCTTTTTGTTTAACAAACAAAGAATAATCCAGTTTACTTTGCTCAAAACCATGTTCAACAAGAGCATTAGTGAGTTTAGCATTCCATTGTCTAGGTGCTTGCTTAATTCCATATAAAGACTTGTTAAGCTTACACGCTTTGGAATCATCACCACCATTAAAACCTATTGGTAAAAGCATATAGACATCTTCATCAAGATCACCATATAAAAAAACATTATTAACATCTAACTGATACAAAGGCCAATTTTTACTAACAACAATGCTTATTAGACATATGACAGTCACCATTTTCACAACAGGACTAAAGGTTTCATCATAATCAAAACCTTCTCTTTGATTGAAACCTGTTAGGATTCGGAAAATCCATAGTGAAGAGTCGGTCACCCCAACTATTATCTAGCATAAGTTAGCTCGTAGACATATCATTATTCGTGTTTATTAGTGTAGTTTAGTTTAGAGTAACAACGTGGAGGAAGGACGGGTCTTTACCCATCGTATGCACGATCCACGGTCCGTCGGGAGGACGTTTAGTTTGTAACTATAAAGCCCTTCCATCCTTGGAAGGGTGGCACTCAATCTAACCTTTCTTTTTGTTGAACTTTCTCTCTAGTTTCATCCTCTCCTCTCTTCATCTCTCTAAAACCATGGCATACTTGTATCATCACCATCCAAGACCACCCGAATCATCATAACACAATATATGTAAGATCCTACAAATGGTACCAGAGCCAAGGTTATTGTGTTTTGTTGATTTTTTGTGGTTTTCGTGTTATGTTTTGAAGCTGTTTTTACCCATGTTTTTCGGATCTGAAAGTTTTTCTCATTATCATTCTCGGTAACAGTTTCTTATACATATGCTTGTATCAATGTTTGGTCAAAGAAAGTCAAACATTTTATTTGTAGTTTCAAAGTTCTGGTTTTGTGTACCTTTCTGTCCATAAATCAGTACCTTGGTAACATATTTTTTGTCTTGGTTTGTCTCATCTCGTGGATAAGTTTTGTGGTCAAAATGGTCAGATTCAAATGGTCAAAACGAGTAAACAAAAAAGCCCTTCTTATGCTATTTTATAGTCAAAATGGGGTAAAAGATGCATTTTTATGCAGTTTTTCTGGGTTTACTATGAAGATGGTCGGAAAATATGGTCGGAAAACTCATCGGAAAAAGTCAACGAGGGTCCAAACCCTAGTTTTCTACGCATAAGGAGCATCTTGATGATATTTACGATAGCTGTGAAGTTATGCGTAAGGAATAATTCTGGCGTAAAGTCAAAGGGTCAAAACCCTATTCTTACGCCTAAGGAGCCATCTACGGTGTTATTTACGCATTTGTGAAGTTATGCGTAAGGAATGGTTTCTGGCGTAAGTTCTTACGCATAAGTCTACGCCAGCGTAAGAATCTAGGTTCGCTGCTAACATTTTACGCATAAACAAATGGCTTACGCGTAAGACCTGTGTTACTCGTAAGACCATATACCTACGCGTAAGAAACTGATTTCGTTCAAGGACAGAAGAAGTTAGGCGTAAAGTTGACTTAAGTTATGCGTAAAATGGCCCGACCACATGACCAACAACAAATATTAAATACCAAATCTAACTCGACCTCAGTTTAACATCATCAGTCAAATGAGCCAAATGAAAAATCATAACACGACTGGTAACATGACTCCAAAAATCGGTCCTTGTATCCTAAACCAAAATCAAAACCTACAATCTAATGACACCGCAAGACCGCACATCCACTCCCCAACTCTCATTCAAGACTCAAAAAGTAATATCAAGAAGATCTGATTCGGTTTCAATAATTTTGCAACCTTTTCCAAGATTGTTTGAATTGAAACTATCATCATCAACGATCAGTGTTGAAGCTTTGCTTCGTTAAATATCCGAAAGATAAAGAAAAGTTTATAACGATTTATGTTATCTCCTTTCTTCGTTCGTTCATGACTCAAAAAGGAAAACATAGAAAACCTACCGAGACCCCATCAAAGGATCTTGAAGCACTTTAATTAACTTCTTGATTCGGATTGAGCATCACATGAATTCACGTGTTAGAGGAAGGTTAAAAATATATTCATTTGGATTGAAGAATAGTATTAGTGGGATTAATTGGAGCTCAGATCAGACTATTTGGAGATTTGGTGTGGTGAGAGTAAAAGGTTAAGGAGGGGGCGAATATTTTGTTAGTGAATTTTAGGGTTAGTGTGTATTTTAGGGTTAAGTGACTGTTTTATAACCGGATACCTAAAAATTTATGGGCCTGATGTTATATTTCGTTTGGTGGGCTGACAGTGGACTTGGATGGACGAGATATGGGCTGTGATGGATGGAATACATTAACATTGTTTGGGTTGTAATGATATATGATTCAAATGGTCGAATGTTAAAATGGTTTCTCGATTAAATCTTGTAATTAGAATTTGTTTTAACAAATTTTGATCCTAATTTTTAATCATTTTGCAAGAGTGGTATTTTGGTATGGTATAAAATTTCACGGAATGATACAAATTCACGGCTTGAGCGAAAAAGTGGAAAATGACTACGGGTTTGTATGCGGCTTTATTGAAGTGACGTTATCTTCATATGTGGTCATTACTATTAGCCGATGAATCAATGGTGGTTCAATTTCAAAATTCTCATGAGATATTCGGCCACAAAATGTCAATGATACTTCACGGTCTAAGAAAAATCTTTCTAAGAATCGTCGTCGGTCATGATTTTTTTCAAGATGTTTGCTTATGACAAGAACTTGTCGTGCAAATAGTCGTACTGCGTTATGATGCTTCCGAAGTTCGAAACCATCATGGGGGAGAAACGTGTAATTTGATGTGTTACGGTCAACCTCCAGGGGGAAGTAGTATATACTACTTGACTTAGTATGGGTTGTGAAGCTGTCTACATTTTGGTATAGAATTGTTCATGGTGGAGATGAATCGTTGAAGAACCAATGCATGTTCCCCTAAAACAGATATTCACCAAAACCAAAGTTGTCATAACTCATTCAAGTCGATATTGTTTACGGTTTTGTCTTGATTTTGTAAAATCCCGAAAGAAATTATTTCTCGGTTTAAATCATAGACTTGTAAAATCCGTAACAATGGAAACATCTGGTAGTAGTAAAGTGCATTTAGGATCTATCTTGCGGTTTATTCTTGGTTTTGTAAAATCCTGCGAAAGAAACTATTTATCGGTTTAAACCATAGAATTGTAAAATCCGTGATGATGGAACCATTACGGAGAAAGGAAAGTGTATTTGGGATCTTTTAAATCTTTGGTGCTATGGTTTCTACTTGAAGAAGCGATAAAAGGTGTACTTCATGAATTGGATGTGTGTTTGGATATTCGTCATGGCGGTTTGGTTACTACATGGTTTCTGGGGTATGTGCTTCTTACCATGGTCGGGATGAAACCATTATCATAGTTCACTTAAATCGTCAAAGGAGGCTAGATTTGAACTTTTAACGGAAGATGTGACAGCGTTAATTGATATTATTTATTTGAGGTTGAAGTGAAATATCACGGCGAGTGTACTTAGTATCTGAAGGTATCGGGATGGTTGGATGAAGATTCTTGAGATCCTTGTTCGAGCTTAATCAAAACGAAGACTTGGAATTCTAGTTATTTTGGGTGACTTTTTCCTTTTCTTTTACCACTTGGGGGAATTGGGCTCTTACCACCACAAAATAACTATCACTTTAAGGAGTTACGTTGTAGTGCTCGATGTCACATTCAATTGTGGATTTTCAAGAGGTAATGAACGTCTTATACTTGATGGTTGGTTGGTTGAAGAGTATAGAGTACATAGAGTACTTAGAGATGCTAATGGAAATCGACACGCTCTTTGTTACATATGTGCAAGTTTAAGTCACGCGTTAAGGTAGTTTACTTGGGTCAAATTCATTATATCGGGTTTTCTCCATCACCGTCACGACAAAGAGCCTACCGGTTGATTACATGTTTTGCCAAAGAGAGTTGAAAAGAGAGATTATGACGTTTGAACACAGCAGTTCATGCCTCGTACTCTAAAGAAAAGAAAAGTGTACGCTTGGTTGCACTTTATCTTGAAGAAGAGAAATCTTCTTATTATGACCATTCTCATCCACATACTTCATACTTTTTCCATGCGCTTGATCATCAGTGAACCGGGCTACCACCGATTGTTTTCTCATTCCACTTGCTCGATTATAATGAAGATGGCGACATCATGTGCTTATTTTATTGGGAGAAGTGTGAATAGAACATTCGGATGATTTTCACTTATTTAATCAAGAATGGCAACTCCGTATGCAATTCTTGAGGGAGAAAAGTGTGAAATTACCGCATGGTTTCTAAAATTAATGGTCATCTGGCTCCAAACTCATGTAAGAACCGAGCTTCTTATCGGGTCATTTCTACATGGAGTTTCTCTAAGAGTCGTTGGTTGACATCTTCAGGTGATATGATTAAATGACAAAGTGCTTCTAGTTCTTTGGTGATTTCTTTGATGAACATCTTCTGTTCTTGTTTGATTGGGAGGATTTTAGTTAAGGAGATTTGCTACATACAAGGTAATTGGAGCGCATTTGGTGAGATGAAGATGTTAACTATCTAATCCCCAATTGGACAATCTTGAAGAAGGTCGAGTCTACAGTCTGCCCTACATTTTCTGCTACATGTTAGAAGACTAAAGACGAGTTGCATTTAACGATCTAAAGACTTCTTCTCAACTCAAGCATTCATCATAAAGATTGTCGGTTTAAGGGAGAGCACTAATTGGGGAAAAGTGTAAAGCCAAATTTAATCCCCAATTAGACTTGCTCACACTCGTCAGCAAGTTGATTCTCACAGATACATCTGAACTTATGTTGGTCTTCTCCAAAAGATTTCAAGTATTTGGGCTGATAAGATGTTGTTGATTCTGAAGTGTCAAAACCAGCAAGGGGGAAGGAGACAAGCATCTAAACGCGAGTAAACTTGATGAACTTAATACTTCTAAGTGATTGAAGATATCCCGGGAAGACGAAGGTCATTACCGCAGAGAAACTCAATGTTTGACTCATGGCATTTAGTGTTCTAATTCCAACTATGTGGGGGAAGAGATGGAAGAGTTAGTTTCTGAAGATGAAAGAGGTACACAAGTGTGTGATGATTTTGATGTTATCACAATCATCGGGGAGAGATTGTGTGCATTGGGGTTGCTCATTGTTTTACTTGAGGCTTAATCGGTGATTCGATGATATAATCACTCATTCCGGTGTTGACATCCGCAGATTGTCACCCGCAGTCGATGATTCACCGCTTATTCAATGTTATCGGTTATACTTGGTCCTTGAGCTTCATACGATCATCGGGAAAAAGCCATTGTTTACCACAAACATTGAGGAGGTATTTTCTCTCCGGGCATGATGTGTATTCGGGAGAGTTCTTGGATATTTGTGTACTTCGGGTTCTTGAGCTTCATACACGTTCATAAGGGAAGAAAAATGTGAACATGGGAAGGTGTTCTTCATTCCCCTCATGAAGTGTATTCGAGAGAGTTCTTGAGCATTATACTAAGAGACAGACTGCATCATTTCAACTACACGGGGGAAGTGGTCTCTTGACACCTTTTGGAATGCATTGCTTCAGACTTCAGTTGAAAAGAAATATGAGAAGATTGTTTTATGTGTGGGATGATACGGTGCTGTTCTTCTATTGGATGATATAACCTCGAACGGAGAATCTCGATTATTGTTCTTAAATGGAGCAACGAGATTTATGATAATGGTGTGCTTTTACGCACTGCTAAGAAAGCTTGAAATAGAGCTTGAATCTGCTCATCTTATGGATTTTCGGTTTGGGGAAGGCGCCAAAGTCTCGTTTTCTTTAAGGCTCATGTTCTACATTCTATTCGGAGCCTCGGATGCTTTGGTGGTGGAAGTTTAAGAGATGGCGTATTCTATCTTCTACGACGTGCTGCTCGATATCCTTATCTCGGTACTCGTATCATCATCTTCTTATACTATATCATCTACTCTATCATTGTAAATATTTATCAAAAACCAAATAAAAAAAATATAAAACCGACAAAAAGAAAAGAGAAAAATATAAAACCATAAAAAAACCCCATAAAAATCAGAAAATTTGAAAATACCAAAAATATTGTTTTTCAAGACATGTCTTATGGTATCGATAACATCTGCGGTCTTAGAAATGTCATTCAATAATGGCACGGGACTTTAGATGAAGTTCGAGCAGAAGGTGTAAATATTCATTTCTAAACATGTCACAATACTATGGCTTGCGATTACTTACCGTGACCCGCGCTTAAACAATGGTTTGCTATTATTTGAGATAGCAACCCACTCTTCAAAAGAAAGGAAAGTGTTGCGCTAAACCAATTTTCAAATATTTTCGTGCACTTATCCTAAAAACTAAATGAGGAAAGTATGTCGAAGGATCATTTCTCACACAAATGTTTTTCCATCTAAAATTCTTGAAAATATTTGGTGTTTTCAAAATGGTGGAAAATGAGTTGCTTAAAACAATCAGTTCGAGTTTTTTTTTTAAATTTGGAAACTCAATCAATGACTTGACACTTTTAAAATCTTTTATAAAATGAGTTATTGGTTGAGGGGAGAATGTTTCAAATCTATATCTTCTAACGAGCTTTCTTAATTATCCTAATATGCTTAATTAAAATGATGTTAACCTATGTTGAAGGACTAGGTGCCTAGGATATGATTGGAAGGATTAGATGATAAGAGTTTGATGAACACATTATTCCATACATTTAAATGATCGATAGATATGTTGCATTGACCGTTATTAGTTGATTGTTGTTTGGTTGATGTCGACCAAGATATATCTCGTATGTGTGTTCACTAACATATGCAGGTATATTGGTTATAAGAATGTTCCGATCCGGATCCTACAATTGAAGATGATTGGATGCCGAAGGAAAGGGTAACTATATCTTGGGTTGACAAATGAAAAACGGAGCTTAATTGGACTTCTATGGAGTTGGCATAAATGCAACGAAGAGGTCTCACCGCCTCGGTGAGATGGTTTTCTTCTAAGTGATTGAAAAACGGAGCTTAATTTGACCTCGGTTGGCATTCAAAATGCAGCGTGAAGAAGTCTCACCGCATCGTGGATGGTTTTCTTCCAAACCCTACAAAGAACAACAACGAAGCGTCTCAACCACCTAACGTATCTTTGTGCAAGATACCATTTTAAACAATTTGATTAAAATTGTTTTGAAAATGGAAATATTGTTTTGAAAATTAATTGGACTTAATTTTGAAAATCACCGGACTTCATTTTATCAAAACTTAAGTCACTCAATCATCGACTACGGTCATCGATTGAGGAGGAGAGTGATTTAAATTAAAATATTTTCAAGCGATATTTCTTCATAAAAGGTCCGTTTGTGCAATAATAAGTGGTGATCTAAAGATTTAATGTTATGTCATGGTATGATTTTCTTTAAAACTCAAAGATCTTACAAAATGAAATTTTTACATTCTTGTTTGATTGTGAAATTGTTTTATTTTACTTAAAGATCTCTTAAAACTTTCATACTGATACTAACAATCTTTAATGTCTTAAAATGGTCCTTATCATCATTTTCAAAATCAAATCTTGCTACGTCTTTCCCCAAAATTTTCTAAGTGATTTAAATCTTTTGGGATCACAAATCTCAAATGGTTTGAAATTTTGATCGGGGAGAGATAGTGTTTTAAATCTCTTATCTGTTTAAATGGAATTGGTTTTAGTCCTTTATAGGCACTCCACCTCGATGTGCCAAGCGATTTCAATATATAATGCACATGTTTGAGGAGGAGGATTTATCCAAAACAAGATGAGTATTTAAACCAGGCCACAAGTTCTCCATGTTTTCTAAACCTCATTAATCACTTGGGATCCAAAATCTCAAAGGTTTGATATTTTGATCGGGGAGAATTTTGATTTAATATGAAATTTGATAAAAGGTGATCATTTGATTCAATGTCTGGCTCTCTCTAATATGTGTTAAACTCTTTCATATATTGATGCACATATTGAGGGGGGCGAATGGTTTCTTAATGGCTTGTGTGATCGTAAATGTGCTTCAAATGAACTCTTGCCTCTATGTGATAAAATGATTTATCATATCCTATGCACATATTGAGGGGGAGAATTTACCAAAGAAAATCAAATGGCTTTTTCTATGAAAATTGTGATCAAAGAAAATATTTCAAAGTCCTCTTGCCTCCATGTGCTAAACAATTTCTATATCATATGCACATGTTGAGGGAGGTTTTCTAAATGATCAAAACTATTAAGGTACAAAATGCTTTGATCTCGTATCACAAGTACCTTGATTGTTTTTCCAAATGATTTTTCAATTGGTTTTAGAAGGAAAGAACAATACCAAAAGACCGACCAATTTACTTTATGCATGGTGTTATAAGGATGGTTAGGTTAGGTATTCGTTCCCACGATCCACCGAGCCGGAGGGATCTACCCAGACAATCCACTAGTAAGTGTAGAAGTCCTTAGGTATGATGATAAAAGGAGAAAAATGAGATATGGGAAGAGTGCGACCGAGTCGAGCTAATCTTGGAATAAACCCAACAAGGTTCTAGCTATGATGTCTCGGCAGCAGCTTGAAGGGGTTGAAGAATGAAAAAAATTGAATCGAAAAGGGTGAAAATAAATAGCCTCCAATTATTCAACCTTAGGGCGTGAAACCGGGTTTAATTCATTTGCTACCGGTGGTTACCAAGGTAACATCGTTATTGAAGACAAGGCGTTATGGACCCGATGTGCGATCGCACTTCAACTTCCCAAACCACTCAAGTTCCTCTTAAAAGGACTTGTTTCATTCTCACGGGAACCGACATTATCTATCGACTTTCTCTTAGAGATTGTTGATATTGAAGAAGAGACCTCTCCCAGTCTCCGATACAAGATTCAAATATGCACAAATTGAGTCTAGAGCCACGAGATCATCAATAAATCTCCTTAGGACACTTTCAATAAAGACTCCTGTTTCACACAATGTGGAAGAGAGAATATATCTTGAGTCCCACGCATTATCCTTGTGTTATTTCCGAACATCGGGTGATATGCATACATATTCACAATGAAGATGGAAAGCCTTCAGAGCCAACATCAAACAAGCTCTGGTAGGTGGCATGTGAGATCTATTCTATAGATCAACCATGTGACAACTGAACGAGAAACAATGGGCGATTCAATCTTTTGAATCAATCACAGTTCGAGTTATGGATTAGCGGATACCTTTGAAAAACCGGTCGTTGTGCTTAAAGGTTCTTTTCCATAGCGCATCGATCGTATTAATGTTTCAAAATTAAAGGATATTTATGGTTGATAATTGATTTTCCATAAAACCTTCGTTGTAGTACAAAACACTTTCTATTAAGCAATACGATTGTTTTCAAATCATTTTCATCAATCGGTGAATCTTAATTACATTGGTTCACGACTCCGTGTTGTCTTCTTTGAGGCGTTCCGGTTTGAGAGCGGCTTGATCTAGTCTGAAACCACATCAAGGAGATTCTTTGGAATTCTACCGATCACGAGCGATGCTTGTCTTGATCAGCGAGGGAAAGTGGGCGTGCACCTCGATTCAACAAAAGTGATCAAAGACACTTTTATGCGCTTTATTCTAAGCTTGTTTTATGCGGGAACACCCAACGGTTGCGGTGATCGTAATTGAGGAGTCAATTCAAAGCCGCATGCTCACAACATCCACACTTAATTAAAGATATCATGACAAGTGCTTATCTACATAACACGGCTCGATAGGTGCAAATATCATGAACGATGAAAGCTTCCGCTACACGATGAAAGATGTCATGATCCGAGAAAGTGTGAGCATGTCGGTCCTAAAGTCACTACATCACATGATGGCAACACAACAAAGGGTGATCCGGAGATTTAATGTGGCGATGATCTCGATGAAAGCTCGAAGATCATCATGATGTGGATCAGTTCAAAGACCTCCACCGAAAGTACAAACTATGCGGACTATGAAGAGTCAACGCTAAAGCACAAAGATTACGAAGTGAAGAATTGAAGTCTATGAGCTTGGAACTAAAGACAAAGAAAGAATGCTAGGATGCAAAATGTATTTCATGGGGTGACTTCCCTTGGGGAGATTGTTAGGATTGAAAAATCCATAGTGAAGAGTCGGTCACCCCAACTATTATCTAGCATAAGTTAGCTCGTAGATATATCATTATTTACGTGTTTATTAGTGTAGTTTAGTTTAGAGTAACACCGTGAGGAAGGACGGTCTTTACCCAGTATGCACGATCCACGTCCGTCGGGAGGGCGTTTAGTTTAACTATAAAGCCCTTCCATCCTTGGAAGGGTGGCACTCAATCTAACCTTTCTTTTTGTTGAACTTTCTCTAGTTTCATCCTCTCCTCTCTTCATCTCTCTAAAACCATGGAATACTTGTATCATCACCATTCAATACCACCCGAATCATCATAACACAATATATGTAAGATCCTACAAAACCCTTAGCAACTAATCTGGCTTTATATCTATCAATTTCACGTGTAGACTTATACTTGATTTTCCATATCCATTTATATCCTATAGCATATCTACCAACAGGCAACTCACATTCAGTCCAGGTATTGTTTCTATTTAAAGCTTCAATTTCATTGTTCATAGCCTCGGACCAATTAGGATTTTTAATAGCTTTTCATAATTCTTAGGCTCAATAGACTTATTTAATGTAGAAGCAAAACACATATTAGTCCTACTCGAGACTAGCATAACTTCACATATTTTTCAATACCATATCGACTTTAGAGTTCATTACATAATCATTAAACCTAATAGGAGTTTTAGACTCTCTACGGACCTTCTTAATACAGTTATCGCATCTTCATTTACATTATCAGTTGAGTAAAAACTAAACCAAGATTTTCAAAATTGGGGCGCCCTCGGACTGGTGTTGGTCACCAGTGGGTTGCGATTGCCCATCTTTATGATGCAATAAGTAGTATCGACTCATTATCTCTAGCATCATGTGAAGATGGCATACTACCATCCTCAACCTGCATCTTCCCTTCATCATTGGGACTTTGAGAATTGGACTATCAAAAATCTCAAATGTTCAACCTCATTACACTCGTATCAGACTACCGCTTCACTGGTGTTTTCATTTTAAAGGAAAAACATTTTCATAAACTTTACATCTCTTGCAAAACACATTCCTTGTATCCAAACTCAAAAGCTTATATGCTTTCTTAGTAGAAGAAAAACCAATAAGAACACATTTTCGGACCTATAAGACAACTTATCATGATTGTTTAAAATAGTAGCAAAACATGATGCATTAAAAGACCTCAAATGGGAAAGATTTGGTTTAGTTTTATACAACAACTCATAGGGACATTTACCACTTAGAACAAAAGATGGCACTGTTTATAAGATACAAGGATCGAACACAATCGACCAAAATCTTAAAGGAATCCCCCTTGAAACATAAGACTCCTAGCCACATCGAGTAGGTGTCTATGTTTCCTTCAACAATCCCATTTCTTTGAGGTGTATGAGCACAAGATGTTTGATGTATTATAAGATCGGAAAACATTTCACTCATTTCTTATTTACAAATTGAAGACCATTGTAAGATCTATAGGTTTTAATTTTAATACCAAATTGATTAGAAACTAAGTGAATAAAAGAGTAGAACACATCAAGCACCTCATCTTTAGTTTTGATTAAGTATGCCCACACAACTCTAGAATAATCATCAACAATAGTCGAAAATACTTGTATCCTTCTGCACTTGTTACTGTAAGGACCCCATAAGTCAAGGTGAATAAGATCACCAAGATTCTTAGACTTATGATCGACATAGGGAAAGGTTCCCTTGTCTGCAGGCCTATATATGATCTCACAAATGAAAATGAAGAATTCTTGGAAATACCAAGATCTTTTGAAGAATAGACAAGATCGATCAAATAGGGTGACCTAATCTATTATGCCAAACAAGTTTAGACACATTATAAGACATGACCACATTGCACTTACCCAAAGCATTACTAGAATGCATATCAAACATATATAAACCATCGAATGACTACAGTCCCGTAACATTCTCCTTTTCAAATCTCGAATATAACAAGTATTTTCATCAAAACCAACAAACATTTTGCTATATCTAATCGGTTTATTAACGAATAATAAGCTCACACAAGAACTATGAACCACTAAAACATCATAGAGAGTAACATTATTAGTCAATTTTAAGTTTCCAACATGACTTATAGTAGCAAGAGTACCATTGGGATGTCCAACATTAATCTTAAGACTAGAAATGTCCACAACATTAAACATACCAACATGAGAAGCGATCGAGTCTTGATTAGCTTTGAATCAATAATCCAAACCAAAGAAATAGTTTTAACAGACGGATAAGAATTCCTAAAGAAATACTTAGAAAATTGATATTAAACCAAACATTTCCATTAAAGAAAGAAGCCCTACCTGCCATATTAGCATGTATGCTTCCAGAAGAGTTATCATTGATCAAAGACAAGAGTTTATTCAGACTGTTTATTCTCAACATTAACATTATAGTTTTGCCTAAAACCATTTGTTTAGCTGGATTATTATTTTTAACAAAGCCAGGTGTAAAACCAATGATTTCATAACATCTTTCAATAGTATCTCCAATCTTACCACAATTTTTACAATTAAGATTAGGATTAGGACCTCTATTAGCAGTATTTGCGGTAGAACTAGTTCCTCTAGTGTTATTATTAGCATTATTAAACACCTTTCTATTGTTGTTAAAGATTTAGCGACAAAGAAGAAGCATTAAGTTTAGTCTCGGTAGCACTAGAGGACTGTGAATACGTCAGTGATTCCTCTCTAAAAGCGATGATATAAGCATCCTTAACTTCGGGAGAGGATCCTAGTTAAGAGATGTTCTCACAGGTGATAACAATCATCAAGGCCCATGAGAAACTGCATCAACTTCACGAGTTGTTTATGCAGACCTAGCTCTTTACTAGCAGCACAAGAACACTTAACTTCACACACACAAACAGGCAATTTAGTCAAAGCATCAAACTCTCTCCACAAGGAGTTAAGCCTATGATAATAATCAGCAACAGAAGTACCACCTTGCTTAACAAAATTAATTTTTTGCAAAAGATTAAAAACTACAGAACCATCTACTTTATCATATGTTTCTTGTAATTCTTTCCACACACGTGCAGCATTATCAGAATAAACAAGACCCATATAAACATCTTGAGAAATAGAATTCATCAGCCATGTTAAAACTATAGCATTACATCTATCCCATTGGGCAGCAAGAACATCACTAGTAGAATAAGATTCTTTAACACAAGAACCATCAACAAAGCTGAACTTATTCCTAGCTTGTAAAGCTAACTTCATTGCACCATACCATATTCTAAATTCTCAGTTCCAACAAGTTTAAATGGAGTAAGAGCAGTACCACTATTATCATTAGTTTGAATATGAAGAGGATTACCAGCATCAAGATTACTAATTAAGACTTCAGAATTACTACCACTAAGATCACCAATAGCCATAACAACAAAGAGATAAACAAATAACAAGATCTAAAAGAAAACAGAACAAGAAACAACCAAGAAAACAAACCACAGCAAACAACCAATAGCAACAACAAACAAAACTATCTCAACACAACTTCTCAATCCCAAATCCTATCCTCCTTCGACCTAGACACAAGAAAACTAAAAGAAATCTATCCACACCCAAGATTAACAAGATACCGACCAAGAAGACGAGAGTGGCTGAGGCGGGGTTTCCGTACCACTCACGGTGGCAGGTCAAGGTGTTATCCACTCTGTTTGCACCTTCTTAACTAAGTAAATGTTATCTTAACAGAGAGAAACACACTTACAGTGAGATACCTGCGGAATGAAGTACAAACTCACTAGATTCACTTAGTCTAGTGAGATTGCAACCAAGAACGGGCCCAAAACCACCAAGAAACCACCAGGGATATAAACCCCCAAATTTCCAAATTAGGGTTTTAAAAACCCTAACCAAGAAACCCACAAATTCACCAGATCTAATTCCGAACAGATCAAATCAACCACGGCCGTTAAGTAAACAACCTCAATTAACCAATTAAACCTTCAATTGCAAGAAACCCCAAAATAACCTTCGAAACCCTAGAAACCATAGAATCTCAAAACCACCAGATCATAGCCGTGCTCTCTGATACCATGTAAAAATGATCAAGAGCATACAACAATTCACAATTACACCCAACCAATCATCCCTTGGTGTATCTTTTATTATAACAATGTAAGAAGATAAGTCCCCAACTGGGTGCTTACCAGTACAAATACAAAGAAACCAAACTGATCTCTTCTAGGAAGACACCAGTCAACTCACTACAATGATCACTCAACACTCTGACTACAAGATCAAATAAAGAGATTGATCTTGAAACAGAACACTAACAGATATCAAGATTGATATCAAAGACTAACAAGCAACTGTGTGAAATATTAGAGAGAGACTAAAAACGACTGAATGAGAAGAAATGAAACCCTAAGCTGGAAGAGAGATTATATACTCAATCATGTTTCACTTAAGCCCTTGCACTTCTCTTTTCTTCACTTTAGACATAAACCTTCTTTAAGACTTTCACACTTGACAACTTCAGTCCTTCATATTATTTAACAGAAAATAAACAAACGGTCTGAACGACCAAAATGTCTCAATCGCGTCTGAGCGATTGATTCGGAGGTTGTTAAGAGTTTTTTAAAACAAACACAACCTAAGTTATGAGTAATATTTTACGTAGGTCATTAATTCATCTGTTTTGAAACGAGGCTAGTAAAGGTAGCTAGACCAGGATTAATTGTAACCGTAGCACAGTACCAGATATATTTATTTAAAGTTAAGACGCACGAGATGGTTGTTATTGTACCAGATTTGTAGACAGAGATTTGGTGTTATGACTAAAAATTAAATTTGTCAGCTACATTAGAGAGCGTACGAGGTTTTGAGTTTTGTCTACAAAATTGCAATTATTAAAAATATTAAAGATTGTTAAAAAGCATTAATTTTGCTATTATTAATCGGGAACAAACTTTTAAAAGATAACAAATGATCCAGAAAGAAAAACAATATTGCCACCAAGGTCCTTGGTCGATATAATACTCTCTTCTTTGTACCAAGAACGCGAATTTGTTATGTTTTTTATTCTTCAAGGGATAATATTAACGCACCACCTAGCTAATAACATATTACTTTCTAATAAAAAACGTGAACTAAGATTGCTAGGTAAATTTAAATGACTGGAAAACCAAAACGTTTTTGTTTTGCGAAAACAATGGTCTATAACACATGTAAATATGCCTATCGATCAGTATTGGATAATCATACGTACCGTCTTACTATATTAGTTATGACTTATGACATATCCATAACACAATCTAACAGCTTAAGTCTTGCGTACAAAAATGCGTAACATCTTAGATTTCCAATATGTACGCATGAAATATCAACTTCCAACGTAGTTTAAGTTCTAAGAGGTAGAAATATATAGCTTTAGATTATGAAAGCGACAAATGAGTAGAAATAAAGAATAGGAAGTATCTTGTTATGTAAACTTTTAAGCGCACGTAATAGATTTAAGATATATGATTCACCCATATCCTTTCAGACTTAAACGTTTTTTGAAGTAATATATTTACTGGGTCTTTGACCTTTACCCAAAAAGAAATGACAATGGCTGATCGTAAGTAGTAGAAGGTATCTAGCATGTTCACATAGAAATCGATCCGTCAACTACTTGATTAAAAAGTCCCGATTGGTTGGTTTGGAAGTTTATGTGTCTTCATAACTGTATTTAATGTTATCACTCGAGATAGTTTTAGTCTAGCTACCTGTTGGTATTACATTCTAGTCATGTAATACTTATCATCCTTTGTTTGTATTAATTTGATAGACATGTATAATATTGGGGATTTTATGTTGACTTTCATTATATAAATATCAACGTTTAACGTTCATGAATGCAAAATCATATGCTTAGAAAATCAAGACCCTACCCGGCCCATGTAAGGATTTTAATCCCACAACTAGGTGTTCTGGGATCGGGTAATATCCATAATTGAATACAATAATTGAAAATCGTAATCATATGGAACCAAAAAGAACTAAACCGAATTTGTAACTCTTACCGAATTGGTCATTACTGAACCAAACCGAACTAAATATCCGGTTATGAGTTTGGATATGATTTTGCCAATGAAAACCAAAACCGAACCGATAACCGAATTCATATAAAATATATATTTTTCTATGTATTTATATTAAAAAATAAGACGTTAAAGTTAGGAAAGTTAGGTTTCAATTAAGGTATTCTCTTTTTTTGCGTAAAAGTACTCAACAAAAATTTTGGCGGTTGGGTTTTTACTAACGTTCGTTAACTCACTTCGTTAGTATATTACATTTTAGTCCTCAATTTGTATAATGATTTCATGCAACATCAATTGCAAAACCTTCATATGCCTTCGGGAAAGCCTTCATATGCCTTCACAAAGGGAAATAGATCTTTGTGAAACCTTTTATAAGTTGAATTTCTAGCTTTTCTGTTGTATGCAAAGACATTACTTGAGAAATCGATCTTTATTATCGCCATAGTTTTCATCTTCATATCCGCTTATGATTTTTAAAATTAGTCTTGTACAAAGGTTAACCATCATCGCTCTTGATTAACATAGTAAACACCTCTATTCAAAGTTATAAAAACACCAATAGTAAAAAATTGAACCAATATAAACATTCTTGTTATGCATTTGATGCTAAAAAATGTAAACACCTTTAATGTCAAAGCAAAAATACAAGCAAGCGCAATTATTGATCTCTAAGCTTAATAATCTCACGGGCAAAATCCTCAGTGTTAACATTGTCTCATCAAAAACAGTTTTTTAGGAAACTTGGATTTATGTGGTAAGCCACTTAATCAACCCCACCAAATGCACAATACCTTCATCTTTATCAACCCCACCAAATGCTACTTCAAATGGTTCAACACACCACCGAATCGCAGACTATTCCAAAAACATGGATCCACCTGCTTCTTCGTCCTCGACGGTGAAAATGCACCAATCGCTACTCACGGCTCGAAAATCAAGCCGTTAAAATAGCGACAATAGTAGTGGCGATTTAGCGGAATTGGGCTTCTAGCCATCCTTTTCCTTTATGTATACAATTTACGAAAAAAGAACCAAGGTCGAATCCACGGCGAGAACCCGTGATACCAAAACACAAACCGACAAAATCACCCAACAAAACCCGAAACCAAATTTTCAAATGGAACAATTAAACTCTTGAGATAGCTTCCTATATATCAACTAACGAAACCCCAACTCAATTTCAAAACCCTTTGATTTGGAAGAACCCTAATTTTCGAATTGGGTTGAAAGTGGATGAACTCTCCGTGTTTGTTTTGTTTACAAAGCGGAATAGAAAATGAGTAGAGTTATACTAATATATGAAAAGAATTTGGAAAATGAGTTTTGCATCCGTGATTCTTGATTTTTGTTCCTTATGGAGATTTTGGTGGTCGAAATGGTTGTTGATGAGTGTCTAATATACTCATCATTTTGTACTATCTAGACTATCTGCAAAAACATCCGAAAACACTCGAAATGCATCAAAATGATGAAAATATCACAAATAAGTGTTTTATGTGTTTTAAATGCAAAATGCCAAAATCGGTGAAAAGCGTATCAAGTTTGCATAATTGGCGCTTTAGTCCCCAAGTTATAAAAGTTGTCAAAACTAGTCCTGTAATTCAAAACTTGTAAAAGTCAATTAAGGTCCATAAGATTCAAAAGTTGTCAAAACAAACCCTTTAAAGTTCAAAATCACAAAATGACAACTTTAGTCCCTAAACTTTGAAAATTGTCAAATATAGTCCTTGGTTAATTTAAAAGTGAAAATTATCAAATTTAACCTTGTACTATTAATAAATGACAAGAATGGTCCTTATGATAAACTTTTGGAAAATTACATCTTTGGTCCCTTAAGTTTCAAAAATGACATAAAAGGTCCTTGGAATTATAAAAAATGGGATTTTATCACTAATGGTCCTTGTACTATTAATGAATGGCAAGTTAGGCCCTTGTATTAACTTTGGTATAATGGCGGTTTAGTCCTTCAAATTGGCGAATTACATATTTGGTCCTTGGGCTTGTTATTACTACCAAACCAAACGGATCCTATATTAAACTAAAGCCCAAACCAAATCCAAGTCAAAACACAACCCGCTTATCCAGTGCCCAAATCCGTTAACCCGACCCAGTGTTTAAAAACAAAACCAGCTCAACTGTTCATCCTCTTCCTCTCACTGTATCCACTCACCTCCTCCACCGCTCACTACCACCGTCCACTCACTTTCACCAACTCCCGGTATGTACTAACCCCCTCCACCTTGCAAGCCCACTCACTACCTCAATTAATGCAAAGAACACGCCGAAGACTTTTTGGCGCCAAAAGTAAAATTGATGGCTAGGATGTATTACGAGATCCAATGGTGGTGGGATAAACTCGAAGCATGTGGGGGAGCCTAAAAGGCAATAAAGAAAGAAAAAGAAGGAGAGAGAAGGCAAGTAGTGTAGTTTTAGTTTAGTTGATGTCGTTTTAATTAGTTTTCAAATTCCGGTGTTTGTTTAAGCTCTCTAGTACTTTATTTAAATGTTTTCGGTGTAAATGAATGTATTTTAGTTATCAATTCAAGTTTTAATCTAATTTTCAAGTTTATGAAATTTCCTTGTTCAAATTCTTAATATATTCCACTGTTGATTGTAGTTGTTTCTAAGAACCTTAAAGCTCATATAAGCTCTCTCTTAAGCTCTTATAAGCTTTAGAGAATCTTAAAAGTCAGTTTACATTTGTAATTCAAAATTACCAAAAATACCAAATAAATTAGCTAAAAATAAAAAAGCATGGAGATGGTGCAAAAGACTGAAGCAGAGTGATGTATGGATTGCATTTGGGTTAGAAGCTTATTGGTAAGCTTATAGGTGTGGTCCTTGGTTCTAAATTCTTAGTTTGGAGCATAAACATAATTTGTAAGCCATTTATTTAAAATTTGCATATTCTAGTATAAGTGTTTTAAACCTGTTAAATTTTGTTTAATCCTATTTAAATATAGTTATTATAAGGTTTTTAATCAGTGTCATGGTCCTAATCAGTGGAATACTTGGAAAAGCTTCAAAACAGTCCTCATAAAGGGGTGTTTGGAACTGATTAGTTATTCAAGTTAGAATGCATTTGTGTGATTGTTAGTTGTTGTATCATGTTACATTAACTCTAGATATCTCATTTCAAGCATAGAACTTAGTCCTTATTCCACAAAAAGTCAAAATCAAGCTTAAGCTTTTCTTGACAGTTAACTGTTAAGAATTGTGATTGCATAATCATCTTTTCAGTTTTAAAAGTTGTTTATCTAGCTTACCTCAGCCTCAAATTAGCTTAATACATCATAATAGATCATCTAGGATCATCGAAGTTCATAAAAGTCAATCTTGTTCACAATTAAAAAGTCAAAATTTCTTATATGCGGTTTTGAATAAAATGAATAATTTTGTGTAGGATTCAATACTAGGTTTTAGCCTTCATGCTTTTAGGATAGTAATATTTAAGCGCTTAACTAAATTAGAAAATAGTAGCTCTCTCCCACTTAGCTTATAAAGTGCTTATTATTAAGCTTGTTTTGAGCACCCATTTCGAACATGCCTGCACCACCACAACAGTGGGCATCACCACCACTTTGGTGGGTCCCACAGCCACACCAGTGGACCCCACTGGTGGTTCTTGGTTCCTTACCACTCACCACCCGGTGACTATCCATTTCGGTCAATATTTTGAGCTTAAGCTCTGGGACTAACCTTAGTTCGGCCGCAATATTGTCCCATTTTCTAAATAAAACTAGTTTTGCTTTGCTTAATTTTTAGCTTAAACTTTTCGAAGTTTAGGATGGTTGGAATAGGTTAGTAGTTACTTAATATAGCATTAGTTAGCTTCGTGTTCATTGGTACTGTGGTGGCTTTTAGCTTATTTTGAATTAACTTATTAATAAGCGATTACTGCTATGACTTATTATTCCTCCAATAAGCATATGTTTTGATATTTTTATAAACTTAGAATAATATTTTAGCATTTTCCTGAATTTTTCAGATTTTTCCATCACTGTTTTCTATTTTTTTTTATTTAAAATAGTTTTTAAGTCTTTTTAAATAGCTTTTAATGCAAATAAATCAGAAAAAGCTTAAAATATTATGTTTTCAATTTTCCTAGATTAAGATAAATATAAAAGTCATAAAAAGTATTTTTCCATAATTTTCTTGGTTTAAATAGTATTTTCTAGCATTTTAATTAGTTTTAAATAGTTTTAAATTAATAATAAATACATAAAAAGTCTAAAAAATATATTTTCAGTTTTAAAATACGTTTTATCATATTTTAGACTTTTCTAAGTTATAATTTCATTTTTCTAGGTTAATTTTGTATTTTCTTGTATTTTAGTGCATTTTAAATACTTAATAAATAGTTTTTAATTAATAATAATTAAATAAATAGTTGTAAAATAATTTTCTTTTCTAATAATTTTCTTTTATTACTAGGATTGTAAAAATGTCATTTTTATATTTGTAGGCCTTTTATTTCTTAAAACTCACGTTTTATTTTGTACGTTTACGTAATTTTAAACGTACGTTTTAGGTTTTAAACGTTCATCATTATAAAAATAGTGATAGCATTTATTTAATATATTTTAACTTTTAATTTCTTTTAATTTGCATTTAAGTCATTGTAATTTATTAATCTTTTCTTTAGGTAATTTTCATCAAAACCTTCGATCACTATCATTAGTGATCATTCTATCATCTGAAGTTGTTTAAACACCAATTCATCCTCCGTGGGACTTAACGACCCAGAATCCCTATATTCCTCGATCTAAAATGCATTTGGTGTTTGAGCTATTTTGAGTTTCTTACGGTTGGTCATTCATGAGTGGCTAGCTTGCGTGAGATAACTTGCGGTTTTGCACGATCAAATTTTAGGCGCTTGCTTGCGAGGAGGCTGTAAGCGTGTTTTAAGCATTTTCGGATCCATTCTTGCACATATACCAACTTTTTGTAAACAGTTAATCAAAATCAAAAGTTCATTAACACTTTTCCTAAGGTGTTAACAACACCAAAAATATTTTTTCTTTCTTTGTTTTTACAAAATGTTTATCCAAAAATCCAAAATATTCATCTTTAACCTCTTACCCTTTTTGATTCTTTATTCCTTTTCCCTCATCCATTTGATTCTAACTTCTTCTATTCTCATGGAATCTCTCGACTACGACGAATGGAGGCGGTTGAAAAACTTCCTATTTTATCACAAATGTCAAGAATTCGTGTTGTTCGTGATGATCCATTGATTCTGCGTAGGGAAATAGAGCGAGAAACCGGGGTGACAAAGGACCGGTACTTCCCTCGATAATGGAGGTGCTAAATACATCCAACCTACGGTTATCCAAAAATCTAACCCCTCGATTGCTCCTAAGCCGTCTAAAATTGATCCTACACTTTCACGATTTACGGTTAAAAGCAAACATGCAGAATTTAGACCGGTGACTAGCAAGAATGACTTGCCTAATCTTCACGTTTCTCAAGAACCAAAACCGGAGACCATAACGGAAGTAGTGGAAATTGCTAGCTCTCAGAGCACACCACTTGTCCCACCTCCGGATTTTTCAAAATGTTCTTTGAGACTTAATAGTCATTCGGATCACCATGTTGGTTTTGTTGATTCTTTGAATGAACTGATTCCTTCTCATAACTCTCAAATAGAATGTTTATTCCTTGTGTCGGTTGTGGTGAGCCTCTTTTTGGTTCACCATGTCATTGATATGCGTGTGTCAATGTGGCAATGATATTCGTAGCGGAGTTGTTTGTTTTGTGGTTCGAGGAATTCATTTGATTATGATCTAATCCGAACTCATTTAACGACCCTCAAATTTTTCTAATTACACACCACACCCGACTCATCTTCATATAATCAACAATACTACTGTGAATTTTGTGGAGGTCCTCACCAAGGATTTGAGTGTCAATCCGAAACACGTTTGTCTATGAGCAGTTTTCGGTGATGCTCGAACTTTGGTTATGACCAATATCCATATGATTCACCAATCCGGGCTCAGCAGTTTCTTGTTGTGAGAACTGTGGAGGTCCCATTTCACTCGATTGTCAAGCAGAATCCATTTCCTTGTAACAATTATGACTATCCATATCACGATCAACCTCCACGGTGCCAAATGACTCAAACTCCTCGGCAAACCCAACAAGACACTTATCTAGAGCTTACGGGTCGGTGAAAAGAGCGAGGAGTTGAGTAAAACGACATTCATAATGTTCCCGTTTTCTTGTGTATATTGTGGGGTCCTCATGATGATTATAAATGTCAACCTTCGGTTTGACAAATCTCCACTCCCACAATGTCCCGTCATTCAAAATTCACATGAGAAATCCATGGAAGAATTGCTAGGCAAGTGCGGTGCCGCTAAAATAAATTCCCAAATTGCTTTTGAAAAATCTATTAGGAAATTAATTGCAAAAGAAAAGCGCCGGATCTAGCTCTCAATTTCGTTTTATTCACGATGGCGGTGATGATGAGGATGCACTTGGTATCCTACAATTTTATAAAGATTCATCAAGTTCATCGGTTGATATTCCAATGATTGAGATTCATTCTCAAGCAACCGCTATCACACCAAGCTCCCACTCACTCTCCGAACATGGGAGGCGAGCATCTTGACACTGTTCCTAAAAGGAATCGGACGAATTCATAAAGTCTAGTGTTGAGGACCTTGTCCCAATCCCAAGAGAGTCACGGGGAATTCTCGAGCATTTGTGTGATATCCTACCCTCTTGTCTTCCAAAATAATCATGTTGAGATGTTCTCGATTCTAATGATGAAGATTCGTTATCTTGTGGAGACATCGTTTATGTGGAAGATTTACCTTCGAGCTTGTTAGCTTAGAAGAAGAGAATGATGAAGAAATTGACTTTAAATCAAAGATGAAGCTCTTGAGCAACATTATTGAATGTCGGTATTCTCATTTCTAAAATCGAGGCTTTCAAAGAGAAACCTATTTCATCTCCTATCCCCATAAAGGATAGTGACATTTTTCCGATGATTCTATTAGGAAATGGAAGCCTTCTGTTTTGATCGGATGGGAGAGAAAATTAGTGGTAATACCACTTCTCATTTTCATAATTCTCTCCCGATTATGAATCATTTACATTGGAGGAGTTCACCGTGAACCCGCTCATATCAATTACGAATATGATTCATTCACCTTGAGGAGTTCTCCTGTGAACTTACTCATATCATATCTCCGGGAGTATGATAATTTCTACTGATCTAGACACACTCATAATATGTCTTGATCAAGTGAGCTTAGCGAGGAGATTCATGAAACTATGAATTCTCTATTGAGGATGAAGAGTTAGTCATGATTTTTATCATGATTTTCTTTCTTTTCTTCATATATCCCGTAACTTCTCCTGTTCTTCACTCCTTGGGAATGAAGACATTATCTTTGACCCCGCATTTTCATTTATCATTTTGAGCGGTTCTATGTATATCTCATCGGTGTGGAACTTTCACGTACTTGAATGATTATATAAACATCTTGAATGAAAGTCCGATGGAGATTGTCACTCCACTTACTTCCCATGAACAAATTAATTGGGTCGAGTCAAGCTAGCGACTCGGTAATCAAAAACGATGAGTTAAACATGGGTTTTCACCGTGTGTACCACATTAGTGTGGGGGAGATGCCCACATGTTGTATATAGATCTTAAAAATGAATGAAAATTGTAAATATATATAAAAAAAGAGAATAATTGTTGTGTTTCTACACTTAGCTAGTAATGTTATCTTTTCGTTCTAAGTTTCGGCATAACAGTAGGTACTTTGAATATTGAGGACAATATTCATTTCTAAGTGTGGGGAAATTAAGCGAATTTGATCATAAATGTACCCTTTTAGTCCCTTTTTCCCCAAAATGGCCAAATTTAAAAATTTTTTTTTTAGTGGAAGTACTATGTACTAAACACAACAAATGGTAATCAATCCACCATGTCTAACACACATAAGGATTGGCTAATCCAGGAGCAAACGGCTCTTGGTAAAGATATCTCAAATCCGTTTATGGCTTGCAATTTGCCTAAAATTGTATGGTACCTCAACTCACCATATCCTAAAAAGTAAAGAGTTGGCTAGCCCGCAAGTTTATGGCTTGTGGTAAAGGCAGTGGAAAAACCATAATTGGTAATCGACTCACCAAAGATAATATTGATAATTTATCTAAGAGTTGACTAGTCCGAAGCAAACGACACGGTAAAGACAAATCAAATCCGTTCATAGCTTATGATTTGCTCAAAATCATTTGGTTATCATTGTACCAAGATTCTTACTTGAATCAAAACAATTGGCTACTCCGAGTAATGGCTTTTGGTAAAGAGATAAAATCCATTAACTTTTAATAAATCATTGCTAGGGACTAGCAATATCTTAGTGTGGGGGATTGATGAGTGTCTAAATACTCATCATTTTTGTACTATCTAGACTGCAAAAACATCTGAAAACACTCAGAAATGCATCAAAATGATGAAAATATCACAAATAAGTGTTTTATGTGTTTTAAATGCAAAAATGCCAAAATCTGGTGAAAAACGTATCAAGTTTGCATAATTGGCAGTTTTAGTCCCCCAAGTTATAAAAGTTGTCAAAACTAGTCCCTGGTAATTCAAAAACTTGTAAAAAGTCAATTAAGGTCCATAAGATTCAAAAGTTGTCAAAACAAACCCTTTAAAGTTCAAAAATCACAAAATGACAACTTTAGTCCCTAAACTTTGAAAATTGTCAAATATAGTCCTTGGTTAATTTAAAAAGTGAAAATTATCAAATTTTAACCTTGTACTATTAATAAATGACAAGAATGGTCCTTATGATAAACTTTTGGAAAATTACATCTTTGGTCCCTTAAGTTTCAAAAATGACATAAAGGTCCTTGGAATTATAAAAATGGGATTTTATCACTAATGGTCCTTGTACTATTAATGAATGGCAAGTTAGGCCCTTGTATTAACTTTGGTATAATGGCAGGTTTAGTCCTTCAAATTGGCAGAATTACATATTTGGTCCTTGGGCTTGTTATTACTACCAAACCAAACGGATCCTATATTAAACTAAAGCCCAAAACCAAATCCAAGTCCAAAACACAACCCAGCTTATCCCAGGCCCAAATCCAGTTAACCCGACCCAGTGTTTAAAAACAAAACCCGCGCTCAACTGTTCATCCTCTTCCTCTCCACCTGTATCCACTCACCTCCCTCCACCTGCTCACTACCACCTGTCCACTCACTTTCACCAACTCCCCAGCTATGTACTAACCCCCCTCCACCTTGCAAGCCCACTCACTACCTCAATTAATGCAAAGAACCCAAGACTTTTTGGCGCCAAAAGTAAAATTGATGGCTAGGATGTATTACGAGAGATCCAATGGTGGTGGGATAAACTCGAAGCATGTGGGGAGCCTAAAAGGCTATAAAGAAAGAAAAGAAGGAGAGGAGAAGGCAAGTAGTGTAGTTTTAGTTTAGTTGATGTCGTTTAATTAGTTTTCAAATTCCGGTGTTTGTTTAAGCTCTCTAGTACTTTATTTAAATGTTTTCGGTGTAAATGAATGTATTTTAGTTATCAATTCCAAGTTTTAATCTAATTTTCAAGTTTATGAAATTTCCTTGTTCAAATTCTTAATATATTCCACCGTTGATTGTAGTTGTTTCTAAGAACCTTAAAGCTCATATAAGCTCTCTTAAGCTCTTATAAGCTTTAGAGAATCTTAAAAGTCATTTACATTTGTAATTCAAAATTACCAAAATACCAAATAAATTAGCTAAAATAAAAAGCATGGAGATGGTGCAAAAGACTGAAGCAGTGATGTATGGATTGCATTTGGGTTAGAAGCTTATTGGTAGCTTATAGGTGTGGTCCTTGGTTCTAAATTCTCAGTTTGGAGCATAAACATAATTTGTAAGCCATTTATTTAAAATTTGCATATTCTAGTATAAGTGTTTTAAACCTGTTAAATTTTGTTTAATCCTATTTAAATATAGTTATTATAAGGTTTTTAATCAGTGTCATGGTCCTAATCAGTGGAATACTTGGAAAAGCTTCAAAAGCAGTCCTCGTAAAGGGTGTTTGGGCGATTAGTTATTCAAGTTAGAATGCATTTGTGTGATTGTTAGTTGTTGTATCATGTTACATTAACTCTAGATATCTCATTTCAAGCATAGAACTTAGTCCTTATTCCACAAAAGTCAAAATCAAGCTTAAGCTTTTCTTGTGATTAGCTGTTAAAATTGTGATTGCATAATCATCTTTTCAGTTTTAAAAGTTGTTTATCTAGCTTACCTCAGCCTCAAATTAGCTTAATACATCATAATAGATCATCTAGGATCATCAAGTTCATAAAAGTCAATCTTGTTCACAATTAAAAAAGTCAAAATTTCTTATATGCAGTTTTGAATAAAATGAATAATTTTGTGTAGGATTCAATACTAGGTTTTAGCCTTCATGCTTTTAGGATAGTAATATTTAATCGCTTAACTAAATTAGAAAAATAGTAGCTCTCTCCACTTAGCTTATAAAGTGCTTATTATTAAGCTTGTTTTGAGCACCCATTTGAACATGCCTGCACCACCACAACGATGGGCATCACCACCACTTTGGTGGGTCCCACAGCCACACCAGTGGACCCCACTGGTGGTTCTTGGTTCCTTACCACTCACCACCCAGTGACTATCCATTTCAGTCAATATTTTGAACTTAAGCTTTGTGGACCCCAACCTTAGTTCGGCCACAATATTGTCCCATTTTCTAAATAAAACTAGTTTTGCTTTGCTTAATTTTTAGCTTAAACTGCTTTTGAAGTTTAGGATGGTTGGAATAGGTTAGTATTTACTTAATATAGCATTAGTTAGCTACGTGTTCAATTTGGTACTGTGGTGGCTTTTAGCTTATTTTGAATTCTTTATTAATAAGCGATTACTGCTGCACTTATTGTTCCTCCACATAAGCATATGTTTTATATTTTTATAAACTTAGAATAATATTTTAGCATTTTCCTGAATTTTCAGATTTTTCCATCACTTGTTTTCTATTTTTCTTTATTTAAAATAGTTTTAAGTCTTTTAAATAGCTTTTAATGCAAATAAATCGAAAAAGCTTAAAAAATATGTTTTCAATTTTCCTAGATTAAGATAAATATAAAAGTCATAAAAGTATTTTTCCATAATTTTCTTGGTTTAAATAGTATTTTCTAGCATTTTAATTAGTTTTAAATAGTTTTAAATTAATAATAAATACATAAAAGTCTAAAAATATATTTTCAGTTTTAAAATAAGTTTTATCATATTTTAGACTTTTCTAAGTTATAATTTCATTTTTCTAGGTTAATTTTGTATTTTCTTGTATTTTAGTGCATTTTAAATACTTAATAAATAGTTTTTAATTAATAATAATTAAATAAATAGTTGTAAAAATAATTTTCTTTTTCTAATAATTTTATTTTATTACTAGGATTGTAAAAATGTCATTTTTATATTTGTAGGACTTTTATTTCTTAAAACTCACGTTTTATTTTGTACGTTTACGTAATTTTAAACGTACGTTTTAGGTTTTAAACGTTCATCATTATAAAAATAGTGATAGCATTTATTTAATATATTTTAACTTTTTAATTTCTTTTAATTTGCATTTAAGTCATTGTAATTTATTAATCTTTTCTTTAGGTAATTTTCATCAAAACCTTCACGATCACTATCCTTGGTGATCATTCTATCATCTGAAGTTGTTTAAACACCAATTCATCCTCCGTGGGACTTAACGACCCAGAATCCCTATATTCCTCGATCTAAATTGCATTTGGTGTTTGAGTGTTTGAGTTTCTTCACGGTTGGTCATTCACAGTGGCTAGCTTGCGTGAGATAACTCTTTCTTAGTATAAATATAACATTATTTGATCTTGTTTTGTAATTAAATAAAATAATAATTAAAATTACTATTCTTGGAGAGGAGGATCTGTCAACTTTACATTTGTATCATTTACATTTTGTAGAATCATGACTATCATTATTACGCACCTTGTCTTTATATAGGAGGGTAAAAGTGAAGTCACATGTGTGCACTAGGTTAGGTGTCAAGCAACTAGTGAAAGAGTACATTCATCCACATGGTCTTTTATATGTAGCTTCACATCAAAGTACTTTAATGAATAGTTAAATTAACTATTCACCTTTTTCGCAATACTTGTTTGACCTCTTTTTTGTTTTTTTGCATTTAGGAATTCCCGCCCATACTTCAGGTCTTCATTCAGATATAGATTTAGTCTTCGGGGAGTCAGGGAGTTCTTATCATCACTCACTGACTCCATCATCCTAATCTTAGTTCTTGTCTTCACTCTCTGAGATCCACCTCAGGTTGTTATGAGCCTTTCTATCAGACCCTGAATAAATTCTTGAGGATGACTCCCTGAATGTTTTCTAACATTCAGGGACTTGTTTAATATTTAGAATATTTTACATTCAAATCATGTATAAGGGATCATTGGGCACTGATTTGGCCTAACAATCTCCCCCTGTTTTGATAGAAATAAAGCCTAATTTAATCAATAGTAAGTGAGCAAATGACTTATTCTTACATTACGAATCACAACAAAGAATAAATAAAAAGGCAATAACGTATGATTCTTTGTTGTTGATGTCTTTGAAACTTTTCTTCAAACTGGGGACCTTGAATGTTTAGGGTCAAGAAACCTTTTGGTTCAAGTTCAGGTTTAGAAAACCATGAGGTTTTCATGTCATGGAACCATGTTTTTAGGTTTAGGTTTTCAGGTTGAGGTTTGGCTTTCAAGTTTTCATGTTTTCAAGTTCTCATATTTTTAAGGACTGGGGTTCACAGTCACTACGAGTTCAGGGACTCAGGTACTTGGGGCTTGAACAACATTCATAGTCACTTTGGTTTAAGAGAGTTCAACGTTCAAAGTCACTTAGAGTTAAGGGACTCGGGTTCATGGTTTAAGCTTTCAGGGTTTCAGACTTTTCAAGCTTTCAATAACCATCAAGTTCAAACATGTTTTTTAGTGACTCGGATTCAGAGTCAGTTTAGGTTTCAGGGTGAGGTTCGGTTTCAGGGTGAGGTTCGGTTTCAGGTTCATACATGTGCTTCTGGAGCTCGGGTTACCAAGGACTTCAACCTTCAGGGTCACTTTGCTTTCAGGACCTGAACGTTTAAAGTGACATTGCTTTCAGGACTTGAACGTTCAAAGTGACTTTGCTTTAAGGGTCCCAATGTTCGTACTCCCCAGTTCATAGACTCCTCAAGTTCGGAGAGTCCATATTCAATGACTCATTCGAGTTAACGAGATTTTATACCTCGATTAAAGGATAGGTCTAGGTTCATCGTCAGTGATTCCTCGGGTTCATTGAAGTACTAAATAAAAAAAAATCCAAAATTTTCATACCTGCCCTAATCCTCTGAAGCCATCCTTATTTTCATTCAAGGCTGTAATATCCTCTGGTTCAGCTTATATTAACAAACTTTTCATACCTCAGAGTAGGGGTGTTCACGGATCAGGGAATATCCACAATAACCGAAAAATGAAACCGAACCAAATCGAAAAAACTGAACCGAATTCGTAACCGATTCGAATTGGTCAAAACCGAATCGAACCTAACTAAATATTCAGTTATCAATTTGGATATGGTTTTGGCAATAAAAACTGAAAACCTAATTCATATAAATATATATTTTTTCTATGTATTTATAAGAAAAAAAATCCTAAAACTCTTTCATAGTATAAATATATCATTATTTAAGATTGAAAAAAAATGTGTGCTAAAAATTTATATACTTAAAGGAAAAACTAATTAAAATTATGTAATTCGGGTTATTCGGTTCGGTTTTGGTTATTTGGTTTGGTTTTCGGTTTGGTTGAATCAAATTAGAATTGATTCGGTTCGGTTTTGGTTGAATAACCCGATAATCGAACCGATGAACACCCCTACCTCAAAGACACAAGCTTTAGGTTCAGTGATTCAACTAGGTTTCACACAACCTTAAAGGCCCTATCTTGATCCTTATCACTCCTTAAGTCACTATCATCAACCCACCCGCACTCCGTATTCTTCCACCTTAAAATTATACACACAAATTAGTCAAAGTCCTAAACACAATAATCACATATGTAGTAGATTAGAATTTAATCTTATCCTCATATCATTTGCTTAAACCCAACCACCAACATGAACATTCGTGGTTGTGGTTGTGGTTGACTGATTAGGGTTTCGTGATTGATTTTAGCGAGAAGTTCATGTGATGATTTCGTTTATTTGGGTTTATTGGTTTTTTTAGGTTTAGTTTGTAACCTCCGTCGTGCCTGGTGTGATAGGTACGGGCTTGATGGTGTGTGATTTGGGGGTACAAATGAGTGTTTGATTTGTGTGTGTGTGTAAGTTTTTATGTGTGTTGGTTTAGATCGAGTTAATAACTCTTGGGATTGACTTGTTTTTTTCTTTTTTGGTGGTGTTTTTGTGTGTTGTTTTTTGGTGTGATTTGATCAAGCAAATGGGTTTGGGTTGTGGGTTTTCGTGATTTTGTTTTGTCTTTAGTCAAAATTTATTGTATTTCTCTCCCTCAGAACTTGTAATAGCTCTAGCAACTTCTCGAGTTTTTACACTAAAATTTTGACTTTGCACATTTGTTATTGTTGTTATTCAAAACGGATCTACATTATGAGATTAATCCACCCACTTTAATACCACTTGTTGGTCCAAAAATTTAAGTAAAACATGAATATGCTAACTTGCTTAATAATACCCATTTGACAACTAATAACAAAATTTGTTCTTTTCAACATTTAATTCTTATTAGATATATATCAAAGAATTATACCCAACTGTTAGCGGAATAACAATCGGGATTGAATGACAAATTTTACTTTCCAATATGAACAACACAAGCATGTTAGCTTACCTTAGTGTGTTCTTGGAGAGAAGGATCCTATCAACTATACATTTGTATTATTTACATTTTTGTAGAATTACTGACTATATCTATTACCAGTGTTTTAAAAACCAGGTTTTTAATCGACCCGGTCGAGTCACTGGGTCTCCGGTTCACCGGTTCGACCGCCGAGTCAACCCAGTTTTCTTTAAAAAAAACTAGTTTTTTTCATCCGGGTCAACCGGTTCGACCACTGGGTCAACCTGGTTCGACCGCCGGGTCAACCCGGTTTTCTATAAAAAAAATGAAAAAAATCAAACTCGGCCGGGTTTCTAGAACCGGGTTGACCTGGGTCATTTAAAACCCGGCGGGTCTAACCGGTTAACCCGTTTTTAAAAACCCGATTTTTTGGCCAGAACCTATTCAACTGGTTAATCCGACATGGTCGACCGGATTTTAAACATTGTCTATTACGCACCTTGTCTTTATATACGAGGGTAAAAGTGAAATCACATGTGTGCACTAAGTTAGGTGTCAAGCAACTAGTGGAAGAGTACATCTATCCGCATGATCTTTTATATGTGGCTTCACATCAAAGTACTTTAGTGAATAGTTAATTTAACTATTCACCTTTTATCAACCACTCTTGTACTTGTTTGACTTCCTTTTGCTTTTTCATTTAGGAATTCTGCCCATATTCCGTGTCTTCATTCGAGATATAGATAGTCTTCATGGAATCATGAGTCATTGTAATCACTCACCGAATTCATCATCCGATCATGGTTCTTGTCTTCACTCTCTGAGATCCATCTCAGGTTGTGATGAGCCTTTCTATCAGATTATGAAGAACTTCTTGAAGATATCTCCGTGAAAGTTTTCTAACATTCAGTGACTTGTTTAATACTTATGATATTTTTTTTCATTCAAATCCTATACAAGGGATTATTGGGCACTGAATTAGCCCAACATATGAGTTACCTTTTCAACTCTTAAATTTAAACAATCGAACGTAAACAGGGATCTTAAGGACAATATATTTGGCGACGGCTTTTACCCTGATCTCAATTTGTTCCTTTGCATCGTCCTGCTTATCACTACATGATAATGATGTGCATTGCTGCTAAGTTAATGGAGGTCGCGTGCAAAAGTTTATATTATAACTAACATGTCGATCAATGATATATTGTAGCGATACAACTTTAATTTTTTATGAGTTCGTTGTTTATCTCACACACCTAAGTCGACTTTAATAAATATTTATAATATACTGTTAACATTCTTGTGCCGGAATAGGCTTAAGAAAACACCAAATATATAAATAAAATTACATATTTAAGGCTTTTACATTTTTGAGGTAATATGCGGTTGCACAACTCACATATCCACAAGCATGCCTATGATGACGTGTGAAGTGTGATACTCTCACCGTCTCAAAATAAATTTTCACTTTCAAATTATAAAAAGGTTTAAGAATCTAACTAATTAGTAATTAACCTCTCAATCAATCAAATATCATTTTCACCTACTAAAACATTTTTTGATTAGTTAAAACACAAAGTGAACACTTATATTGAGACAACTAAAATTAAAAAGCGGACAATTATTTTGAGACGAAATAAGTATAATATAACTTCAAGGTAGAGTTTTTATATCCCCTTCCTTGATTAACTAATTTCCTATATGCCCGATATACAATCATTAAATGTATAATGTACAATATTTTTCAAGATTTTAAGAGGGGTGATATGAAATTGCTATGAAATTTTTTCCAAACAAACAAATGTTTCCACGGATGCAAAATTAAAATATGACATGCACGCGGAAGTTTTTGAAACATACAGAAAAATGTGTTGGTACCTCGGTGTCAAAGTAAATATGACTATTTATTGGGTTGTCTTGGAACTAAACGTAACACCTCTCGCTTTAATTAACAAGTCTACCATCCCAAGCTATTTACTTACCGTCAATAATCATCATTTAAAAACAATGACACATTTAGCGTTACAGGAATATGTCTTCATGATAAACTTCAAATGTCCACGCTACATTAAATGAGGACATATACATTTTGCAGATTAGCTTTCGATCCTTACGTAATTTAGTAGATATGATAAAGAGACCCACCACCCAACCATGCGGCACATCAAAATCCATTTTCCTACAACCTCTCTTTGGTCGAGAACTATAGACAAGGTACATAATTTCCCGACCTTGTAAATCTCTCTCGATAAGCATACAATGAAAATGAAGTTGTTGAGAAATAGAGGTTGTAAATCTCTCTCGATAAGCATACAATGAAAATGAAGCTGTTGAGAAATAGAGGGTAGTGTAGAGAGAATGAAAAGTGAATTGTATTTCATTAAAGGAAGAATGTGTGTAGTACATACTATTTATAGACTACTACATGAAGCTAAACTATGCTAACTGCTACAAGATTAAGCTAACACTATAAGCTATACTACATACTGTTACATTGAATTAAACACTTGTTAAGGCGTAGTTTCATCTTTGGAGGAGTTGCGCCTGTGTAGACTCGAACTTGAGTTGTCTTGCATGTAGGAGTGTTTGGGGCTATTTGTGTAGCTTGTAGAGACCGTTGTACTCTCTTTATCCCTCCATGAGTTGGCAATGTGAAAGGATCACATATGCCTAACTTGGATAGACAATTATAGTGAAGTACCGCTAAGACCTTTTGTGAGAATGTCTCGCAATTGAAACCTTGAGGAACAAAACAGGTTTGATTTGGCCTTGTTTGATTTTGTCTCTAACAAAATAACAATCAATTTCAATATGTTTGGTTCTAGCATGATGAATAGGATTGTTGGCCAAGGCTATAGTAGATGCATTGTCACACATTACTAGAGATGGGGTAGAGGCGGTACATGTAGATCTTGAAGAAGACATTTAAGCCGTGAAATTTCACAAGTACTCTCTGCCAAAGCTCTGTACTCAGCCTCTGTTGAACTTCTAGAAACTACATGTTGTTTCTTGGATTGAAATGAGATCAGACTATGACCAAGGAAGACAGCATATCCTGTGACTGATCTCCTTGTTGTGGCACAACTTGCCCAATCACTGTCACGGTAAGTAGTTAGTTGAAGAGGATTCTTGGTAGGGAAAAATAATCCTTGGCTGGACAAAGCTTGATGTATCTTAAGACCCTTATAAGTGCAGCATAATGAGAAGATCTTAGACTATGTGAGTACTGACTTAGAGCTTGAGCAGCAAAGGATAAGTCTAGTCTTGTGATAGTTAGATAAATAAGCTTGCCCACTAGAGTTCTGTATGAAGAAGGATCTGGAAGGAGATATCCATCTGTTTCATTGAGCTTGAGAATGGGGTCCATTGGCGTGGCTATAGGTTTACTGTCAAGGACATCGCGCATTCTAGGAGCTAAAGAGCATATTTCCTTTATGTCATTGCAAGACCGAAGAGTTCCTTAAGAATTCAATGCCAAGGTAGTAATGCAAAGGACCTAGATCCTTTATCTTGAACTTGTTGTGTAAATCTTGTTTGATTGTTGTAAGAAAGGTAGAGTCTTTGCCAACTAATAGGATGTCATCTACATAAACAAGTAGAAAGTAAGACTACCTTGATGCATAATAGTGAAAAGAGAGTTGTCGGCATAGCTTTGTTTGAACCCAAGTTGAAGTAGACAAGTTGTCGACTTCTCGAACCATTGCCTATTTGCTTGCTTAAAGCCATACAAGGACTTTGTAGGGTGGAAGCTTGTGATTGTAGCCTTGTGGAACTGTCATGTAGACATCCTCATGTAAATCACCATGTAAGAAGGCATTGTTAATGTCAAGTTGCTCAATGTAGCAACCTTGTTGAACTGCAACTGCAAGCAATGTTCTGACTGTTACCATCTTGGCTACAGGGGAAACTGTCTCTTTGAAATCAATTCCTTCCTTTTGATTGTACCCTTTTGCCACTAGCCTGGCCTTATATCTTTCAACTGTACCATCAGCCTTGAGCTTGATCTTGTAGACCCATTTGCTTCCAATGGGTACTTTGCCCTGAGGTAATGTGGTGTAGATCCAGGTGTTGTTTTGTTCTGATTTCCCTTTGCATAGCCTCCTTCCATTTAGGGTCTTTAGATGCTTGAAAATAGGAGTGGGGCTCATGGGTGGTGGTAACATTATAAATGAAATGCAGTGTTTTTGATGATAAGTTCCTATAATTTAGGTAGTTAGTATGGTGATGTTTTGTTGTGACATTGTGTAAGAAAGATTTTGGTAGTTGGTATTGAAAACCCGTGAGAGTTTTAGAAATGGTTTTGGGTTTTGTGGATTGTCTTAGTGGAGGAGGTGGTATAGGTCTTGTGGTGGAACGTTCAATGGGTGGTGTTGAGGTAATGATGGTTCAATTAATGATGTAGGAGATGGTGTTGGTTGTGTTGGTGTAGTAGTAGGTGATGTTGGTATTGTGTAGATTGTGGTGGTGATTCGATGAATCGAGGGTGTGTAAGTATCTATGTGAGGAGTTGATTGGTGTTCGTGAGAGATTATAGGAGGGATGTGTTTGATATAGGGAAAGTTGTAGGTGTAGGTGTTGATGTTGATGGATCGGGTATATTGAAGTGGTGAGTTGTATGGGTGCGGTTGGGTTGAGGTGTCAATGGTGGATTGAAAAGGAAAGACGTGTTCATCAAATGTGGCATTCCTAGTGGTGATGAGTTTGTGAGTTTGTAGATCATATAGGAGGTAACCTTTCTGATTTTGTGGATAGCCAAGTAAGACAGTTGGTGTGGATTTGGGAGCAAATTTGTCTGTGGTGAGAATGTAGGCATTAGCTTTGCAACCAATGGTTCTGAGATGATCAAGTGGTGGTGGTTTGTTGTAAAGGACTTCATAAGGACTTTTATTCTCAATAACTCTAGAAGGTAGCCTATTGATGAGATATGTGGAGGTGAGAATACAATATCCCCATAGGTGTAGAGGAAGATGTGATTGAAAGTATAGAGCTCTTGCCATTTCTAAGAGTTGTTTATGTTTTCTCTCTACCCTTGCATTTTGTTGTGGGGTGTATGGACATGATGTTTGGTGGATAATGCCTTTTGATTGAAGAAAGGTATTCATGGATTCATTTAGAAATTCCGTCCCATTGTCGATCTTATCCTTTTGATGGATGTATTGAATTGTGTGTAACATAAATAAAGAAGGATTGAAATGTGGTGGAAACATGTTGTTTAGTTGGTATGATATGTCCATGTGGATCTTGAAAAATCATCAAAAATTGTGAGGAAATATTTACATTTATTGATTGTAGAAACGTTTGTATGGTCCCCAAACATCTAGGTGAACAAGTTCAAACAAAGTTGTAGCATGAGAAGTACTAGAAGGAAAAGGTAAAACATGTTGTTTTGCTAATGGACAAATGGTACAAGTGGTTTCGAGTTACATTTTATGAAAGGAGATAAAGTCTTGATCTTCCGAAGAACTTGATAGGATGGGTGTCCAAGTCTAGCATGCGATGGCGGGCCAAAATTCTAATCGAAAGGGAAAGAGACGATAAGAATGTTTCGATAACGGGTTAAATTTTTAAAATAAAGTTAAAATTGGATCGGGTTGGGTCGATTATTGAACGCAAAAATATTGTCTCGGGCAATTAACACTAACTAGCGATGTATATCAAATCGTAACCGCCTTATTATGCAATCTCGTCTTAAATAAGATGAGCTCGACTTCTAGTTTGTTCTCACTTCTAAAATAAACACAAAAAGTAAACACAATAATTAAAATAAAAATAAGACATGATAAGAACGACTAAACTTGTATCAAAGTAATTAAGATTTTAATTAGGCACTTATATGCGGTTATAAATAATAATAATAATATGAATGTTTCTTTTAAATATTAATTTTAAGGCTAGGTGAAGGGACAACAAGGATAAAGAAACGTTGCTTTTATTGTATTTGTAAAGGATTTATATTTACAATCATTAAATAACAAACTAAAATAAAGTACATATTAGGTGGACATATAATAAATATATTAGGTGGTCCTATTCTTTTGTCTCCACTTTCTACCATTCCTTCCAATCTCCTTTTTCTTTTGCAGGTCTACCAGCTTGACAATTCCATGGAAAAAAAATTGAAGCTTCAAATTTATGATATTTGATTTTTAGAGAGGCACTTGCCGACTATGTTGAGGGCACTACCAAATTTTACACCTAATCTAACCATATTTTCTACTAGTTTAACCATTATATTGAAGCTTTATTGGGGCCTTTCCCCACTGCCATAAGGTGGCTCCACCGCTAGCATGCCATAGTAGAGATGAACCAATAGTGGAAAGGATGATTGAAGTAGCGAAGTTGGTGAAGAGTTGAGAGTGTAGAGTCCACCATGTAGGGATCCTTGAGTCACAGAGCCATCATGGCCCTGAAAAATGCACTGTTTGTGAGTGAAAGTGACTGATGAGTGTGTGGTTGCTGTGAGCCTACTAATGGAGATGAGGTTATATGTGAATGTGGGGATATAAAGGACATCTGTGAGTCTAAGAGTTGGTGTTAGTTTGACTGACCCCACTGTATCAACTGTGATTTGGTGTCCATTGGGTAAAGTGACAAGTGTTGGATGTTTAAGAGTGTGAATGTCATGCATTTTATCAAGAGATATGCATATATGGTCAAGAGCTTACGCCTATAATCCAAATATCTAAAAATCCAAGTGAAAATGAAGCTATAAAGAGAATCTACCGCCATGTGGAAGAGTACCAAGATAAATTCCTTTGGATTGTTCTAAGAATGAGGAGAACTTAATTCAATTGGTTTTGGAGTTGATCCATCCTTGAATACACAAATGGATCAAGAGCAGAAGTAGATGAAGAGGTGGAAGGATTAGATAGATTTGGTGGTATGTCAGTGGTATTATCCAAACCAGTCATGGTGTTGATTGCATTCACTTTTGACCCTGAGTTGTTTCTTTGATTAGGAGGTATGTACTTGTTGTGAAGGGGATGTCCTGGTGGATAACCAACAAGTTTGTAACATTCTCCCCCATAATCACCTTCCTTGTTGCAATTAGTGCAGTAAACTCCTTTCCTGAAGGGACTCATCTTGTAAGATGTGTTGTGGTTAGTTGAATTGTTCTTGGTAGCGGTGTTTTGTGATCTATGGTTGATAGTGGTGTGTAGAATTTGTTGGGATGGTGATGGTTGGTTTAGGGACATCTCTTTGAACTTCTTCCTGTTTCATCATGTCGTAAGCTTTGGACACTTGTGGTAATGGTTGAGTTAAGAGAATTTGACCCCTCACATTTGTGTAACTTTCATCCAACCCCATAAGAAATTGCATCAATCTTTTCTTTTGATCCTTTTCACCATTAGTCCTCCCATTTTCACAATCACAAGGACAAACACATGCATATGGTGCTTCCAATGCATCTAACTCATCCCACAATCCCTTCAATTTGTGATAATAGAGCTCAATAGTGGTATTTCCTTATTTCAAGTTTGCAATGTCAGTTGATACTTGATAGATTCTATGTCCATCAAGTTGTGAGTAGTGTTCATTTAGTTCTTTCCACAAAGCACTTGCTGAATTTACAAAACTCAGATTGTTACCAATTTTTTTAGAAACTGTATTCAAGATCCAAGAAATGACCATATCATTTGCTCTCTCCCATAGTGATCTGATGGATGAATTGATTGAAGGTTCTTGAAATTCTCCATTGATGAGTTTGAGTTTGTTTCTTGCATTTAGTGCAATCATCATGGATCTCTTCCAAGAACTGTAGTTCTCTGATCCAGTGAGTTTCTTGGAGATAAGAACAAGTCCAGGGTGATCATTTTGGTGAAAATAAAGAGGATGATGAACTGAGTTGATATCATCATTGTTTGTTGTGTTTTGAGTGGATTATGATGAGTTGTTACTGGTAGTAGCAGCAACCATGGTGTCAATTGATCTTGAAACAAGAATCACATATGGTGGAAGTTTTGGCGAGAAAATCTGTTATGAATGAATTTGAATGATTCTGTGTAAGTTGATGAATTATGTTGTGTGAATGATGATTGGAGTGATGTTGTGATGAATTTCTGATAAAATTTGATGAATTTTGATGATAATAGCGGATTTGTGGTGGTTTGTATGGTAGTTTGTGATGGTCAAAGTTTTTTATGGTGGTGGTCAACGGTTGTTATGGTGGTTAGAAGCAGTTATGATGACCGGAGTTTGTTATAGTGATCGGTTTGCTCTGATACCATGTTGAGAAACAGAGGGTAGTGTATAGAGAATGAAAAGTGAATTGTATTTCATTAAAGGAAGAATGTGTGTAGTACATACTATTTATAGAATACAACATGAAGCTAAACTATGCTAACTGCTACAAGATTAAGCTAACACTACAAGCTATACTACATACTGTTACATTGAATTAAACACTTGTTAAGAAGTAGTTTCATCTTTGGAGGAGTTGCAGCTCTGTGTAGACTCTGAACTTGAGCTGTGCTGCATGTAGGAGTGTTTGGGACTGCTGTGTAGCTTGTAGAGACTGTTGTACTCTCTTTAGAAGCCACAATCAAGATGCATATATAACAAGTAACAACTAGCTAGACGTGTAAAATAACAAGAAAAGAAAAAGGATATACTCGTATCGAGCTAATGAAACTAGCGCTAAGGTGAAATAATAGTAACCCGAGCATGACCGACCATTCAACTATGTGTAACGATATTAATAATATTTTCGGGGCTGTGAATTAATGACAGTCAAAAGCTAAAAGTATCATACTTTACGTCTTGCTACTTGTTGAGGTAAAAAGGCACTAGTACAAAAACGGGATTTGGTCACGCATGGTCGAAATGGAACAACCACACATTCGCATATTTGTGTGGCTGAAGGTACGAAAATTGACAACATGTACTAATTAGTCACACATGAAAATTTTAATTGTGTGACCATTAGAACTGTAGCCACACAATTGAGCGCTGTGTGGCTAAAGGTATCTGGTGATTTTGTTTCGCATCATTTAGCCACATATGAATTTGGAATGCGTGACAAATACAAGTAACCTTGATGCGTTAGTCACATGAAGTAATTTTTGTGTGTCTAAATCATAGAGTCAAGTTTTGTCACACATTATGTAAGGGTGATCGATATGTTTTGCCAACTCTTTAGCCACATCCGAAATTGGAACAAGTGACAAATGAAAAGTAAGGTTGAAGCATTAGTCACGATATACATATAAACAAAGTGACAAATATATGTCACACACTTGAACACTGTGACCAAAAGCCATATATGGTCACACTAAATGTTTTGTCACACATTCGTTAAGTGTAGCCAAAATCCAAACATATGTTCACGTAGTTAATATGTGTGTTTAATGTTTAGTTTGTGTTAGCTTGCGAAAGCTAATCTATAAAGTCACATTTGCTACTAACACCGTGACCAAATGCCATATATGGTCACACTAAACGCTTTGTCACACATATTATTCAAGTGTAGCCAAAATCCAGACATATGGTCACGTAACTTAATATGTGGCCATTGGATGATGAATAGTCACTCAAAATACACGTTTCCTCACTTGAAACACCATATGGTCACACTTATTAACACTTTTAGCCACTTTATGGTTAATTGTATGTGACTAAATACCCAAAACAAACATGCTTTGTGTGACTAAATGTTAGAAAAGGCCACACAAACATAAAATTCATGTGGCCATTGGATGATCAATAGTCACACAAAAGACACCTTTCTTCACATGAAACACCATATGGTCACACTTATTAACACTTTTAGCCACTTTATGATTAATTTTATGTGACTAAATACCCAAAACAAACATGCTTTGTGTGACTAAATGTTACAAAAGGCCACACAAACATAAAATCCAAGTGGCCATTGGATGATCAATAGTCACACAAAAGACATATTTCTTCACCTTAAACACCATATGGTCACACTTATTAACACTTTTAGCCACTTTATGCTTAATTGTATGTGACTAAACAACCAAAGAAACATGCTTGTGTAACTAAATGTTAGAAATGGCCACACAAAAGAAATTTGATGTGGCCATTGGATTATCAATAGTCACACAAAAACTATTATGTTTTTCATAAACGGAACTAACTACTAATACTAAATGACTTATCTTATTTACGCCAGACTTAACCTTGTAACGGCAACCTTAACCACTAAAACTAACCTACCGGACTTAACTTTGTAATTGCAGCTTTAACCACTAAAGTTTTACGTTTATAGTAGACCACAACACAAAATATATATATTTTTTGGGTGCAAATATGAACTTGTATTAATCAAGGAAACTTTGTAAAATGAAAAATCAACACACACCGATATGGACAAGTTCCATATCAAGTTGCATACTAGGCAACTCTATTCAATATCCGATATATCCGTTTTATAAGTCCGATAATAAAAACAAACGCCCATATCATACAACCATGGATGGATGACAACCAACACAAAACCATCACAAAGAACACCTTTAATGCACCAAGATGAACCATACACTTCCGGATAGGGGCTATACCAAGTAGTTTACATTCCATCTCATGAATGGCTTCAACTACTGGGAACACACACCCTATACGAACCAACCAAATCCTACACAATCCTAAAATCGCTTATAAGCGTGTCTACCAATAACAACGATAACACTGGAATTACGTTTAGCACATGCTAA
>CM040239.1:92398067-92437006 GCA_022545495.1 Chrysanthemum lavandulifolium
TCCTAATGTTAGTTGCAATTTTCTTGGTAGAGTTAAGAGATTGCCCGCTTATGTAGGTAGTTTCACGCTTCCTACGGACTTCATAATTGTGGATGATATTAGCACGGCCATAGACCCTAGCTTGTCCCATATTATTCTAGGAAAACCTTTCATAGAAAGCACCAGATGACCTATGACCCTCGTTAGAGTAGTGCGATTCAAGAATGAGACCGATGACATAGCTTACCAAATGCCGTTTAAGATTGAGAAGTTTTCATCACTCTAATGATGAAAAGGAACTTAAACCGTCGGTCTATTATAGGAATGATGAGGATAGGAGAAAGGTGTTGATTATGTTATGGCTAAGATTTTCGGATTCTATAAGGATTGCTTGAGCCTAGGACCGGAATATAGGACCAATTGGGAGAGGATGAACTCTTAGAGAAGTGCATTATAGGCACTTCTACAACATGGAATCCCCATTAGAGACCGTCAAGAGGGCGGTAATGAGAAAACGTAGAGCACGACTATGAGTCTAGCTACAAGACTCTTAAATAAATAAAAGCGCTTCGGGGAGGCAACCCATGCTTAATTGTTTGCTTGTTAGTGTCATATATCTTTTATTAATTGTTTATCCTCATGTTTAAATTTGTAAAAATGCTTTATTTTGTTTGTAACCTCGCCTTAATTGCATATAAAGGTATTTTACATAAGGGATAAGTGTAGGAGGATTACACACGCTTTCAAAAGAAACGTAAACATGAGAATAACAATTAACGAAAAGATATTTATGTTTGTTTGTTCGAGTCAAATGCTTGTATCGATTCATAATGAATGTTTTGCGTAAATTTTCCAGATTCTAAAGATGTAAATTTTCCGCAATTTTTCCGTAAAATCGCACCGCTTTTTGTCAGATAACTGACGGCGTCAGATTGCAACCTCGACGGCATCGTGAAGGAGTAAAAAATCGATTACTTAGAAATTTTGGAATTTTCTGTGTCTTAATTTTCTTAGAAATTTCAAAACATCCATTCCACAAGCATTATATCCTAATTTAAATCGAGTCTTATATATATTATTATCGCCGATTTTACGCAAAGGTTTCGCTTTGTTTTCTTCAAGTGTGCAGTTTAGTTTGTCAAGAAGAGTTACATAAGATTGGAAGGAGCTTTTCACGCAATAATTCTTCTTGAAAAGGATTTAACCACCACTTTACACGGATCCTACCGAGCTAATCGGGAGTACTAGTTTCTTTCGCTTTTAATTACCTTCTTTATCATAACTTTGATACTTTGGGAACATTGGGGACAATGTTCGGTTTAAGTGTAGGGAGGGAAAATAAACGGAACTTTGAAACTATGCTTATCCTTGATTATTTGCTTTGTCCAATTGCACTTTTGTAATAAACCATGAGAAAATGTCGGTTAGGGTAATTTTGGCACCAAATTTAAAATTTTTATGACATATAGGAGTGGGCAATTAGTCTTAACAAAAGCTGCCTCATGGATAGGAAGTTGCATGACTAGCACAAAAACCCTTTACCACCCAAATTCCACCAAAATGCGAGGATCGCCTTAGATTAGTAGGAATTAAAGCATTCATCTTTAATGCTTAGAGTGTGAACCGGTAGTATATTAGATTCTAGAACTTGTTTTGTGATGCATTCCGAGATCGCAAGTGAGGCTACACTTGTGTAGTTAGGAATAACTAAATGATAAGAGGCATTAGGATAAACCCTTGTTTGACACCGTAATATAATTACTTCTTCCATATCGGCCGAGTAATTCCCCACACCTTTTAGGTTGTACTCATCTTTAGTACACGATACCCCTAGTTAACCCTCGAGCCTATCCTTTTCGCGGTTCTCGTGATGTTTCGGTTTTTCCGAATATCAATGAAGAGCATTGTTTACACCCCACCCCAAATATACACCCAAATCGCCTTAGCCTACCCTTATGCACTCACTTTAGTGCAAATGTTTGTTATCACCCTAAACCCTTAGTTCAATTATCTAGTTGCTTGCATAAGTTGCTAAGTCGAGTCATATCCTTTGTATACGCTTTGGGACGATTGGGATTCATGGAAAAGTTAAAGTTTATAAAATGACGGAAGGGAACGTTAAATTCAAATTTCCTTTGTTTGCATAATAATGTACCTCAAGTGTTTTGATCTTTTCAAATCGGGTCAAATTAGTGTTAGAGTTATAAAACTCAAGTGTAGGGATATGCCTCAGAACCCTAGTATTTTGATGTTATCATAGAGGATGGTAGAGTAAAAGTGTATAAAAAAAAAAATTCAAAAAAAATTCAAAAAAAAGAGAAAAAAATAAAAAAAAAAAAAAAAAAAAAAAAAAAAAAAAACATACGGGCTACCATCCTACATCTATCCTTGAATTTATGTTTGTTTATTTCATTATCTAGAGTTTAGAGTGTCGAGTCTTGGCTTAGCAACGCCATTCTTCGTATGCATTTAACATAGAGATTTTGACTTGCCACCACTAAATAGCCTATCCCACCAAACCCTTTGTTTCCTATCGTAAGCCTAACATTACAACCCTTTAAAAGACCTCTTTGATAGTCTTTCCTAGGTGCTTACGCCAAAGCGATGGAGGTTTGATCTATTCTCAAGCCTATGGTAATCTATGTACTAGGACCGGTTAATGAGTGTTTATCTTCCATTTCCTATTTGTTATATTTCATATATACACCGAGAGAGATGTGAGTATCCAAACACCCCATGTGAGGTGCTAGTATGTAATTCCGTGCTTGTTATGACTTTGAGGGCTTATATGTGTTGTGGACCGCTTTGAATTAATGCTTCATGACCCCGAACTTATAAATTAATTGGCTAAAAGCACATTTGCTGAGGACAAGCAAATAACAAGTGTAGGGATATTTGATAAGGTTTTAAAAGGTACCATTTCGAGGGTCGTTTAAGTCTTTATTTGATCACTTTTGTATCCGTTATTGCTTAATATCGCTCCTTTTCACTTTTTAGGTCTCTTGAAGGCAAAATGCTGGAATGACACTTATTTGGACGAAAAGGCGCGAATATATGAAGAAAATGGCCAAAGTCAAAATCGAGACACTCACAGCTCTTTGAAATTAGAAGGCGACGCGGGTGCTAATTGCGACGCCGTCCCAAGATTTTGTGACGGTTCGTAACTCAAAACTCGTATTTTCAAGTGACGACGCCTAGTTGTGAAAGAGTAGGTCGTCGCTACTCGCACGGCCTAGATGCAATCCAGACGACGCCGAAGTCAAGAGGACGGCGTCATGGACATAAGGTGACGCCGCCGCAAGGTTAACGTGGCCAAGATGAAACCCTAATGACGGCGACACGACGGCCACTAAACATAAGGTGACGCCGCATATGTAATCTTATATATAGAATCCGAATTTTTCGCTTTTAAGGAGAGTCTTTTGGAGTGAAAACCTAAAACCGAACCTAAGGTGTCTTGTACAAGATTTTAGGGTTTTAAACCCTATCTTACATCAAGATAAGTCTTTACTTCATTAATTCAATTATGTCTTTGATTGATTGTGTGTATGCTTGCATGTTTACCATGTCCCGCTAAATTACTTGTGTGTTTGCTTAGATATATGAAACCTAGTTGTTAATTATTGTTAGGTTGTCTCTAATCTTAATTGTAATTGGCTTAGAGTGCGACTAGGCTATCGTTGTGTTTAATACTTGATAAATCTTTGATAGTTTATGAATGACTTAGTGGATTTCGTTTACTAAACCCAAAGATAACCTCAAAGTTAGTTTATGAATGACTTAGTGGATTTTGTTTACTACACTTAAAGGTGACTTCAAAGAGTTAGGAATGCACACCTTACGACCTTAGAAAACACAACGCTAAGAATAAGGACGTGACAATTCAACCATCAATAGGAGATAACTAGGAGTAGTAGCATCTAAGTAAATACATCTTTAAACTATCATACGAGCACACATTAATTAGACATAGACTCCCACAACCTTAGTTTAGATAATTAGATAATAGTAGAGTAATCGGTGAAATACCAACCCCCAAATCCAATACCCGAGATTCAGTACTTTTCCATTTCATAAAATATAAATATATAAAATACAAAATAATCTTCCTCAACCTTAACCTTAGCGTAGTAACTCCTTACTAGCATTCCTATTCCCCAGAGAACGATATCAATACCCGTGGCTTACCCTAATTACTACACTACAACGATTAGGTTCATCGCCTAGGGTGTTATAAAACTTGCTCAAGAAAAGGAAGTTTCTTGACCCGAAGACGCTGTAGCGCTATCACCGTCAACAAATGGAAAGGTTATTTGCTCACTGCTCGCTGGCGATATTGATGAAAGTGCTCAAGGTGTATCCATTGCTTCACCGCTTCACCGATAATACTCTAATACCGATACACTGCTACAACAACCATCGATGAAGAAGCACCACCATTGACTCCACCACAACAGCTTGAACAAACCGCTTCCAACAATGATGAACCGGCCGATAATGTTCTTAATGAAGTACCCCACCGCAGATTTTGATCCAAATGCATTTTTAACCCGCTTGCTAATGACTCGCCGCACACGATGTCGCGGAATCATCAACAAACCATTTGAATCCTTAGAATCGCACAATGTATACCAACATCAACCTCTACACATCGATGGACAAACCATCCTCTGAAAATATTATTGGCAACCCGAATCAACCAACCGTTACGAGACAACGTCTTCACACGAGATGGTGAACATTGCATTTATGCACTCATTGTCTCGCTAACTGAGCCTAAAAACATTAAAGACGCAATGACAAAAGACAACCGGATTGAATCCATGCAAGAAGAACTCAACCAATTCAAACGCCTTGAAGTATGGGAACTGGTTGAAAGACCAACAGGGTCTACGCTATTGGTCTCAAATGGATTTGGAAAACAAATTGATGTCAAGGAACGTAAACCAAACAAGTCACGCCTAGTTGCTAAGGGTTATCGTCGTGGAGAGGAATAGACTTTGAAGAATCTTTTACCCGGTTGCTCGCCTTGAGGTCGCTCGGATATTTCGCTCGCGCTCATATGAATATGACGGTCATCGATGGATGTCAAACCTGCTTTCTCAATGGACAACTTAAAGAAACTGCTTATGTCACCAACCGATGGATTCGTTGATCCCGAATTCTAACCATGTCTACAAACCGAACAAAGCTCTTTACGGTCTCAAACAAGCTCCTCGTGCATGGTACGATAAGCTATCATCTTTTCTCATTGCTAATAATTTCACCAAAGGTTGGCTCGACCCTACTCTTTTATACAATATCACGGGTACATATCTTAATTGTTCAAATTTACGTGAGGACATCATTTTGCATCTACACATAAAAGTTTTCAATCGCTTTTGCAAAACTAATGAAGAAAAATTTTGAAATGTCCATGATGGGTGAACTTACGCTCTTTCTAGGACCGCAAGTTCATCAATCACCCGTGGTATTTTCTTGAGTCACCCAAATATGCCCTTGAATTGTTAAACAAATTTGAATGAAAACCTCGTGACACTTATGCCACACCAATGACTCATACCAAGAAACTAGATCGATTTACATGGGAAATTAGTTGACCCTACAAAATACCGTAGTATTATTGGGTCTCTAATGTACCCAACAACTAGCGCACTGATATTGTCTTTGCGCTTATCTTTGCTCCCTGCTATCGATCGCGACCAACCGAAACCCACCTCTCTCGAGGCTAAAAGAATCCTCGATACATCAAGGAACCATTAACTTGGGATCCGTATCCGAAGGATTCGGTTTTGAACTAATCGCCAGACACGACCACGCAGGATGCTTAGATTCACAAAAAGCACTTTAGAGCACTACAATTTCTTGGTGATAAACCGTGTCTTGGCAATCAAAGAAGCAGGATTGTACATCGTTGTCATCAACCAAGCGTAATATGTAGCTGATGTCGCATGTTGTGCTCAAGTCATCCGGATGAGAACACAACTCAAAGACTATGGTTACGATTTGATGTAATCCCGATGTACCGCGACAATCGGAGTGCCATTGCGATCTCGCAACTCGCTCAACATTCAAATCAAAGCACATCGATCTTCGTTATCATTTCATCAAGGACCACGTAGAATGTGGTACGCTTGAATTATACTGCTGGTACCGAATACCAATCGCGTATCTACTAACCAAAGCCTTGCCTCCGCTAGGTTTAATGAGTTGGTCCACCGGATTGGTATGAGGGTTTGACCCAAGAGGAACTAGATGATCTCTTAAAACGGTCTTAAAACCCCACAAACACCAAAATCTCTTTTATAAATAATTTTTCAAAACAAAATACAAAAATATAAAACCCGATAAAACAACAAAAATATTCTTCTAATCTAATTTTCTTTCAACATGACATGTACATTTTTCCACAACACTATAATCTTTCAAAATTCAAGATTTTTCCGATCAAGTGTTGAAGGGAGAAATTAATACCAAACTGTTTCAAAAACATTCGTGTACTTGCATGTTATTCTATACCGTTGTTTCTTTTATCAATAGTGGTAAACTTTTCTAGTTAAACTAACACCCTCGGTCTAAAATTATAACCTTCATTATTTTCTTAAGTCAAGCGGGAGTGTCGCCAAATCTCTTTCTTAAAATCTTTGTTCGATAACCAAATGGAAGTTAAATGGCTTTGGATGAAAAGGAAAAGCGGAGGACCAAACCGCCAAAAGCTTAAAGTTACTTTTAATAAAAACTCTTCCACCTAACATTCCAACTCACATTTATTACTCACAACCTATCTAATCCTACGCATCGAAAATCGCTCTAGAAATCATGTTTTTGATCATCAAAGTGTAAGTGTTTTCATGATCTTAACGTTATTACAAGCAAAGGTTTTCAATTTTATGCAACCAACTACCGAATCGTTAGATATGTGTGATTATGTGTTCTACGATAAGCGTATGAACACACAATCACCGTGTGTGTTTGTGGTTAAAAAGATTGTGTCAAAACATGTCTTTAACATCAATGATACTAGTTTTATCCTCAAAATCCACCCGTAAACACGAATTGATTGGTTTTCAAAATTAGGGTTTATGCGTGGTTTTGGGTATTTTCAAATGTGATTGTATTTGGTCAAAAAGATTGTTGTGTGATGTTAATATCATGTTGAATTGATGATATCCAGGCCCTATAACAACCCAGAAACACTAATTAAGTCAGAATTAGGAATTAGGGTTTAATGTTCTTGAGTTTGGGTATTTTTGATTTACTGCGTGTTGGATGTTAAAACTTGGTTATTAGACTCTCACAACACCTAAGACCTACTAGAAAACGTTTGGTGCAATTTCCATGGCTAGAACTCATATGCGTAATTTTGAACTATTAGGGTTTTTAGGCTTACGCCGTAAGGTTTTCTATGCGTAATCGCTTAATATGCTTTCATGCTATGATCTGCTTTAAAATGAATATGTATGTTAAGATTGATGATATGATGATTTTATTTCGCACTTCTACGCATAAAACTCGTAATCAAGGTCTTTGTTACTCCACGATAGGATCACCCACGCCGTAGAAAGTTATCGTGAAGAGTAATCTTACGCCGTAACCATTACGCCGTGAAGGTTCTACAATGGGACCACGCGTATCCCGTGAAGGATATGCGTGGCGGTGACTCCACGCATAAGGTTTACTCACGAAAATCCTTACGCGTAAGGTTTTTATACGCCACGCCGTAAGCTCTCACGCATAAGGTTCACTTTTTCCCACGCGTAATATTTCTTACGCTGTAGTAATGATCCCACGATAAGCTTGCATCTACGCCGTATACTTCTCCGCTTACGATAAGCTATTATTACTACGCATAAGCCTTGATCAAACTTTCGTTATGAATTGTTACGCGTGCAAACTTGTAAATAAATGAATCATAACGTCACGAAACCAATAATGTCACTAATAAACTTAATCGCTTAATATGTTGTGTTAAATAAGTGATAACATAAACTTTAAAACTTAAAGTTAACTAACTCACTAAACTTATCACGATGACATTGGACTATTGAACAAACAAGTGACTTTGGACTCAGAATAATCATTGACACTGTACATTCAATAATTAGACAATAAAAACCTTCGTTGACTAACATTATGTCTTTCGATATGTTGGTTCTTTGGCTAATGTTATTTCGCATCACGACATGGTCGCTCAAATGAATGTGGATGCACCGAGTTCTCACAATTGTCGACATCTTCCTAATGGCTATCCGAGAAAGATTAGAAAGAACAACCTTAGGGTTGACTTTGAAACCCTCACATGCTCGTAATCTTCTTGTCTCATTGTTGTGATATTCTTAAGAATCATCCCTACGTAACATGCTCTCACACTGCTACAGCATCGAGATCTACATTCAACAATTCGGAATTTAATGCAAAGGATCAAGGGTCAAAGTGCAGAATCGTGACTATCAATCACAAACAAGTCACCATCATTCATGCGGACTTACGGTCGCTTTTCTCATTCCGTAAATCGTGCCAACCGACTTCTATGCCACACCCATCGAGGAGACAGCTCTACAATTCTTGATTGATATTGGCTATGATGAAGCTTCGTGAATTATCTCTAAGCATTCTCATGTGAGCTTAAGAACATTCCTCAACCGTGGAGAACCCTCTACATCATCATCACCAAATCGGCCTCGGTCGCGATAGTGGCTATGAGCATCCCAAGCTCATGGAACCGCAAATCTTCCGTCATTAATCAACAAGAAGGACATCGAAATTGAAGCTCGATATGGGATGACATGATGACATTTCTCAAAAGCTTGGCTCAAAGATTCCCTATGTCGATACACAAAACTGTTGATCCAAAGAGCACTTGACTTCATCCCGATATCCCAAGAGGCTCAATGACCCCGACAATCACGACATGTTGATCGTGCCTATCCCGTCTGCCGAATCAAGGAATCACAACAAAGAAACAGGTGTCAGGTTACCCGATCACCCATCGACCGACGAAATCAAGAAGCTTGAAACATACAAAAGGTATCGGGTAGCGATAAGAGAAGGCAAAGTTGGTCATCTCGATGAAAAGCCTTCGGAACTCCTACCGGAGAACCGTAAGAGAAGTGCCGGAAGTGCAAGAAGTACAGAGAGTGAAAGGAAGGTCCCAAAGAGGAAACCTACCCAAAGAAGAAAGTTCCTCTCGTGAAGCCGCTCCTATTCCTACACCGAACCACCAAGAAAGCTACTTGGACAAAAGCTCAAGATACACAATCGGATGAGGAGGTCCACTACTCAATCAAGAACCTAACCACCTCCCTCAAGAGCAAAACCTCCTAGTCCTCCAAATGACCTAGGAAAAGGGAAGACTCTCAGACTTGTGCCATATAAAGAAAGATCCGAAAGTGATGAAGAGCAACCGGATAAATCCTACAGAAGAAGTTTAAAATCGTTAGACAACTTCAAAAGGCTAAAGAATTTGAACAAGATCAAATGCGTGGCCTCGGAGGGTCGAGTGGTGGTGTCCACTCTTCACCGCATCCCGATGCGGTTAATCGACCCGATAAGGGCCGTGCCACCACTCTGTGCAACAACAAAATCTTGTGGAGGAGTCTACTAATTATAACATTGAGGAACTAGAAAAGGATAAGACCGAAAGAAAAGATCGATGAAGAAGCCCGTGCTCGACGGAAGAAAAAGCTAAATCGACAAGATAACGAAGAGAATTATGATGATTATCTTCTCAACAATCGTTGCCCAAGGAGGATACTTCGCACCTCCAAAGGACACCGAGCCTCCTCATGTCTCCTCATCATCGATTCATCATCTCACTCTTCACTACCACCATCTAAAAGATCAACCAAATCATCATCCAAATCGAAGAAGCCAACTCGATCTTGGATTTCTCATACTCATAAAAGAATTATGAATGTTGTCAAACAAGTCGAAAGAAAGACATGCTCTACAGAAGATGAATTTCTACCGATCGACATGTGATATTCATGATGATATCGACAAGATGCAAGATGAAAGGAAGTATGTCCAAGCTCATGAAAGATGATCTTCAAGGAAAATGGACGATATGATCAAAGGATACACTCACCGCTTCCTTCTTGACGCCATTCCTAAACCGACAAAGGAGATGTATACTAGACAACTCTATCCAAATCTCTTGCATCCGCCAAGCAAACCATGAAATCAACTCCAATGAATGTGAACATCAATCCGCTTGAACCCACGCCTTTTTCGTGATGAAGAATTGGTGAACCGCTAGTAGCTCAAATGTCTAAACGCCTCGCAACGCTTGCCTCCCACGGCTAAATTGTTTGAAGCATTGCCGAATACCAACTTAGGTCAAGATACGAGAAGAAGTTGTAAGGCCTAAACGCTCAAGAGACGATGAAGACAAGGATCGGGATAAGAATGACGAGCATAAACGCCAAAGAAGTCTCGTGAATCATCTTCTATGCAACCTCCACCCAAACGGACTCAAAGACAACAAAGGTCACCTCCTCGTTCTTTTACCGATAAACCTCGTGATTCTTCCGAATTACCACCCGAGACTCGTAAAACCGGAGATCACTTTGAATATACGGGTGGTGACGATGAGGAAGTCCGTGAGCCCCTACAACAACCCACCTCTCCCAAACAAGTTCGTAAACCGTAATCCTCATCTAGGTCTAAACAAAAGAAGAAGAAGGCGGCCATGGTTGACGTCAGATCATGGCTAGATGACGATAATATAGAGGAATTTGAATGGTTCTCACACTTGTTAACTCAACTCCCTACCTCGTCAAGGTCAAGATCCGTAGACGGTAATACATTGGAGCATGCTAAGATACCGCAAGAAAAATTCGAGTAAAGAAGATGACGAAATCGAGTTGAGGCGAATCAAGAATGAAGCTTTTCAACCGTTAAAAGATAGCTCGGAAAGTGCCATCGAGGTCTAATATCACCTTGAAAACATTGCTCGAGCTATGTCTAACAACATGGATTAGCTCAACCGTAAGCAAACATCGACTTCACCAAACGGATAACCCTCCATATTACACCGATCGGTCTAAACCTCACCGACAATTGGCCAACCAGATGAACCTAGGATTCCATTCAAATATTTCTTCAACAAAGACTTGGAATTTTTTCTACACGGTGGCGATGGCTCAAGGAAATACGCTACATCTTTGACACTTCCATTCCCAAAGCACCACTTACTCAAACCGCATAGCTATCGAGGAAAGAGCTAATCACTTGTTCTCCAACAAAGTGGAAGCATACGACCGAGATGCAATGTACGGATTCATCATTGGCCGTAACGCCAAGAATCTACTACGTGTCGCCAGTTCAAGTCTCAACATGCGTTGTTCAAGATTAAGGATATCGCTGCCATCAAACATGTTGATCTTTCGACCAAATGGGACTACACTTTTCTCAAAAGATTGTGGTCAAAAGGCAAGATGAACGGATTATGCATTCTCTGTCGACTTTGAGAATTTGTCTATCAACGACATTGAAGACATGTACCTTGCCAAAGTACAAGGTCGCATGAGGAAATTTTCAATCAAGTACAACGTGAATTCATCAAGTCATCGCCATCTTCATCGACTCATAGTCGCCAAAGAACGTGTAGAAGATCTCCACCGCAGCTTGAATCATATCGCACCGTGTCAACTTCACTCCACCTCGCCTGATCTTCCCGACATCAACCGCTCTCACAATATACACTCATCAAGAAACCATTCGGCGTCGCCATCGCAGTTGAACTTCAACGAAATTGCTTAATGGCGTGTAGTGATCTTCACAAGTTTGGGGATCACACTTTGAAGATGGTTAGGGACGGATTGGCTTATAGGTTGAAGGATATACGTCAAAATATTGGGTCTCCTAAGCGATGGAATTCTCGTGATCGGCGGATGTGAGGAGGATCATCAAAATGATTGATGAAAGGTTGTATCAAGGGACCGGCCGTAACATTGAAAGCTTTGTTGGTGGTCGACCCAGATTAACATCACCGCTATCAACGCCTTGTTCGCACTCCGGCAACATCACCGGACTTCCCGGTACCCTTGAACCGCTTCTTTCATTATAAATTTGATGTGTGATTATATATGTCTATGGCTTGTGCACATAACAAAGGTACAACCCGTAATTGTCAAGAAAGGACCATGTGGTACGCTTGCCACAATCCTTACAAAAGGAGCTAAAGCTTCTTACTTTTGAGTAAAACCTATCAAACCTTTCATTTTCAAGGTTTTGCTCAAAAGGACAAGTACTTCCTCGATGATTTTCAAAACCTCAACCGCTTATATCACTTGTTGAGGGGGAGTACTTGAGTTAAAACTTGTTCACAAATTGTTCATAGTGGCATCTTCCCAACACTCGAAATGGTCATATTTATTCTCAACTTTTCAAAATAACATTTTATACGCCATCTTTGAGGGGAGAAAATTATGTGATAAGAAATATGTTGTGTAAATGCAAATGAATATTTGTGTAATAGACTTAACCAACGAATTGACGGTACTAAACTGTTAGTAACTCAAAAGACTTGTCCGGACGGGTAATAATTTCAAGCTAGTTCGCTAGTAATGTAAACGTGTCTCGCAAAGGACTTGTCCAAGTAGAAAGTACCATTCGAGAAACTCTTGAAGACATGAACTCGACGGGTATGACAACCTTCGAGGATTGTCTACACCTTCAAGGTAGTTATTAGAGCTAGTTGTCACCTAAAAGTCACAATGTAACTCTTTAACTATGCAACGAACCGTGTCTCATGGGGATTGTCTATCTTGAGTTGATCAATTCATAAAGTGCGCGATCTTTCCTCACCGTGCGTTTTCAGAAAACTCTTAAGCACATGTGGAGGGGGAGTATTTCTAAAATCTAAAACTCTTTAAGTGCTCAAACATGTTTTCATTCACAAACACTTTGAGAGATTTTCATGAAAATGGTTTTATGGCAATGGAGTTATAAGGAGATTAAGGTTAGGAATAACCGTCCCATGATCCGCCAGAGTGGAGGATCTACCCAAGGACATCACAAATAGTTAGTACTTAGAAGTCCTTAGGTATGATTATAAAAAGGATAAAATGAGAATCGGAGAAAGAAGGAGTTGAAGAATTAAAAGAAATTCAAAGAAAAGGGTGAAAGAAATAGCCCTCCAAATTATTCAACTTAGGGCGCATAATCGGGTTCAATTCATATGCTCTTGGTTGTCACTTAGTGACGCCGGTATTGAAGATTAAAAGTCGTCATGGACCCAAAGGACGTATGCACTATACCTTCTTAGCCACTTAAGTTTCTCTCAAAAGAAGCTTGTTTCATTCTCACAGGAACCCTACGTAAACTATTGGCTTTCTTAGAGATCCCTGGTATTGAAGAAGGAGACCCTCTCCTAGTCTCCGCTTAGGAAAACCAAAACGCACTATTGAGTCTAGATCCACGAGATTCATCAAAAGATCTCTTAGGTACACTTGACATTTCATCACTAGATGTTCAACAATAAGAACATCGGTGGTACGTTATCGAGTCCTTCATGCATCTTAGCAACTGTCGAGAACATTTATGAGAGGTTCACAACCGTGATCCTCGGTACTGAATGGAAACTCCCGCCGTGGTCAACATCAAATGACCACAAAGCAGTCACTTCGTAACTCCCCGTGGATTACTCTTAGTGTGTCTCAAACGATCTACGATCGTGAGGTGATACTTGTGTACCTCACGACTCATCCGAATCAGAGGTGTACTTGCACATCGCGTTATCTCACTTATGGGACTCAGCTCAGAACGGCCTTTGTAAGAATTAGAGTTGTGTTTTCACACTATGTCATTAACACTCAAGTTCAAACTTGTAAGCGCTGAATCCGCTTATTACTAACTGCTTTCATGTTTTCTTCTTATGGAAGCTCCGGAGCGGGATGATCGTGCAGATTCTTCTCATGCTCACGCCAACGCCATCACTAATAGAAGTTCTATCCAAAAGCAACACAACAATCGAATGATTCTTCACAAATCAAAGAATCTACAAAGTTAAAGACTTAAAGAACTTCATAAGTACTGAATTCCAACGCCAAAGAGCGTGTGAGCATGTTGAAGAATGACGGAGACACCGTAGCAACAAGGCACTGAGGCGTACTTGATGCGCATAACAACATACTATCACTTTCATCACAAAGAACATTGATCAAAGAACAAAGTTAAAGATGACGCCAAAGCATAACCGCTCAAAGAAAACTATCTCTACACCGGGAGATTGTTCGAATCAAGGCAATTCTTCTCACAAGAAAGAAGAATGTCGAAGACGCCAAAGCTACTATTACATCAACGCCTTCACTGTTTTCATCACCAACACTTGAGGGGGAGATTGTTGGAATCACTCCTAAACCTTAATTCAAGTGTTAGTTTCTCATATGTAATAGGTAGCTTATTATGGCCTTTATGTTTGTATAAGGTCTAGCTTATGTAGAAGGCCCATAAGCTTAGGCCCATGTCCAATAAGGAAAAGGGAAGGAGTGGGAGTGTTACCCTAGCTCTTTGCCTATAAATAGTCTTGTATAACCCTCACTTGAGGGTTGGTTGTTCAAGTTATTCTCTTCATTACACTCTACGCATAACCGTCTCTATTATATCATGTGTGTGTATGTGCGAATCTTGTTCAATCGCCTCTCTATCTCTTTCTAGTAAGCTTGTGTTGTAAAACTAGTGACCTAACACCTTGAAAACAACACAACATCGCCACAGAGATGGCTTGATGATTCTACTCAGACTGCAACAAGATCACTTTGTGATGACAGGTAGGTTTATTAATTGTTGGTTTTTTTTTGTTGAAGATTTTGAATGAGTTGAAGATAGTGTGTAACATAAATGTTATGAGACTATCTTCCTATTCGTATATTAATTGAAGCATAGTCTTCATCAAAATCAATGATGAATGTTTCGTGTAAGGGACTTTTAAAGTCAGTTTTGACTTTGAATGACACAAAACAATCTGAGATTAGTCAATTGATTTTTCTTTTACCGTTCGAGTCGGAGATGATTGGTGTTGGAGTACTTTTGTTATGATGGTGATTGTTGAGTTTATTGAAGGAGTTAGGGTATAGCTTAGTATGGTTGTTAGACGTGGTTTGGAATGGGCAGTGTCTTGGATAGGTTATCACTTGAGTATATGACTAATGATAAAACTGAAGTCACTTGAGTATGTTTGGGTAGGTCTTGTCAAGTAGTCAAAGTCATTCATCTCTTTTATCCATTATGTCAAGTCGCTACAACAACATTGTCAAGTCGCTAGCATCTTTAGATTCAAGTCGCTAGATTTTTGTGTCAAGTCGCTAGTAAGTCAAAACTTACAAGTCGCTAACCTATTTCATTACAAATCGCTATTGACTCAATAGTCAACAGTCAAGTCGCTACATTTAGCACAAGTCGCTACTTGATACATTGAATCTGGACTGTTTTGTGTACAACTCGCTAACATGATATATGACTTATTCCAGCGTTATTTCCGACAATGTTTTCCGACCATATTCATGAATACCCAGGAAACTGTCATAAAAAATACATCTTTTTGACATTTGACCACAAGAAATCCGATCAGATTGACCATTTAGACACCTAAAAGTCACGGTATGGAATAAAAACATTATATAGATTGATATCTTGTTTGGACCAAAAAATGAGACAAGACAGAAATGTACCTATTGATAAACCATTAGACTTTTTAACCAAACAAAATACACATAAAACTTACAAAAACTTGTTACAACTGTTTTCCCAAGAGGTAACATAAAAATAAATTTTCCGATCAAAAAATAGTACCCAAAACAGTTTTTAACAAGATACAAAACCACAATAAATCATCAAAACACAAAAACCTTGGCTCTGGTACCAATTGTAGGATCGATATATTATTGTGTTTGATGATTCAGGTGGTCTTGGATGATCAAAATACATGTTAGCCATTAGAGAGAAAAAGTAGAGAGAGGGAGATTTTTTGGTAGAGACTTGGTTCACAAATGGAATGTTAGATTATGAGAAAAGCTCCACCCCTTCCATGGATGGAAGGGGTATTTATACTTACAAACATAACGACCTCCTATCGGCCTGTGGATCAGGTATACAGTGGGTAAAGACTCGTCCTTCCTCCACAGTGTTACACTGCGCTAAACTATGCTACTAACTAACAAATAAACTACTAAACAACGTAAATAACTACAAGTCTACGAGCTAACATATGCTAGACTATAATTGGGGTGACCGGCACTTTAACATGGAATTTCCAATTCCTAACAAGTTTGTATCATCATTTTGAACGATCAAATCATAAGACCTTTTTACCAAACCAATGGGGTTAGAAAGCTAACTCAAAATACTTATATGTAGGCTCAACAAGCATGCCAATATGATAGTTTATAAATGAGTTATGCCCTCTAGAAATCGACCTAAAGTTTACATCAGCAAGTTGTTTGAATGTTTAGACCACTTTCATGCATTTTTTAACCAACCAAACTCCCAAAATCGACCCAACCAAGTTTATTGACCATTTTTACAACATCTTAACACTGATTTAAAGTTATTAACCCAGTGGTAAATTAATCAAAACCATAGTTTATTGTATGAACTTAAAAAGTGCATCAAATGACCAATACAAGAGTTTTTGGTGCAAGCTAGACACAAGTTGTCTTGCACCCGTATTTTACCTTCGAACTTAAAAAGATAATGAGAATAACTTTAGGTCTGATGTTCTTAAGATTCTTGATGGAGTTCTTTAAATCATTTCTTGAAGGTGGATTGTTGTTAAGATGATCAATAAGTAACTAGTATTGTTGATACTTGAAACTTAGCAAGATTTGGGAGGTGATGACGTTGTGTGTTGTGTGTTGATGCGGATAATTGTAAATACAAGATCCTCTTAGGTAGAGTACCTAACCGTTGTAGTGTAATATAGTTAAGAAACGGGGTTTTGATCGTTCTTTAGGGGAATAGTAGGGTAGGCTTGAAGTGTACGTCGAATTAAGTGTAAGGGTTTAGGGAAGATTATTTTTGGTCTTTTATAGTTTATAGTAAAAACAAGTGAAATCACGGGTTTTGAAGAGTTTGGTTATTAGAAATAATAAGACTAAGTAAACGAAATCTAAACTAATAACAAGAAAACTAAATTGGTGGAAACTCGTATAGGTAAAAAAAAATGTGCTCACTTAATCATGCATTACTCACTAGTTGAATTCTTTAACTTATTGCCCTGTCACCCTCGTTAGTGCAATGTGTAAGTATTCCTCTAATTCAGTAGTGGGTTGGTCAAGTCCGCTATCTACGTGACAACTTAGGAAAGTGTTACTTGCATACAAGCTCTCGCTTAATAGTAAATCCACGCGCAATAAATACTTAAGAAGAAAATCCACCGGTCTACTTATTAAGGTGAGGGTATTATTCTAATTGTAATCACATTTCACTAGACGCCTAACTGTGATATGGGATACAACTAGTTTTCTAATGCCTAACGCGCACACCACTAACAAGAAGTAATAATAATAAATATTACAACTAGGTTTCATGCAATCATAAGCAAACACAATATAGTTTAGCCTAACATGTTAGTTCGAAGAGAATAAAGACAAATAATTACACAATACATAGACATATTGTAATGATTTAATAATTGAATAACTTATTTTCAATAAAATATGGAGTCATGGGTGGCAAAATAGCCTACAAAAATGATGAAAATCGTCTAGGGTTTGTCCTCCACAAGATGCACACAAAGTTCCACCCTTTTAATGAAAATAATGTGAATATATATATGATTAAAAACATGATGGGGACACTTGTAAGTTGTGACACTGTCATCCAGCCATCATCTACGGTTTAAATCTTGCACCGACTTAGTTGTGATGGTGTCACTAAGGAACTGTGACGCTGTCAGCCTTCATATTCTTAGTCTTGACACCGTCACCTCGAGGTCGTCTCAAGATCCTGAGTGGCACAACATCTTCAAGTGACGGTATCACGTTGTATCTGTGACGTCGTCACACCTCCTTTTGTGACAGTTGTTTAGGTGTTGTCGTTTTCTTCATTTTCTCGTTCAATCAAGCCCAAAATGCATCCTTTTCCAGCATTTGCTTTCTAAGTACCTAAAACTCTAATAAACATGATTTAGGGCAATAAATGATCAAATATGTATGAATTTAGAGGCTAAATGACCCTTAAAAGCGTATGAAATTACACCTCATCAAATATCCATACACTTGAGATTTGCTTGTCCTCAAGCAAATATGCTTTTATCCTATTCAATTTACAATTTCGGGGCATTTAGCATTAGGTTAAATATAATTTACAACATAACTCGTTCTAGAATAGTGATAACAAGAAAAAAGTTATATACTAGTACCTCACATAAAGTGTTTGGATTCTCTCATCTCTCGAGTGTATAAGTGATATAACATTATGGAAATGGAAAAATAAACACTCTCTGCCTGTCATAGAACATAGATTACCATTGGCTTGATAAAGAATAAAACCCTTCACCGCTTTGGCGTAAGCACCTAGGATAAATTATCAAAGAGGGCTTTATAAGGGTTGTAATGTTAGGTGTAAGGATAAGGAAAACACAGTTTTTGGGATATGGGAAATTTCACTAGTGGTAAGTTAATAATCTAAGTCAGTTACCTGTACAAAGTGGCGTTGCTAAGCCAAGACTCGATAAACTAACTCTAACTTTTTCGTTAATTTTATTGACTTAAACATAAGCAGGATGGCAATCCATATTTTTTTTTCTTTCTTTTTCTATTTTTTTTCATTTTTTTTATCATACACTTTTGCTTAGCCATCTTTTAATCTGCCAAAAATAAATAACCTAGATAACTTGGGATTTATAATTGCATCCCTACACTTGAATTTTTGCATAAATATAAACTAACTAATGACCCGAATTGCGAGGATCATAACATGTGGAGTACCTTAAACATTAACGTACATATGGAGGTAATAATTTGACTTTCTTCCCCCATTACTCCATAAATAATACTGCCATAAATCACAATCTTCTCAAAACTGTATTTACAAGATATGACTCAATGTAGCAACCATGTAACCAACTAGATAATTAACTAAGAGTTTAACAAATATGTTGTAACAATAATGCACTAAAAATAAGTACATAGCAAGGGTGCAGGGTAATTATTTGACCAATGAAGTCAATGTAATTATAACAAAAACAGCCTAAAAACAAGGGTTATCCTAATGCCTCTTATCACTAGAGATCTCGGAATATATCACTAAAGCAGGTTATAGAATCTATATACTACCGGTACATTCACATGCGTTAAAGGTGAATGCTTTTTCCTATATATCTAAAGGCGAACCTCACATTTTTGGGGTGGAATTTTTGAGTGGTGGGTTTTTGTTTTAGCAATATAATTCATATCCATAAGACGCTTTATTAAAGTAAAGTTTTACTCGTAAATGTAATAAAAAAATTAATTTGTGCTCAAATCACCTTGACAAGTATTTTTTTGGTTTTATTACACAATTATTTAAGAACAAGACAAATGGCAAATGCATGACTAGATTTTAAGGTATCACTTTTTACCCTCCCTACACTTAAATTGAACATTGTTCCCAATATTCCAAAAGAACCAAAATTGATTAAGGGTAAAATAAAATAGATGAAAGAAACTAGTACTCTCCTGATTAGCTCGGTATGAATGGAAAACAAATACGGTCAAATCTTCCTCCAAGAAGATAAGATAGTCATATGATATTCTTGTTGTCAAATATAACCTGGAAATCATAAAAAAAACAAACACAAAACCTCTCATAAAATCGGTGGTAGAAACTATATACATAATTAAACCAAACTAGAAAGCAAATAAGATATAATGCTTGCAAAATAAATCTTTTAAAGAAATCTGGAATTTTTAAAATTCTGTAAATTTTCAAAAATAAATTTCAACATAAAACAAAAACCTTGAAAAAATAAGTGCTACAGTATCTGACACCGTCAGGGTAACCTGACATATTTTTTTCGTTTTGTTTTTTGGAAAATTTCTAAAAAAATCTAACTTTTAAAACCTGTAAATACCCTGTAAAATATTTATCTCAACTCGATACAAGCATTTGACTCAAACAAACATGCAACAGATAAAATATATGCTAATTATAAATTGTAAATTTATCATGTTTGAATTTCATTCTTTTAAAATAAATAAGAATTTTACTACACTTATCTTTTTGTAAAATACCTTTGTATGCAATTAAGACGAAGTTAAAAACAAAATAAATCATTTTCACAAATTATTCTAAACATGTAAAATTAAACAATTATAGTTAAGCATATATTACATAAACAATACTAAAAACATCAAACAAATAAACATGAGTTGTCTCCCACGAAGTGCTTTTCTTTATTTACGAGTCTTGTAGCTAGACTCAAAGTCATGCCATGTTACGTGACTCCATCCTCCGCCACATTCTCACTATCATCCATGCTGGTTTTGTATTCAGGTCCTAACTCTAAACATTCCTTGTAAAAACCAAACATCTTTTTCATTACATAGTCCACACCTTTTCTCTTATCATCATCTCTTATAAAATAGACAAATTGTTTGTGATCTTTTTCTAGATTTGGCACTAATCGATATTGTTCAACTTTATGGGGCATTTGGTAAGCAACTTTATCAATTCCATCTGTGAACTTTACTACCCCTACTGATGGGTCATAGATCATATTAGAAAATTCCACAAACGGTGTTCCTAATACAACATTCGACAAACTAAGGTCTATCACCGAACTAATATCTTCCACTATTAAGAAATCTGTAACGTATGTGAAATTTCCTACAAACATGTGCATTCCCTTAACTCTACCTGTAAAATTACTTATCTTAATAAAGTCCTTGAGATCCCTTCTAGGCACTAATTGCTTTTTCATAATCCAATTGTAGTGCATGCTAGTCATATTGTTTATGGGTCTTATATTACATGGTATACTTATGTTTGAAGGGTCGCCTCTTCCTATGATTGGGGAGTCTTCTATAATCGATTGGGCAATGATCATGTAATAAGTACCTATAGTATGTTAGCTCATCCTTTGTGGGAAAATTATCAAAATAATCAATACCTAATTCTCCCCAATTCTCACTTTCGACTTCCATTGTTTCCTCCTTAAGGTCACTTGTATGTCCAATCAAGGCTTCATGTACTTCTTCCTTGTCATTCCTAAGTGGTGATAAGAAATTGATGGCATTAACAAAATGAACATGGTTGGAAGAAAAAGGATCCTGGACGCCAGTTCCAATATTTGTGTTCTTAGTGGGTTTATTAGCAAACGTATTTAAATCATGATTATTCAGAACCTTTAAGAGAGTATCAATTTTGTTTGTCATCTCGCTTTGTTGTTGTTTGAAATCGGCTTCAAAGTTAGAAAATGAGCTTCTTGAGATAACATAAAATTAGATATCAATCCTTCAAGATTATTGGAATTACTGGAGAATGAAGGATTATTGTTGAAGGTGGGTTTGAAAATTTGTTTTGAGACTAATTTTGATTTTGTCTCCAACTAAAGTTGGATGGATTTTTCCAAGAGGGGTTATAAGAATCACCAAGAGTGTTATGCTCGGATTTAAAAGTGAACATCTTATCTCCAGCTCTGTCGGTGCGAGGATGCATAATCTGCAAAAGCTTGCTCGAAATTTTTCATGCAATCACGAGTGTCATGAGGACCACTAGATAGTTCACATGAAGAAGCGATCTTGTTCACTCGATGTGAAGGTTCAGGAGCTTCATAGGAACTCATCAAGAATTTCACTTGATCTTCTAGTTCAATGATCATACGACCAGGAATGCTTAGGACATTGGAAGGCAAGGATATTGCCTTCACCGTTTTGCTTGTAAGCTCATGAGGGTCATTCCAACTTTAGTTGTAATCAAGGGCGTGATCCTCTATAATTTCCCATGAGCATTCTCGCATTTTTGTCACGAAGCTTACCACCGGCCGCATGGTAAATGCTTGCTTTGTGGAGTAATTGACATGATCATAGAAAATTTGGATTTGGAGCCTAAGATCAATGCAATGATGAGGGAATTTCAGGAGCAAGTCCTTGAAACGAGTCCACGCATCGTAAATACTTTCACATTGATGTTGTTAGAACACAAAATATCATTCATTAGCTTGGTAGTTCTCCCCGGTGGGAAAATTTGTACGAGAAAATGAGAAGTAAGATCATCCCAAGTAGAGATGTATCATGCGGGTAGACACTCAAGCCAATTACTAGCTTGATCATGTAGAGAGAATTGGAAGAGACACAAGCGCGTCATTTCCTGAGTAGCACCGTTAAGGTCAATGGAATCTATGATTTTAAGAAAGTCCTTAAGGTGTTGATTTGGATCTTTGGAACGAATTCCATGGAAGGCACATCCATTTTGCACCTACGGATGGTGTCGGATCGCAAGGTAGACACATTGGCTTCTCGGGGAAGCTCAATAGTGTTCCGATAGCCCTCGTGGCTAGGTTTGGCGTACTCACCAAGAGTATGGGCTGTAGGTGGGTTTGGTGGTTCTCGAATTGGTGAGTCTTGGTTAAAGGGAATATCATTCACCAAGATGACAAATAACAAGGTTACGAACAAAAGGAAACAAAACAAAAAAAAGATAGACTACGAGAAAGCTAAAAAATAAAACAAAAAAATCTCACTTGATAAGAATCTATTGAGTAGACCTACACGAAATAGAAATCGAAACCTAGACTATTCTTCGGCAGCGGTGTCAAAAACTTGATGCGGATAATTGTAAACACAAGAAGTATGTATATATTGGATCATTGTTTACTTATCATTTGATATCAACAAAATGTGTGTTTTTATGCATCTATATATGTAACTTTCAATTTTTAGCAATTGATTCTCCCTATTCACTATTATCGATTAGTAGAGTAACATTAACTCAGATAGACGGTAGACAATAAAAAGGTTTGATTGCGTACTCATCTTAAAGGTCATTTTAATAAGTCTATTTATGGTATAAAGTATGTATATATTGGATCATTGTGTACTTATCATTTTATATCAACAAAATGTGTGTTTGTATGCATCTATATATGTAACTTTTCAATTTTTAACATTTGATGTTGTTACACGCAGTTCTTATCAAGCGTTGTATCTCACCACTTCATCAGAATATTAACTTATTAAACAAATCAGGTAGTTCCAACCAACGACTAAATTTACCATGGTAGAACCTTGTATACTTAATGGAAGTTTAATGATGGGTGTTATCATTCACACCATGTTGGAATATAAGCATATTAAACACGTAATAATCACGAGTAAACACAACAAATAGTAGGATCAAGTATACTATACAATTAATTAACATAACTAATTACCTTGTTTACCTTTACTTGTTGTGGATCGAATAAGGAACCGATTCATGAACATGGGTACTAATTTCCCTTAAGACCACACGAATAACTATATTAATTTCCAAACAATTTTTTTGAAAAAGGTGAATTATATTAATTTCCAAACATTTTTACATCATGAGTATAACATACACTAAAATGGACATGTCCCATATCAGATACAAAAACAAAATCACAATCATCCGATATTTGATGATACTACAAACTATATCTGACAAAACTAAACTCTGCCAAAACACTAGCAAAGCAAGACAGAATCTTCATAGCTTCATCCAATCACTAATGGAAAATCTGAATTCACCTTTTGTTGCACTACCATCTAAAAAATTCATAACACCTACCCACCAAGACTATTCAACCAATATCCATAATGATCAAGGCGAGATATGTGAATGGCATCATTAGGAATCCATATCCCTTCGACTCAAGGGCTATACCAAGCAACCTACATTTTCATCTCCAAAAATGGCTTCAGTTGCTTGCGAACACACACCTTGAGGGAAGACTAACCATTACCTTCTTGACAGTGTTTTGGATGGACCAAGAAGCATCATCTTTCATTCCTCTTTATTCCACCCATCATACACCATCCTCCCAAGCCATTTACCCTTCACAAAGAGAGACCCTACTTTATGATACATTCATACTGATTAGACCTCCTGCTTAGCCAAACATATCTGTCCAAATGTAATGTCCTGCAATAAAAAACAACAGCAAAATATTTGCTTAAACTGTTGTTATCCAAGAAACCAAACACCCCTTTAACTGAAGGGGAAACCAGATAAACCATACCTCTTACTCATAGGTACCTCACTTTCTTATCTTGTCTTGATTAGGTAACTTCCCTTGAATAGCTAACCACAAGATAAAGGCATATTTAGGAATGTTTTGAGAAAACCATATCAGTTTATTCCAACTAGCAATGTCTCCACCATTATGTAAATCACTATAAGCCTGCCTAATTGAAAACCTTTTTCAAAGAACCATCATTCCTTTTCCATACTAAAGTATTTGTATTACCAGGATCTAACTCAAATTGTTGTAACTGTGTAATCATAGGGAACTTAGAATACCATTCTTCAGGCCATTGACCTGCTTTACTTTCAACAAACTCTCTCACATTCATATTAGCTTTGAACCTAGCATCATAGAGATCTCTATAGGAGATAAATTCATTTAAAGCACCCACGGAAACCAGGAATCAAACCACATAGAAGTTCTTGCACCATCACCCAGTTTGACAATCATATGTTTCCTCACCACTTGTCTTATTCTAAGAATGTTCCTCCAACGCCAAATATCAGTACCATCTTCATTGATTTCCCACACATTTCTGTTTTTAAGGCTGTATGTGTTGATCCATTTTACCCATAGAGAATCCTTATCCATAATCACATGCCATAAATGTTTAACAATCATTGCCCTATTCCAAACACTTAAGTTTTTCAAACCAAGCCCTCCATGAGTTTTTGGTTTACATAATCTCTTCCAAGCCACCCAGCTCTGCCATTAGCTTTCTTACTTTGATTCCATAAAAAACCTTTCATAAGTGTGGAAAACTAGAAGGGGGGTTGAATAGTTTTGCCAATTAAAACTTTCTTTTAAACTATTTAGATCGACTTATGTCAATTTATTTGGATGTGTGTTGGATGTTGATAAACAAACATATAGAAGTATGTAATGAAAAGATAAGAGTAAGAAGCACAAAACCACAACGCGAGTATTTATAGTGGTTCGCCACAAGGACACCTTCCTTGCCCTACTCCACTCCCGAGTCACCTACTCGAGAGTTCGTAATCACTACACGACACCAACTCCTTATGGTGGAGAAACCTTCACAGCGTTGCCTACTCTTTTTCCGGTACTAGGCTAACTACCGGGTTCTTTCACACCAAGGTAAACCACACCTACCACAACGTCGCCTACCCTTTATCTGGTAATAGGCTAAGTACCGAGTTCCATTACAATGGAGGAACTACTACCCAACACTACAGCAACGACTAATCCCAAAAAAGACCAACTCCTTATTACAACATCATCAAGGATATCAATATCCTTGGATCTAATGCTAATCTATCTTGTACATCGAAACACACCATATCGAATGTACATCTAAGGCACCTTTCACTAATGCCTTTAACTAGATCTTCAAGACACCCTTCACTAATGTCTTGTGACTTGACTTCTAGGCACCCTTCACTAATGCCTATAATACGGACGATCGACACCTTTCACTAATGTCTTCGTCTTGACACTTAAGACATCTTTCACTAATGTCTCCAACACTACACTTCTTAGAAGGAAGAAAAGAATCATCAACAAGAGGACTTTAGTAATCTTGATGATGAGGAAGCATGGCAACTCATGGACTTGAGCTTGCTTGACTTCAAAGGTGGTGATCTCGCCTTTAAGAGGAACCTAGAGAATTACACAAAAACAAAACTACAAACATAGATCACTTGGATATGGGGTTAGAGAGTTTTTAACTCAAGGGGAAAGTATGTGAGAAAGGGGTGAGAAACAATGAAGAAATGGCTCACTATTTATAGAGGAAAATGTCTATTGTTCCCCGGATCCCACGGATCCCTCCCACAAGGGATCCGTCTAGCATAAAGCTAGGGATCCGTGGACGCCCTCTTACCCATGGGTATTTTGGTTATGGGTCATGGGTTGATCCATGGGTCTTTACTAGATACAATGTATCCATTGAGTGCAATGCACCTAGTCACATGGGTATGGGTCAATACCATGGGTTATGGATATTATCCATATTTGATATAAGCATGATGTCATGAAATGTGTTATGGGTCAAGCTCCATGGGTCATGGACTTTGGGTTGTACCCAACTACATTTAATGTATTTGGTCAATGGGTTGTGATATTTAAGTTTCTACCCATCTATATTACCCAATATACTACATACTAGTTATGTGTATCTTTTACCCAAATATGTAAACACTAGTTGTTGTACATATGTAATATTAAATCATAAAATCACTTATACTTGTTTTAGTGTTTTATGTGAAAACGTAAGTGTGTTAGAAACTATTAGTTCAAGCTAATTACGTATTTTATTTGTTTCTTTAAAATGATTTTACGTTTGTTATCGACAAAACATTAGAAGATCGTAAAATATAAATAAACGTTTTTACGGCTTATTCGTATTAACAATAAGGCTATTGATATCATCAATCACATCTTGTGGTAATAAAATTATTGTTGCCCAATAGACATGGATTGACTCCAAAATAGAAGCCACAAGCTGTAATCTGCCTTCATAAGACAAACACTTACTTTTCCAATTCAAGACGTTGTTCCTTACCTTATCAAGCTCTTACACTCCTTAACACCAATTATTTTTGTAATTAGAGGTACCCCAAGGTATTTAACTATCAACTTTTCAACTCTAAAGGGAACCACATTCAAAATCTCCTGCTGATCTTCCATCTTGACACTCCCAAAAATAATAGTACTTTTACTATAATTTGGAAGTAACTTTGAGACATCACCAAACTCTTCAATTACTTCCTTAATCACCTGTATTGAATGCTTATCATCATGAAAAAACATTAAGAGGTCACCAAGAACACACATGTGTGGTTTTCAACTTCTTACACCCAAAATGATACTGAAACAAGCTATTAGCCTCAACCTTCTTAATCATGAGCAAGTTAAGAATTTCCATAACTAGAGTGAACAGATAGGGAGACAATATTTCCTTGTCTTAGACCTCTCCTACCCTTAAAATAACCACAAAATTCACCATTAACACAAATTGAAAAATTGGTAGTAGTCACACAATTCATTATCCACTTGATTTTTTATCATGAAAACCAAACCCTTTAAGAATATCTTCCACGAAACACCAATTCATTGTATCATAGTCTTTCTGCAAATCAATCATCAAGGCTACTCTTGCTAGGCCATCTTTCCTACCATAACCTCTCAATAACTCTTGGGAAATCAAAATGTTATCTTGAATTTGTCTACTTGGAATAAAAGCACTCTGATTATTACTAACCAGTTTCTCAAGACTCTTATTCATTCTCTCACTGATGATCTTACTTATGCACTTCTAAATAACATTACAACAGGCTATAGGAATATAATTAGACACTTTAGCTGTTTTTGGATTTTAGGAACCATAGCAATTAGTGTAGAATTAATCTCATTTAAAATCTTCCCAGTCTCAAAAAAATCCCTTACAGTTACACAAACATCATCCCCAATAACATCTCAAGCTTTTTTATAGAAAAGTGAAGAGAATCCATCTTGACCAGGAGCCTTATTATCATTAATGAGAAACATGGCCTTCTTGATCTCTGCATCACTCACATACCTAACCATAAACCCTGCCTCATTCTCACTAAGTTTGTTGATGAACAATGTATGAAAATCATGTAGATTAGTATATAACAGTACTATTGCCCAAAAATTACTGAAAATGCTTCACAAACTGAGCTCTATGGAAACTCATTAAGCACAACACTAATCCTCTTCCTATGCTTTCTGTTCATCAAAGCTCTATGGAAAAAAGCATTATTCCTATCCCCCATGCTCAACCACTTAATTTTTGCTTTCTGATGCAATAGTTGTTCCTCAGCCTTCATTGCTTCATTATACCTCAATAAAAGACTACTCTCCTTTTCTCTAAAAACTTTATCAGCAGGATTCTTATCAATCTTTGTCTAAATATCTTTCAAATTTTCTATTAGCTTTTTAACATTTTCAAAAACATCACCATCCTGCCATGCTAGCTTCTTCAAAGGTCTGTTCAACTTCTTCAACTTTTTGACTAGTTTAAACATTTGACAACCAGAGAAGTAGAAATCCAATTATCTTTAATCACCTCAGTAAAATCTTTTTTCTCAGCCACAACATTTTCAAATTTAAAAGCCATTTTCCTAGCCTGCACTTTGTTAGGCATAGCCAAAACAACATGACAATGATTTGAAATAATGTAAAGAAGGAAAATAGCATGTGCTTGAGGATACTTACTAATAAAGTCTTCATTACCCATCATTCTATCCAACTTCCTTAAAATTCCAGTTTGATCTCCTGCCCTGGCTTTGTGCAAGTTTTTAGTCCATGTAAAAAAACAGCCCAGTACTAGCAATATCCTGCATTTCAATCACATTAATGCAATCCTTAAACTCATACATATCCTTTGCCATATTAGAACTTCCAGCTGAATGTTCTTTTGGATAAAGTGTAACATTTAAGTCACCCATAATGACCCAAAGAGCATTACCCACTATTCTCTTATACAAAACTAACTCATTTCATAGGTCCTTCCTTTCTTTACCCCCCATTTGCAGCTTATATAAATGTACAGGACATAGACATACTACCTTTAATAGCTTCAATTTGCACATAACAACTTGTTTGCAGCAGTGAACTACATTCACATTCACAAGATCTCCATTCCATCCCACCATTATCCTAAAACCTTTGTCACAGTAACTCATATTATTAACCTAATCCCATTCTTGAAAATAATGTCACCAACCTTATCTAGATTGTTCCTTTTTAACTTAGTTTCAATGATAGCACATATACTTAACTTTTCACCTTCAATCAAATTCCTAACTTCTTTTTGTTTATCAGAGGTACACATACCTCTAATATTCCAACATCCTATTTTAAACTCCATGAGGAAACTATATCAGTACCCCTTTATCTCTTCCCTCAGTAACATCACGTACTTTCCATACACTGAGCAATCCCATTCTCATCCTTATACACATCATACTCCTCACTATTACCTACACCTTTTGCATTCTCAGTACCATTTGAAGATGCAGTCTCATTCATATCAGGATCTAACACAGAGTACTTGTTTGCAGACCTTTTAAGACATTCCAAATTTTCACCGCTCACATTCCATGCTCTCCTATTATTATTGCTACCATTTGGGATCTTATCCCTCTCTCCTTGATTATTTGTATTAATTGCTTCCTTTATTGGTGTTTTCTCCTTCACAAGTGATTAAGCCTTCCTACCATTCTCTTGTTGCCCTTCCTTATTCTTCTTTTGATACATAAATTGAGAGATAGCCTTGCCTTTATTCAAAACTTCCCCTTTCTTCTGAAACTAGGTGTTTGGTTTATAGTTTTGTGGCCTATTTTTGTTCCATCCCCCATTAAACTTCCTATTTCTCACCTCCTTAAAGCCTTCATTATCATTCCCATGTATTACCTTATCCTTCCCATTCTCTGGTTCTTTTTCCTTCTCCACTTCAACAAGAATGCCATTACTTACATGCTTCCCACATGTCTTATCTGAGTGTCCAAACAAACAATATTCTGAGCATTTAGGAGGTACCCATTCAGTCTCCACTTTTACCACCTTTCTACATATTTATGCCCTGTCTCTATCTTTATACACAACCTCAGTTAGATCAGGTAAACACTTTTTAGAAAACACCTCAACAAGGACTCTAGCATAACCTACTCTCCCAACCCCCAACCTAAACATATCAGCAGTCTTACTATCCATAACTAATGGATTCCCAAGCCTACTGGCTAGAGCAATTATACCATGAGTAGTCCAGTCCTACAGAGGAACATTACATAGCTTGATCCAAATAGGTAAAAATATCAGGTTCTCTTTTATTTAAACACACATGAATATCCCATTTTTGGATAAAGAAAGGTTTGTTACTTACCATCCATGGTCCATTATTAACAACTGAATCTAAACCTTCCTCATTATAGAATTTCATGTAATACACACCATTGCTTACATCAATAACATCCTTAAATCCCATCCTACCCCACATTCTTCTTAAGTTGTACCTTAACTCATTGACAGTCATACGATGCCCAAAAAATATCCACACAATGTTAACTCCCATTTCTTACATCCCTTATCAATCATTATATCATCAAAAATTACAAACACCTTTCCATTCTCATCAGTTTTAGTTGAAACAACAAACAGTTTTCTACTCAAATCATTAAGTCTTAGTCCCATTCATTTCCCCTTTATTCAGCATTTGACCAATTGACTTCTCACCATTTTCACATACTTTCTGACAACTTCCACTTCCACTATTCTACAAATCTATACTCTGTGTTCCACCTTCACTAATAACAACATCATCTTGCCCTTCCACTCTATCCTTCCCAACATCAGTACTACAACCTTCATTCAAAACCCCCTTCTCTACACTTGTCTCAACACTACTCACATAATCCTTACCCTTATTACTTGCAGCCTCATCATGATTGGATTCATCCACAATATCACTATTTTTTGTTTCATTTTTCTGTTTATTCATTTTCCTACCAGTAGTAGTAACTGAATTCTCAAAATGTCTAGGTACTTTAATTATCCTTTTACTTCTCATGATTAGGTTTTTTAAGCAAATTTGAGGAAAACTCAAATTGAGATTTAAAACTGAATTAGACCACCAATTGAATTAAAATATGTGACTAGTAACTTAGAATATAATGAATTCGAGTGAGAAATACAGCAGAACTACCAGAATTAGATAACCAATTTTGGCGCCAAAATTCAAACAAATCTAATTAACCCTAATTAATCAGTAAAACACCCTTCAGATGCTATAGAAGTGATCGGAATGTGAAACTTAGTTGAATGTATGGTTTAGATTTGAGAATTAATGGTGAAAAATGGTTAAGAATTGGTTATTTTGGTTGTAACTAAAACAGGCGAGAATCGCCATAGAGGAGAGAGAAAAAGTTGAACAAGGTCAAAACTAGTTGTTAGCAACAAACACCATTTTTCCACACATATCACGTTATCTAGCACTACAATTAGAATACTAGTTCTTGTATCATAATAAGCAAGGCGAATCACTTTGATTCTATAAACCAAAATCGAAACACTTGCCAAAGGGGGTGTATGATCTTCTCTAGAGGGAGGAGAGAAGAAAAGAGGAAAAATCTTGCTTAAGGAACAAGCTAAGTAAAAGACTTTCCTAATACTCTACAAACACCCCTTAGGGGCTGGCCATAGGTTAAGTATATTAATTACATTAATTGTGAAATATAATTAATATAACACTTTAATATATTAATTACATTAATTGTATCTACGTGTTAACACGTGTGACCTCAAAGGTTCACGTAATTTCTAAACATACATTTATTTGTATATTGGTCATATCCCAACAGACTCCCACTTGAACGTGTCCCAAATAAATATAATAACATTGGTAATCGTCTAGCAATACGCCAATGCTCCCAGAAATACCTACCTGAGTGTAGTTTCGTAAAGTCTCAATTAAATGATTTTGACATTCATTATCCCTTTGTTATCGATACCATGTTAAATATGGATATGGATCTATGTCATTCCATTTTTTAACGATTATGTTTCTTGTTTTATGATTGAACTAGATTACCAAATGTATCGAGACTATCTAGACTTACCTTTGGGCATGGCCATGCAAATATTTGTTCAACCCAACGACGACCTAGTGGTATCATACTTTAATATTTAGTTGAAGGAACAAATTCTATATTGACTACATGTGTCATTCATTTGCATCACAACATTTCTGAAAATAGCCTTTATAAACTACCTTATTCGGATAACGTTAAACTATATGTACTTATCATGAAATATAATTAATATAATAGTTTGATATATTAATTACATTAACTGTATCTACGTGTTAACGTGTGTGACCTTATAGGATCACGTAATTTCCGTACATGCGTTTATTTGTGATATGATCATATCCAACACACCACTCCATCAGTATACTAGATTACCCATCTTCAACATGAATTAGCAAAAACATATGCTCACGATTTTCACACATGCGTACACCTTCAAGAAATCAGTATTGCAAATAATTCTTGTTAGCTTAATAAGGTCTGGCCACTACCAGTTTGGTTCCGTTGCTCTCGTACTTGTCTCGTTTAGGTATTTGGGTTTTACTTTTTTACTGTATTGTATGCTACTAGTTTTTTTAGTGAATTTGATTAGGCTTGGTTGGTTGCCACCCCAACCGAGCACACGACCTAGATAGTGCCACTAGCCCAACCTTTTCTTTGTTTCAGTTTGTCAGCCAACCAAAACAATTGACACTCTTTCATAGCAAAATCCAACCGTTGAAAAAAATAAAGGGGTGTGACTTACAAGAAATGAGATGTTTGGAAGATTCTTAGCGAGTACCCATTTGGTGCCTGAGTAAATAAACATTTCATGGTTGTATAAAACATGTTCAGCCATTGTTGCCATTGTTACTGATCAAGAGCTGTTTCAGGGAATGGGACGAAAACACAGCGGATGCAAAATGGAAATTTATGGTTTTGGAGTTGCTTTTAACCTTTGAATATAGGAAACCACTACAACATTGACTGCAATTGGAGGGGACATTTCTTCGCTTTTGGCGAGGACATGTCCCCATCAATAACTTTCAGCGGGGACATGTCCCTGCCGAAACGTCTCCGCTAGCAGCTCATTGTTGATACTTTAGGCGAGGACTAAGTGCATATTTTAGCGGGGACTTGTGGGACCCGCGACCTTTGGTCTGGTCAAAGATTGTCAAGTGTGGCAAACTTTTTGGCGGGGACATGTCCCCGCCAAAAGGTTACTAAATTAACTAAAAAATCACTAGACAAGCAAACGAAACAACTCGATAAGCAAAAGAAACAACTCAAACAAAACAACTCGACAAGCAAACGAAACACACGATATAGACCATATAAAACATCGCTCATTCATTTTTTTTGCTGCTACTTCCCACTTTCACCTGCACCACCTTTTTCCTCCCTTTCATTCTTTTGTTTGATGAAATGTTCAAACAAAGCTTCAAGATTTGTTATCCTCATTCCCAATTTATCGACTTTTTCCTCCATTCTTTTACTATCAGCTTCGGCCAACATCTGTCTGTAGTATACTAATATGGCTTTTTCCTCAACCATTTTAGAATTACATCTCTCATCCACGGGCTAATGTTCTTATAAGAACCATATTCCTAAATAATTTCATCGCCATATGTATTAAGAACTTCATCAAAAAGTGGTAGATTCGATAAAACATTTGACCATTCCTCTTACAGCATGTAACCAGCCATTGTTATGTGTGTTTTGTGGGAATTAATGATTGGGTTATTGGTGTTTCTCCGAATTGAGGATAAATTGGTGCCAACACTTTTGGCGAGGACATGTCCACGCCAAAAGCTGCTATCATTAATAGAAAAATTTGGCGGGATAAAGTAATTTTAAGGAGGAGAAACTGGATAATTCTCTTAGCGGGGACATGTCCCCGCTAAAAGTAGCGGCAGGAAAAAAACCCCGGGAACAATTAATAGTTATAACTTTGGTCAAATTTTGCCAAATATCAAATCTACTTTCAGCGAGGACATGTCCTCACCTAAAGTGTGCTTTAAAAATTTACTAAATGGTCAGCGAGTTTGTGTGCCAGCTCAGCATGAATTTTGTCATTAAATGACTTTCGGCAAGGACAGGGGCGTCCTCCCCCCCCCCCCAAAAAAAAAAGGCTCTCGTCCGTCCTCCTTATTGTTGTAATGAATGTTATTGCAAAGTGTGGATGCAAGATGGAAATTTGCATTGACGTTTAATGTTGATGTGTGCATGTCAGTTCCTAACACGTTTTATATGGTTCACACATTCCATGCTTGTTGCCAACTTTGAATAATGGAATGTTGCATGGATCGTTAAACATCTTTATATACTTGATGTATATATGCGACGTGTGGGGTTGAATGGATAACACATTTGTTTACTTAAAATTTAAAAAGTATAGAAACACGTTTTTATAAAATAATAATAATAATAATAATAATAATAAATAAAAATAAAATAATAATAATAATAATAATAATAATAATAATAATAATAATAATAATAATAAAGGACGCTCATAATAAAAAACATAATAATAATAATAATAATAATAATAATAATAATAATAATAATAGGAGAACTTTTCATAAGCTTTCTACATACTTAATCAGTATATGCAGAACATAATGATAACTTATACTTATGACTAAGGGGACGCTTGGTAGGATGTTTTTTAGGGCGGGTAATGGTAAATGTAATAAAAATAATCTTCATAATAATGTTTGGTAGGATCATTACCCGATAAATTGGGGGAATGCTTTTTTCTCCCTTTACTTTTCGTCACTATTACCATTATCTTTCCATTTCCTTTTCCCTTTTCCGAATTTGAACCAAGCACACCGTAAATAGTGAATCATCACTAACTAGAACTAATCAAGTGGGGGGGATACATACCAGACTCATCTAATAAAGAAACTTTTGATATGGATATCCCAACAATTTTATTGCAAATAAAAGTATAGCATAATATTGTTTTGTAATGTTTTTTATTTTATTTGAATTATTATTGTAATGTTTATTTAATTATAAATGAAATTTTATTTTATTTAAAAAAAAGTTATGGTCGTCATTGCGGTCACCATTAGCAAATTGTGTGGTTGGGGTAGTCTTGGTGAGAAAGTTGAGGTGTCGCTGATGTGGTGGGGTGACCACAAAAATTATGGTCACTATTAGCAATCTTGTGTCTCTATCTGTGTATATGTCCCTGTTTTATGTGTATCTATGTAACTACACGCATGGAATACTACATGTGGTTTGTGTGTACTGTGATTACCTTTAATAGGTTCCCTGAAATGCTGGCCGCAGAGATTGATTTAATTGATAATTTAGTCATTGATGTTGTGATTTCCTATGTTCATTGATTAGTGTGATCACAAATGATGCGAATATCAAACCAAATTTCTTATTTCGACTTTGTAGTCTATATCTTTAAAAACGGGTTCAAAAAAGGAAGGTGTTTTTCGAGGAGGGCTTTAATCCACAGAATTGAGTTTCCATTATAATGGTGAAAATGCTAATGGTGAGATTGATTACAGGAGCGAGTTTTAAAAGAATCAATCAATCAAGAAGCGAGATGACGGTCTGTTGAAGTTAGCAGGCATAGAAAAAAGGGACATGCAGACTTATTAACGATGTATTAATGAAGATTGAAGACTTTAACTCCAAGGTAGACCAATTCACACATATGATAGAGATAAGGTAATTTTGATGCTGGCACTCTTTTCTATAAACTTGACTTTACCACAGAAAATGGAATAAAAATATCATGGTACTCTAATATTGTTGGTTGAATCTCATCGGAAATTGGTTTAATTGATAATCTCATCTGGCTTACATTGGAACTATAGCATCATTCTTCTGATAGACATACTACTACAAACTGTCGCTAAGAAATGACCCGCTAACAATTGATTACACTGATGCCTATCATACTAGCCCTCATAAATAAAGCGTTTAACAGCACAACTACGGGTGAATGATGAATGAAATCCGGGCATATAACTGCACATAAAAAATATTTCACAAGTTTATGTTTGCCATAGTTTTGGTTAATAGTACTTGAAATTGATGGTTAGCCCAAAACAGATCAATATACAACCCATTCTCCCCAAATTTATTTTCCTTGATGCATTATGCTAAATTTTTATTGATGGATTTTAGGTTGACTACATGGAATCTTCTCGTGATTCATATATACGTACGTACTCGGTATACTTTAATAAAAATGACAATTTATTCGCACACCCGAAAGGTGATTTGTAAGACTTATTTGGTCTTCCCTCCTGGTAAACTATATTTAGTCTTTACATTCTGTTCTCGAGTTTTTTTTTTAAAGGAATGGAAGAGGATGGGAAGGGAAAAAAAAAATTAGTGTTCTTGAGATTTTTTTAAGATGGAAAGGTAGGGGATGGGAAGGTGGGAGGGAGGGAAGTTACAGGGTTTTGTGTGTTGATTGTTTCTGCCCATTTTTGGGGGGATTAGGAAGGGAAATGGGTTAGTAACATAATGGGCTTGTGTAAAATTACAATTCTATCCTCACTTTTCATGCACGGTTTATATCTTTTGACCTAGTTATCACATATCAAACAGCTACAAACGGCCACAAAACGATTTGCTGTCAATCAAGAAACCTGGTTATCACTTTTCATGTAAGTTTACTCTTTGAATTCTAGTTTTGAATTTGAATAGATAGTATGTTACATGTGTTTACTCTTTGATTTGCTGTGAAGCAGCTCCAAACGGCATCTCTATTATCACTTTTCATGCATTGTTTACATGTGTTTTTCTCAAGATATAATAAGTCTACTGGTTGTTTAAATGTGAATTCCAAATCATTTATTCAAGATTTAATAAGTCTACTGGTTAGTTATAATGACATAACTAACATTCTGGACCCAACTCAGTTTATTTCATGTGATATTTCTACATATATCTGGTTGTAGTTGACTTCTTATGATTGATATTAGTAATCTTCATGCTTGACATCTGTTTACTGTAATAATTAAGTAGATAAAAGATTTGTGCAGTAAGTCAGTTATTCTTGTTGACATCTTCTTTAAAACTGACTATAGCAATACGAGTAATGATAGTTTCTAGTGTTTGGGTAAACTGATTATGGTCTTCTTAGTTATGTCATAAGGTAAATAGTAGTTGTAATCAAGCTTATTCTTAAAAAAATAAGGTAAAAGCTGTAATCAAGCTGGTTATTTAGATGGATGTAAAATTACTTTACTATACCTGTATCTCTATTGGCAATAATAGTATTCTTGAGGTTTGGGTAAATTTTAGTCATTATGTCACTTTGATTCAGTTCTAATTAAGTCATTCTAGTAGTTTTGAAGTCATGTTTTTGTGTATATAAAAGGTTTCTTAGCTTAATCAGTAATTTCCAAAATCCTATCATCAAAACCTTGTTCAAACAGTCTATATTTAAAGAGTAGTTTAAGGTACCTTTTGGTTTAAGCTTTTGAGTACTTCTGGTCTATTGCAATCTGTTTTCCAAGTTCTGAGTCAGTATCATAAGTTTTAAAAGTCAAAAAGGGTCAGTTTATTTTTTCAACCTATTCATTTTGTCAGTTTTAGCATAGCTCTTTAAGTCATTTTAAGTTGTTATAAAAAAATTTAAAAATTAGCATATGCTCACACTAGTATAGTTAGTTATAATGACATAACTTACAATCAGGTTCTTGGTTTTTTATTCGCGTACTCTTTTTTTTTTTTAGAAAGGCATCAATTGAAAGAGCAACCAAAACAAAACAAAGTACATAGCATGGCATCCCCCCATAACTAAATAAGACACTTAACTATGAAAGGGACCCAGGAAGCAAAAAACAACAAAACCAAAAAGATCCAACACAGACACATAAGGAAAAAAACTTGAAACTAAAGGCCTAAAACCAAAGAAACTAGCAAAGTAAAAAGCCAAATGAGATGACAACACAACCCATAAGAAAGAAAACTCCCATGACCCTGGACCACCTCAACAAAAGCAATTACTAAGCAGAAACCATAAACCTGAACTTGCAGCAGCAACGCAAAACCAGCAAATGATGCAGACCAAACCAAACCTGACTCTATACTTGCAGCAACACTGAACTGAACCTGGACTGCACCAACTGTCACTAGAAAAGAGATATCATATTTAATCTATCTACTTAAGTGTCCCTTGACATAAATAACTGCATGAACAAGAGAATAAACTGATTATTTTTTTTCCTGTTTGATGTGGATATGTCTTGTTTGATGTGAGCGATGGTGTAGTGATGCTTTTTTTTCCTGTTTATGCATATTTTTGGTGACAAAAAGAACTATGATGCCATCGTTGGCGATGTTACAATATTGGCTAACCGTTCAAGATACGTTGAGTTTACACAACCATTTACAGAATCGGGGTTGTCGATGGTGGTACCAGTGAAATCGGAACCACGAAGGGCATGGACATTTATGAGACCATATGCCATAGTATCATAACTGCATTGACTTCGCATTTTTTGGCTCTATGTAATGCTTTGACTGACTCAACGTAATGCTTTGACTGACTCAACGTAATGCATTGTTTGGCTCTATGTAATGCTTTGACTGACTAGTTGACATGTTAATATCAAGCAGAGCAGTCATCCTAACAACGTTGCAGCATGCTCTGACTTTTCATTGGTTATAAAGTACGCCAACTTTCATTTAATTGATCTTAAAACTAGAGCACAGAACACAAAGCTAATATATTAAAATATGACATGATTTACAAAAAACACAAGTCAAAAAATGTATTTTGACGTAGCCATGTTAACATAATCGAATCGAAATTTATGTGCCTCAAACCACACAAATATGTATTCTTAATTAAAGTCAAGCACTAAGATACAACAATTAAATGAAAAGAAATACTTGGATTTTCAAAGAAAATATTGTACGAAAGTATCAGCAACAATAGATTCACAACAATACTTTATTCAAACCTAAGCCTCAATAGTCGGTTTAGATTAAACCAACAATAGTATCCAAAGTGTTACAAGATTAGGTTAATATCAATGAGACAATAACCAGACAAATACAAAGAATAAACAAGATCAGAATTATGATCAGAAAGAAGAGAATGTGAGACAATGACTGCCCACACTATTATGTCTAACCCTAGATTAGGGGATGGATTAAATAGGAGATTAAGATACACAAAGACCCTCAACGGCTATAATTAATTCATCGCCAGAATGAAACAAGCTTCA
>CM040239.1:92437106-92657230 GCA_022545495.1 Chrysanthemum lavandulifolium
ACACAAAGGTTGAGGGTTCTAATTTAAAACTTTTATGTAATAAGTTAATAACATATGCGATTTGATGCACCTTTTTATTTTGGTGAATCACGCTTAAAAAAGTAATTATAACTATGATGCACCCATTTTTAAACCGATATGCACCCAACGATGGTTACCTAATATGCTCCTATAACATTGCAATAACTTAGTGTACTATGCTCTTTAAGAGGCATTGGTTGTACAATCGGGACTCGAGCCATGGTAGCTATGGTAATGCCGCATCTCTTTGTTATAGCATGTTTTGTCATTGGATAACGCCAAAGGCATATTAACCATCGTGAATTGATGAAAAGTAAAACAAAATGACCTCAAATATGTTAGGATAATTGATTTCATTGTATATTAACCATGTGATTAATAAAATAAGTTGTGTTGAATCGGTTGAAAATCTCTCTTTATACACAAAGGTTGAGGGTTCTAATTCAAAACTTTTTCTAGAATAAGTTAATAACATATGCGATTCGATGCACCTTTTATTTTGTGCATCACAAGAAAAAAATAGTTATAACTATGATGCATCATCTTTTATAATTGAGATGCACACAAAAGGTGCATCACAATTATAAATTTTTACGGAAAAAATTTTTATCCAATTTTTTTTGTTGTCATGGGGTGGTTTCAAACTTACCCTCAAGTTTGAGAGGTTTCAAATTAGACCCTATAACTTTTTTTCTCACTCTTCTCCTTAATTACACTCTTCTCTATAACTCCGACCCTATATATATATATATATATATATATATATATATATATATATATATATATATATATATATATATATATATATATATATATATTTATTTTGAAAACCCCGTTAAGTCGAGAACTACGAACCCATTTTGAACCGTAGGATGATAAGATCAATGGATGAAAATCATTGTGGCATTTTGGTAAATAAATCAATTACCATATATCTTTAATTATTTGAATTTGGGCATTTATGTAATTTTACATTACTCTCTTTCAATACCGTCCTATAATATTTACTCTAAAACTGATTTGAGAGAATCAGTTTTCAATTAATTCTTCTTTCTCTCCCACAAACTCTCCATCAAACCCTAAATCTCAAAACTACTCGCCTCCTTCATCTCTCTTTCACAACTCTGCCGCCAAACACCTACCTTATATCTCCTTTAAAAAAACGCAGCAAGAAAGATTTAAAGTCACGACCAAGATCTTATGTACAAGGTCTCGGGTAGGTGTGTTGTTATATTTGTTTTTGTTTTAAGATCTTTGATGTGTTTGGTTTCGAGATGTTAAGATCTTTAAAGGTCATAGCCTAATGAAACCCTAGCCACCACAAATGTCGAACATAACCAGATTTATGATGTAGTCGACGTTACTAGGCTCAGATCTAGTCATCTCGTTCCAAGTAAGATCTCGTTCCTTTTCCTTTTTGATTTACGTTATGATGTCGAACATAACCACCTTAGATTATTTGGAAGAAAGAACAAGGAAGAAATGAAAGAAAAAAACGGTCAGAATTTCCAGAGCTTGAGGAGGAAGATGGGGAATAGTAAATAAACAAGATAATATTATTTAAAGAGCGGTCAAAATTTGTTGTTGGGTCATAAACCAGTCTTTTGTTTTTTCAACGTGGGGTCATATTTATTGTGTTGTATGAATTCTACCTGATTGGTGTTCATTAAAATACTTGTGATTTGGGTTAGTGCTTTACAATTCATTATAATTACCTAGATCGTGGGTTGGTGCTTTCTAAGATCTATCAATATGTATCCCACTTAATAAAGTATGTGGTAGTGCTTTGATTTATTGCTATATGGTGGGTCAGTTGTCTCCCACTTTAATTTCATATTGGCGGATTAAACACTAAGTAGATCTAATATTTTTTTTAGATCGATTGATTTTTTTTATAGGTATAATTTTGGTTTTAACATCCGTATGCTTCATAACAATTATGGTTCAATACAATTATAAAACATGTATGCTTCATAACAATTATGGTTCAAAACATGCATGTTTTCAAAACATTTATGTTTGACAACAAGTCTGTTCTCAAAACATACACGTTCTCATGAACATGTATGTTTTGATAGTTATTTATGATTAAATATGTTTGATATACACAAGATTGTGTATATGCGTTATGATCGTTATGATTAATTTTTGTTTTTTATTTGTTGGAGGTTTAATTGTTTTCGTGCATGCTTGTTTCAGATTGGAGGTTTAATTATTTTTGTTCATGCTTGTTTCAGATTGATGAAAATAACGATATCATTGAAGACCGAGAAGTGGATGAATACAAATATACATGAAGATAATTTGCGACTTTTGAAGATATACGATTATTGCATATGTGTTTTTTGTACTTGTAATTAAATGAAATGTAACATTTAAGTATATGAATCTTGTTTTTTCTTTTATAATGGTTTATGTTCTTTAATTTATGCTTTAAACTTCAAAAAAATAATAATAATGCTAGCAAAAAAACATACATGCACTTCACTAAAAAAAATCATGCTTAGCAAAAAAACATACATGTACTTTCACTAAAAAAATCATGCTTAAAAACATGCAAAAACATACATGTACTTTCACTAAAAAATCATGCAAAAACATACATGTCTTCACTAAAAAAAATGCATGCACTGTAAGATTATGAAACCATGCTTAAAAAATAATAATAAATAAAAAATCCAAAATTTAGGAATGCTTAAAATCGTGATTTAATAAAAAATAAAAATATATAAAAATTGTATTTTACTATAATACCCTTTTGGATTAATAATAATTTTAATATTTAAAAAATCTCATTGGTTTAGAAGGCTCTCATAGTTCGTGCACTTAATAAGTGCTCCGGAATAAAGGCCCCTATATATATATATATATATATATATATATATATATATATATATATATATATATATATATATATATATATATATCCAAACTTTGTAATTACGCCATCATTTTTTTAAATATATAAGCATTATAGTTACGATGAATATCGAGATAAGTAATAATTTTTAATTAAAATTAATATAATTATAATTTAATTGATTTCTAGATATATGTAAGAATTTAAAGTTCGGGAAAGATATTTGATGTAATTACAAAAGTTTGAGAAGGACATAGATGTAATTATAAAAGTGGGAAAGATATTTATGTAAATGAAAAGGATATTTACGTAATATTAAACTTTAAAAGGAATATACTTTGTAATTCTCTCTAGAGAAGCAGTTACTCCTAAATCTAATATGCTTAATAATATGTCAATATATAAGGAAAAGCTAAAAGGTTGAGTTCACCGTTATAATAATTATTTTGATAAAAGTAAATTCTACTTGGCTATATTTTGCTATCACTTTAGTTTGACTTTGCACCTGCACAACAATTGATGAAAAGGAAAATGCTAAACATTGTTATATTTTTATTTTACAAAGTGTTCTACTTACACGATTTTAACAAGTGATAGAATTGACGGTTTAGATGTAGAGAGAGAATGAGTGAGAAAAAACTATATAATATTATTGTGTGTGTAATATGAAATTATAAGACAGTAGTAAAGTTTCTTGGTGAAAGAGAAATATTCATAGCACTTTCCAAGAAAGAACGAAGAAGACAATGAAGGTGATATTTCAGATACATTTATGAGATGTACTATTAATACCCTCTAGTGGGTCACATCACGCGAATATTCCTTCGTCTCCACTTTTTCAAGACAAACATTTTTACGGTTCCGTTCAGATTTCGATGCTTTAAACGTCAATTTATTAAACTTTATATTTATGTCCGCATTTTTGCGCTTATACTGATATAAACAAAATTATAAAAGAAAAATAAAAAAAAAAAAAAAAAAAAAAAATAGAGCAGATCTTAAAATTATAACCACCGTATTTAATAACCCCGCCTTACATTTATATGCGACTTATTTGACTTTTTTGAAGTTAACAATTCCTCTATAACTTCGTGTTTGACCGCTACTGAAAACTGCTCAAATTGACCCGCCATTATATATATAGTAATGCGGGAATATGAAACGGCGACCAATTCTGTCGTTTAGGGCTTCGCTATTTTTCTTCAGCCCACTTGCTAGCCCCATTCGTTAACGTCGGCCTGTTTACGCTTCTTCTCTTATACGTGTGCCTGTCGTTTCTACGTGGCATTATTTCCTTCATCGTCATCCTCGAGGTTTGCCGCTTCTTATTTCGTCATCGTCGTTTCTTGCTTTCGTGTTAGGTAATCGCTGCTTCAATCTTCATTGTTTGTTCTTGCGTATGTGTGGTATATGTATCTTAGTTTTTTGCGTTTTTTTTCCTGCTATGTTTCTGTGTGTTGTATGGTTGATTTAAGAGTGTTAGGCAATTGCTGTCATTATTGTTGCCTGCTTTATAGGAGATGAGAACTAAAAGTAAGGGTGTCCGTAGGAATAGTTGTGGGTATGGGTTGCAGGACGATGTGCCTGTTGCTGCTGACCTTGGTGTCAGTGATGACGCCTCATCTGTTCGTGCGTTAGAGGATTTAGGTACTGCTGTCGGTATTTTGTCGCGGTCACCTGCTGTGTCGGATGACATAGCTGTTAGGGAACATGGTTTAGGACCTTTTTTGGATGTGGATACGTCTTTGGTTCTTGATCCTGGTGTGTATGGTGTTAGACTGACGGGGGGATAACGATTAGGGAACCTGATCCTTATTGTGGTTCTACTCCTGCGGGTTCTTACCGGGTTTGTCGATTATGTTGGTAAAGGGAACAGGAAAGTTGATGATATGTTGTCGGTATCCTCTCATGGTAGGTTGCTCTTCTTCTCAGGTTTTTAATTACTGCACTGGCTTTGTCTTTCTTATATGTATTATTGTTTTTCTTTGGGTCAGGTTCGGATGCGATGACTCATCCTGTCTCCACGCCATTGATGGATAGCCACGCTAATGGCGATGCATTTTGGCCTTCTTCGCCTCTCTGCACGCTCTGTCGTTCATGTCTTTCCTGTTTTAACATGTAATTGCTGTATGCTTTAATCGTATTCATTTGCCTAGTTTTCTTATTATTGCAGCCGGTGCTGGAACCTCGACTTCTCACTGCACGTTCTCTGATATGAATGCTGGTCAGTTGCTGTATGCATATATAAGATTTTCCTTTCCTTTTTTGTTTTCTTATTTGTATTGCTGTTTGCGTGTTCTGCTTTCGTTGTTAGTTTCTTTACTTATTAGCTTTTGCTGTTGTCTCAGCCTATGCTGATGCATCGACCTCTGCTGTAACCAATCACGGTGCCTGCTGGTGACTGTCGCATCAATGAGTTTACAACCCTTTTTCCAATTTTCTAGAAATACTCCATGTTAGTGTCATTTGCTATGTCATTTGAAGAAGGTTAATTTCCTTTCTTCTTTTCGTGGGTACACGAACTTTTTGCAAGCGCATATTTTTACCGTGTTGGTTATGTGACCTTGCAGGTTCATGTGCTATTTGGACAGATTTTTTCAACCATCAAACACATATCAAGAATAAGCCTTAAAGAACGCGGTATTACGGAAATGTAAGTCACATTGGAATTTCAATATATTAACTTCAAAATTGGATGCCTGAAATCTGATTGAACTGTATAACCTCAAATCACTATTTAAATATATTTAGAGATATTAACACAATATTCTCTAAATACTTCAAACGAGTTTGTCCGAGTTAAACTCAACTTTGACCAATTATTTAATCGAGTGTTACTTTGTAGCTAGTAATCGTCGGTTATTCAGCCGCTTCAAAAATGCATTAGTGGGAATAATGAGTTAGAAGTTAAATGGAAGGTTTTAATGCTTTGTTCGAATTGTGTGTAGGTGTATTTCAAGATTAATGGATTGTTCTTACAAGTGGATTTAATAGCCATTAATAAATCGATTTGAGTTAGATATTAGTATCTTCGGTTCTTCAGAAACCTACAGGTACACAAATTACATGCATCTTATAACTGTTGTTTTAATTTTGTATGATTAACATACCATAGCAATTCCTATCAAACGGTAACGAAATTGAGTATTAGAGCTGATGTTTAAGTTTGGTGGAAGGAATTAGTCCTAAAGTTTGATCAGAATTTTGTTAGAATTATAAGATATAGAACTAATGTTGTTACACACGAAAACATATCTTCTATGTATAGGTGGTCATATTATAATTTCCATTCGGTATATAAACAAAGTTATATGATTGTTAACAATATTTATCAATGAGCATGAAGCTATGATGTTACCCATGAATGTGACTACTGGTCATTTTAATATTTGGATTCTGATGTCACGTTTAAGTAATAGGCTCATATGAACCTTTGGTGCCCATACACTAAGAGTGATTAGCATTTATGCGTGTGTTATACTTATAGATATAGGCCGAGAGGGGTGATCACGATGTTATTGGGTAGCCATATTATAATAGGGAAAATCACACGAAAAGGTATAACACTGTGTGTTTGCAGTAACGAGGTAGAAGAGGGGATCATGATTCCTGGCAAGATGCATTGGTGAGTTTGTGAATTGAATGTTGATACTGAAGAACCCGCAACTCCTCATGTTAGTAACTTTCATTGTCTTCTTTTAGATTCTAATTATAGGTATAGTTATGAACGTAAAACTTCAAGTAGATGCTTTTGAATATATAATCGAGATTGGTTCTAATTGTGTTGCAGCAGCCAAACGTAGCGAATTCAAGAGCTTATACAAGTAGATGCTCTCACCAGTGATGAATTAAAGAGCCATCTGCAAGTAAGCTTATTTTTCTAACTTCCTTTTTCAAATTCGTTTATGTTCTATACAAAAATTCTAATAGTCTTTTTTTTGGCTGCTAACTGTAGAAATACCGTCTTCGTTACAAAATATTTCCATCTGGTGTTACTTCTGGAGCTTCATGGGTCCAGTCACATGGTCATTATCTTGAAAAACAGTAAAATTCTCAGCCAGGTTCTCCTGCTGGACCGCTCCTTGACTGCACCACAGCTGGTACTTCAACCACTGGTGGCGATAGTATGGACGACCGTGAAGATGAGAGATTCGAGAACAATTGCTGGAAAATTCATGATTACACCTCAGGCAAAGAAACTTATGTATAGATACTAACATAATCTATGCCTGGAGCCTGGCATGACCTATGTGTATGTATTTATGCCATTAAAAACCATGTCTGCAAACCAACAAAAAAATATAGGTGGTAAAGTTTTATTCTCAATTTATAATGATACTATGGTGATGATTTATTCAGGCACTGTTTCGGCCCCAGTGGTGCTTCAATTTACGGTGGGTAGTGTTCGTGAAACCAGCGTCTTCTACTTCGTGTGGTTTTTTTTCCTTTCCTTGCGTGTGTACCTTTTTGCACCATTTTTGTTCCACACATTCAGACATTTTTTTTGCAGTTTCAGCGAAGCAACTGCATTTAACAACCTCGGAGAGAGCACTGCTGGTGATTATCAAGACTGTCGAGCTCCTTCAATGCTTCTTATGGCTGAACCACCATGGGGCCCCACATGTCCTGATCAAAGCGCCACGCCAATTGGTAGCAGAAGTGATGCTGTCCTCTGTTACAAAAAAAAAAAAAAAAAAAGAGACACGCAAGTGAGTCTCTTTACTACTCATTCTAAGATGTATGTGCTAGAGGTGGCAACAAATGGGGGTAATAATTTGTATTTGAAGCTTTCATAACAATCCTAGATAATCACAAAAAACAGTCCTAATAAGCAATCCCGGGCAGCCCCTATATAATTGTAAGAGACGTTCATGATTGCTTATTGAAATTTCTTACAAGGATGGTTTGGGATTTGTTACTGAAACCGCCCATTACTGTAACGTATTATAACACGTACGTACAACATTAGTTAAATTTGTGGTTATATTTGCCATAAATTTGTTTTGGCATCTACACCCATTTAAAGTCCTTACAAGAGCGTTTGGGATTTGTTATGGAAACTACCCATCTAATCGGAAAGTATTTGATTTTGCAATTCATGACTTGAAATTGGTCTCAATATGGTCTTAAAATAGCTATTATTGAAAGTGATGCAGTATGGTTGAACATGTATTAATCGTAATTGTGTTCCTTTGAAAATGTTTACTTTTGATACAAGTTGGGATAATGTGTCGATTCAGGTTATCAAAGCATTACATTGACTTATGCGACTCAGGTCTCCTGAAGCAGGGAAGGCTCAGCCCATATACCGTCTGCTATTATATATCTGATAACACCGACTCAGAAACAATACTTTAAATAAGGTATGCTTCGAGTCTATGCACACAATTATAAGATTCTTTTGTCCCGAGGTGTCGTTACTGCTGGCTGTGTTCGAGTCTGCTTTCTTTGAGGTCAATACATCGACAACTTTCCATACAATTTAACGCAGAGCAGGTATACCGATAAATATAAAATGCCCCGCCGCAACGCGGCGGCATCGAAGCAATCCTTGTTATTTTCATATGCAAATGACGCGCATGCATGTCAGATGGAAGATGTACTAGTAGAATTTTGCACAGTTAGTCATGCAAATATTAACACAAGAAAAACTATAGAGAATGTAAAGATGTATCAAGAAGTATTTTTTAATACATTACTACAACTTTTGTTGGATCTTTCTTAGACCGTGAGAACCATATCTTTTGTTTTTCAAAGTTGGCGGGGTTTATTTAACTTAATTTCTAAATGTTAACTACTCCATCCGTCTATAAATAAATATTCACTTTGATAGTGACATACATTTTTAGAAAAATACAAACCAATCAAATGTCTTACTTTTGTTGTAAAAGTGTTTTGATTGGTTGTAATTTGAAAGTATACACTTATTGATGCACAAACAAAAATAATAAAGTGGACACTTAAAGGACTTAGGGGGTACAATATTGATTTGATTTTCACCCATAGTCCTATACAATAACTAACCTATCAATGAGTATACAGCCGAACCTGCTTTGTTCTTTGTTGACTCCCAAGCAACAATCAAACTCATAGTTGTATGATGCACTATATATAAAATCTGTAAATAACACAATCAAAGAAGGCATAACTTAGAGGTGGTCAAGTTGGTAAAAAGCTTGTGACTTAAGTTTAAATCATGCTTGGTGCAAACCACGAAGAGAGCGTTATAACGAATTTGAGTCCCTATGATGGTGGGCTCAAACTCGATCGATTAGTCAGTAAAAAAATCAGAAACTATAGTAAAAAAGAAATGATATAATCTTGTGTTAGAAAGTGATATTATTTTTTTTTTGAAAATTGACTATTATATACGAAGCACGAGCCGCCAAATAGCGGCCGCTAAAAGAACATTACAAAACTACATCCAATCGAACTTACACCAATCTTTCCAACTAATCGAGCTACCTTTAGATCTATTTTATACCACAAGAAACCAAGGACTTCACGCCTTGAATGATCTTCTCCCGAGGCGGTTCCATTGGCAAATCTTTGTCATTCCGGCCTCCACAGCACCAACAAGTGATAAAACCGGACCTTTGAAAACCTTCTTCTTCTTCTTGTCCAACCCAATCGATTTGTGAAGATCGAAAAGGTCTTTGATGAAAACATGAACAGAGGGTCGGTCTTGCACCATCTACTCATGCGATACCAAACCCGAGAAGCAATGACACAATGGCGTAAAAGGTGGTCCACATTTTCCTCATAATCTTCAGACAACCCACATAACGGGAGGAGATGTTGCAATTTCTCCTCCGAAGGTCAGAGCCGTTGGATACGATCTAGACCTACTCTCCACATAAAGATATTACATTTTTTTGGAACCCATTTCGACCAACTGAAAACGTCTCTGTTACTATAGTCTTGATCACTATTAAGGAAATCTTTTACAGCCTTTACACTAAACTCCTTGTGCTTATTACCAAGCCATATCCATTTATCACCACTGTCGGACAGGTTAATACCTTCCAGCATGCTCTCCAATCTGGATCCTTCTAAAAACTTGTTACCGACATATGGCATAATTAGAAATTAATAATCAGATCAAGCCAAGTGTCAATTAAAATAATTGGGTCCTTAATTGATAACTAGTCATCACAGAAAATGCCAAATACCATTTAGTTGACATTTGACTTTGAAATTATCAACCATTCGGATAGCAATATATTACTACTATTCATTTGCTAAAAAAATATACATAATAAACCGAGCATTACTTAATCCTCTTACAATATCTTTCTGCAAATCCTCCCACACATATAATAATATTATATATTTTTTTTCACTCATTTTCTTTCTGCGATTTAAATCGTCAATTTTACACTTGTCGAATTGAATAGGAGGATAAGAGAACAATTTGCAGAGTTAATAACATTTTACTAATAAATCTTAACCACGCCTTGACAACTTGGATCAGATTAATAAACTGGTTACATTCTTTCCTTTTTTAAGACAATGTTATCTGGTTTGACTATTACTCAAAAAGAACTCATGCATGGAGTATCATCCATACCAACATTCATCTTTGTTTCTCTGTTCTTTCTGATACTAAATTGTGCAGCACTTGATACCATATCCATAAGTCAAGGCAGTGACGGACCTAGCTTGTAAGAGTGGGTGCACGCTACCTACATTACTAGAAAAAAGTTGATATTTTAGTGTAATTTTATTTAATTTCGACTTTTTTCGAAAGTAATTCATTAAAACTCAATCACTTTCACTCACGCATTAAAATCCAACATTTAACTCTTTAAAGCCTTATAAATCTTTCATGCCCAAGAAAATACTCGATTTATCATTACGCTTTAGCTTTTTTCTTTCGTGATTTTTTGCTATCGTAAAAAAAAAATTTTTTGCCCCCCACATCCTATTTTTCTGGGTCCGTCACTGAGTCAAGGAATCAAAGATGGTGAAACTATCGTCTCAAGCGATGATATGTATGAACTTGGCTTCTTTAGCCCCGGGAAATCCAAGAACAGATACTTGGGGATATGGTTCAAGAAGATATCAAAAGGTACTGTTGTATGGGTTGCTAACAGAGAGACACCAATTACAGATACATCGGGCATGCTCAAAGTTAGCCAAGAGGGAAACCTGACTATTCTCGGTGGTGGCAATAACGTAATCTGGTCATCGAATTCAACTGCTACTACGACGAGTAAGGATGTGATGGTGCAGCTTCTGGATAGCGGAAATCTTGTTGTTTGGGATAAAAATAGCACAAAATCAACACTGATTTGGCAAAGTTTTGATTATCCTACTGACACGTTACTAGCAGGAATGAGATTCGGGAAGGATTTAGTGACTGGTTTAGAGAGGTACGTGACATCTTGGAAGAGTCCTGATGATCCTTCTATAGGTGTGTATAAAAACTGGGTAGAGACAAGTGGGTATCCACAGATATTCGGAAGGAAAGGTCCGGATATACTATCTAGACTTGGACCATGGAATGGTCTTGGGTTTAGCGGCTTTCCAATTGACATACCAAATCCAGTTTACTTGACTGAGTTTGTTGTTAACCAGAAAGAAATATATAATAGATATGAACTTACAGGTTCGGTTGTTGAGAGGATAGTTTTGACATGGGACGGAAGGACACTGATATTGCATTGGATTGAGAGAACTCAAGAGTGGATTGTGTATGCAGATCCTGGAGTCGATAGTTGTGCGCGTTTTGAAATTTGTGGTGCATATGGAAGCTGTAGCATAACCAAGTATCCACCTTGTAGTTGTATGGAAGGTTTTGAGCCAAATTTTCCACAAGAATGGCAATCATCTGATTGGTCGAATGGGTGTCAAAGAAAAAAGCCTTTAGATTGTGGCAGTGAGTACGGATTTCAAGAAGTATCAGGAGTGAAACTTCCAGACACACGAAGGTCATGGTATAATTACAGCATGTCGCTCAGAGAATGTGAGATGGCCTGCAGAATGGATTGCTCTTGTACGGCTTATTCAAATTTAGAGGCGTACTAATAACGCTAGGGCACACCGAACCACATAAAAGGCACCGGGTTTTATATTAACCCCCCCAGGTTTCGGAATTCTTACAAATCCACCCATTACTTTTAAACTTTACTTATTTAGTATATGTTTACTTTTACTTTTGATAAGTTGCTACATAATACCTTAAGTACACTTATCATATAGATATTATAATAACCTAGTGTAATTACGTTGCTTATTATAATTAGGAATAACTTTTAAGGGGTAATTAACCTTAGGCTTATTCACTTTATTTTTAATCTCCGAGGATAGTTTTATTTTAACTAATCCTATAGGTTTTGATTGTCACATTTAGACACAAAACATTAGAAGCGCGCTATATTTCTCAACACACGCCCCGTGTTAGAATTTTAGGAGATTACCTAGTCATTATTTAAAAAAAAATGACTCAAGATAGTGGAGAAAAAAGTAAGAAGGAGGTTAGTACATCTAATACTACCCTCAATTTCAATGCCCGATATTGAAACCCGCGAATTACTCATTATGGGCAATTCGAATGCAAATTATTCTGCAAGCAAATGGGTTATGGGAAACAATTGAGTCAACCGATACAACTCAACCCGATAAGAAAAGGAAACAATCGCTATAGCATACCTTACCGATCCTTACCAAGACCAATTACTTCAAATAACAAAGCACAAAACCCCGAAAGCAATATGGGATGCTTTAAAACTAGGCACTTAGCGAAGAAAGAGTACAACAAGCGGACTTCAAACACTTAGGTCCGAACTTGAGTTACTACATATGAGAGAAGATGAAACCATCGATACCTTTACAGAAAACTCACAACTCTTGTAAACAAAGCCGCTACCTAGGACATACAATACAAGATCGAACTTAGTTAGAAATTACTAAATGTCGCACCCAATAGATATTTGCAAATAGTTGCATCTATAGAATAATATTCGATCTAAACACTATGACCCTGTAAGAAGCAATTGGAAGACTTAAGACCCATGAAGAAAGGATTAAGTTTAAGAAAGGAAACAGGAGAACACTCAAGAGAAATTGATGTTCACACGACACGAAGGTAGAGGAAAGAATTTTAGAGGACGTGGACGTGGAAGTATAAATTTTCACACCGTAAAAACCACGAAAATTTTAAAGAAGAAAAGAAAAACCGAGAAAACTCTCCCAACAACTTCAACAAAGCACATATTGATCTTAGCAAAGTAAAATGTTACAACCGCAATAAAATGGGTCACTATGCAAGTAAGTGTCATTCAAGACCAAACACTACTATGCAATCTAATCTTGTCGAGGAGGACTTAGAACCTACCTTACTAATGCCAATATTAGAAGATCCACCGTAATAAAACTTAAAGATCAAACCGCCTCCATACGAACAAGATGTAGGATATAAAGAGACAAATGTGGATAGTCTATGGTACTTAGACAATGGAGCCAGCAATCATATGACCTGAATAAGAGAACACTTCAAAGACCTAGATGAGAACGTTAGTGGAAAAGTAAAATTCGGAGACGGATCTCATATAGAGATTAAAGGAAAAGGTTCAATCCTATTAGAATGTGATGACGAGAAACAAAGAATCATATCACAAGTCTATTACATTCCCAGCTTAAAAAGCAACTTATTGAGCCTTGGACAATTCACCGAAATCGGTTGTAAAGTAGTAATGGAAGACGATGAATTACGACTTTATTACATGGACAACAAAATCTTCGTGAAAGTCCCAAGACAGAGAAACCGTCTTTACAAAGCAAGTCTGAAGATAGGCACACATGTTTGCCTACTCGCAAACTTGAAGGACAACACTTGGTTATGGCATGCAAGACTAGGACATCTCAATTTTGAATCACTAAAATCAATGACTCAAAGAGAGTTAGTTCAAGGAATACCTACCATCAAACATACAACACAACTGTGATGTTTGTTTAATTGGTAAACAAAGTAGAGCACCATTTCCAAAGAAAGCAAAACTAGATCAACCTCACTTTAGATTTAGTATACGGAGATTTATGTGGACCAATTACACCACCAACACCATCTCGAAAAGATACATATTCTTACTAGTCGATGACTATTCAAGATATATGTGGGCGATTTCTAAACACGAAAGATCAAGCATTTGATACTTTCAAGGAATACAAGAATTCAATAGAAGGAGCTAAGGATAACATTAAAGATGTTCAGAACTGATCGTGGAGGAGAATTCACTTCTAACGAATTCACTCAATACTGCAAAGAAAATGGCATAGCACGACAACTAACCGCACCTTACTCACCACAACAAAATGGAGTAGTTGAACGAAGAAATAGGACAATTATGTCTACAACAAGATGCATGATGAAATCAACCAACATGCCTCAAGATTTTTGGGCTGAAGCTGTTAGACATTCGATATATATTCTAAACAGCGTCCCAACAAAAGCCTTAGAAGACATCACTCCATATGAAGCAATAAAACAAAGAAAGCCAAACTTAGAAAATTTAAAAGTTTTTAATTTTGCATAGCATATGCAAAGGTACCATCACAACATCTGACAAAGTTAGATGACCGAAGCAACAAAATGGTATACTTAGGAAATGAACAAGGATCAAAAGCCTACCTACTATTTGATCCAAAACACAAAGAATTTGTGTTAGTAGAGATGTAAAATTTAAAGAGGATGAAGCATGGGATGGAAGGATTACCTAGATGAACACACCAATAATGAACCCGAATGGGTTGACTTCAAAATCAAGACCTAGAAGCCACAAATGATCATCAGAACAAGAAACCAACCAAATGAAGAGAACAATGATATCCCTACTGATGATGAAGATACAACATCAACAACAAACTCACCCTCACAAGCTTTTCGACACCATCTACAATTTCATCACGAGTAAACGCTCAAACTACACCAATCGCCTCAAGACGCTCAACCAATCAAAGTAACTCAAACGCAACCGTGAATTTACATCCCGACTTTGATGATACACCTTACAAGGTTTTAGAATGTTAAATGATATATACGATAACACCGAGGAAGTATTACCCGAGCAATTATTATCGGGTCAAGATGAACCTAAGAATTACAAGGAAGCATCAACCGATCTAAAATGGATCAAGCAATGAAGGCCAATTAGATTCCATCAATGAAACAATACATGGAAACTAACCACTTTACCAAAAGGACACAAAGCCATTGGTTTAAAGTGGGTATTCAAGACCAAGAGAGATGCTAATGAAAATATAGTCAAGCATAAAGCAAGACTAGTAGCAAAAGGCTACATACAAGAGCAAGGCATAGATTTCAAGAAGTCTTTGCACTGTAGCAAGAATGGAAACAGTCCGATTACTATTAGCCATAGTCGCTAATAATAAATGGGAAGTACATCACTAGACGCCAAATCAAGATTTCGCATGGAGATTTGAAGGAAGAAGTGTACGTTTCACAACCCAAGGATTTATAAAGAAAGAAAATATCGAAAAGTCTACGACTTACAAAAGCTCTATACGGACTAAGACAAGCACCACGTGCTTGGAACATAAAATTAGATAATACCTTGAAGTCTTTAGATTTCAAGAAATGCGCTTTGGAACAAGTCGCTCACACGAAGAAATCAAAGATTCAATACTTAGTTGAATCTACGAGATGATTTAATCATCACCGCACACCTAAAAGAGAAATAGACAAATTCAAAGCTCAAATGGAAGAGAAATTGAGATGAGTGACCTAGGATTACTATCCTACTACTTAGGAATTCAAGTCACACAAACCGAGGTGACATATCAATAAAGCAATCCGCCCACGCAAGCAAGATCCTAAAGGAAGTTGGAATGCTAGATTGCAACGAAACGCTAATACCTATGGATCCGTGAACAAGATTAACAAAGAACATCAAGAAACAACGGTCAACTCAACGGAATATGTAAGCTTGATTGGATGCTTACGATATCCGCTACATAATGAGACTCTGACTTAAGTTATTCCATTGGATTACTTAGTCGTTTTATGCAGAACCAAAGGAATAACATATGAAAGCTATTAGGCAAGTACTACGCTATGTAAAAGGAACAAAAGACTATGGAATCACCTATAAACACAATGGAGGAAACCATATACTAGGTTATAGTGACAAAGAGCTACGAGTCAACACTCAAGAAGGCAAAGGCACCATCGAATCATATTCTACTACGGTGAATCACCAATCACCGAGTACACAAAAACAAGCCACGAGCTCTATCATCATGTGAATCCGAGTTCATTGCAAGAACACAAGCATTATGGTTAAAGAGACTACTCAAGAAGCTTACACATACCCAAGAAGAAAAGGTTACGATAATGGTCGACAACAAGTCGCCATCGAACTAATGAAGAATCCGTATTTCACGGAAGAAGTAAACATATTGACATAAAATATCACTTTATACGAGAATGCGCTGAAAGAGACGATTTACAAGTCGAGTTTATAAGCGGAGAATTTCGAAGTCGACATGCTCACAAAAGCACCACCAAGATCGATTCCTAACAATGAGACAATTAATCGAGTCAAAGATCTACAAAGAAATTGTGATTAGTGGGGAGAATATTGGGCTAATCCCAATCTTACCCATTTACCCCTTTCGACCCACCAAACCCAATGGGTCAAACCGAAGTCAACTATTGACAATTATAAATGTAATCGCTAAATAGAAGATTATAAATGTATCTGCTAAATAGATTATAACATAATCGCCATATGGCGCTTATCCCTAATCGACATACCCTTTCAACACACTCTTCAACTTGTATAAATAGATTAGAACTTGTAACATAAAAGATGATGACTTATATTTATTTCAATTGATACAAAAGCATTTCTTTGAAACTTATCGTGTTATTGGTATTATTGTGACCACGTTAGAACCAACAAAGATCCAACGTTGAGGCCAACAGTAAACATATATACCACTATTAGCTTGCATTGCAATATCTTGATGTTTTTAGCTAAGTGTTACGGAGTAATACTTACTGACTATTATCATATCTGATCAGAAGGTCATATGGTCAAAAAGAGGATAGAATTACTCATCATGATCCTATCAATTTTGTCAGCCACACTGCTTCTGTCTGCTGTAGTGCGTTTCTGTTGGAAGAGAAAGAAAATACTTCACATAAAAAAGCAAGGTAAAACCAATGAGCCACTTTTTGCTTCTAGAAATATAACAGGATCAAAGTATGATTTTATAATTTATACTATTTAAATAATTGAATATTATAATCTGTAGGAGACTTAGAGTATGCCCTTGATAAAAAGAATAGAAGTGTGCAGACGGAACATCTTGGGGATATTCAATTTTTTAGCCTATATAAAGTAGAAAAGGCCACGGAAAACTTCAGTGACTCAAATAAGATTGGAGAAGGTGGCTTTGGCCCCGTTTACAAGGTAATTTAGTAATGCTTCTTAAACAGTATGCGAAGCATAATACAAATGTGCAGAAATTAGAGTTATCATAAAGTCTTGATATTAATCTTTTAGGGTGTGTTGGAAGACGGACTAGAAGTAGCCGTGAAACGGCTTTCAAAGACATCAGAACAAGGGTTTGATGAATTCAAAAATGAACTGATTTCGATTGCCAAGCTTCAGCATCGGAACCTTGTGAAGCTTCTTGGATACTGTATTTATGGAGATGAGATGATTTTGATATACGAATACACGTCCAACAAAAGCTTGGACTCGTTTCTGTTTGGTTTGACCCTCCATATTTTCAATGCAACTCCTACACTTCCTTGCCAAATTTACACCGACTAATAATTAACATTATACAGATGATACAAGAAGTTCTATACTTAACTGGCCCCGTCGCTATCACATTATACTTGGAATGGCTCGAGGAATTTTGTATCCACATCAAGATTCACGCCTTCAAATTATCCATAGAGATCTGAGGCAGCTAACATATTGCTGGACGGTGACATGAATCCGAAAATACCTGACTTCGGCCTTGCTAGAAAGTTTGTAGGACACGATACAAATGCTATGACAAAGAAAGTGGTCGGAACATAGTAAGCATCCATAACATGTGGTTCTCAAGTCTAATACTTTTTCCTCAAATACTAATACGCAGTTTATTTTGATTAACTATGTTGCAGCGGTTACATTTCTCCTGAGTATGCAGTACACGGGCGTTTTTCTATAAAATCGGATGTATTTAGTTTTGGTGTTCTTGTGTTGGAGATAGTGAGTGGGAAGAAAAACAGAGAATTCTTTCATGAAGATCACAGTGACAACCTTCTTGGACATGTAAATTAATATCAAACCTCAATTAGATATATATAATTTAAACACCTTCTCTTAGAATAAACTAAAATTGAATTCCGTTGTTATGCAGGCATGGAGACTCTACAAGGAAGACAGGTCAATGGAGCTAATAAGCGAATCATTACGTGACTCATGTGTGGTCTCAGAAGTAGTACGGTCAATACATGTTGGGCTATTATGTGTACAACATCTCGCAAAAGATAGGCCAACAATGTTGTCAGTGCTTCTAATGCTAGTTAGTGATAGCACTTTGCCTCCACCTAAACAACCTGCTTTCTTTACTGGAGATAGTAACCAACAACTTAGCTCTAATTCTTCGGCTAATGAATACAGCATAACACAATTGTATCCTAGGTAGCTAGCAAATGTTACATGTTTATAATAATGTCAAGCATATGTACAGGTAAACACATGTAAGTATCATGAATAGCATTTTAAATTGATTAATCACTAATGAAATAAACTCTCAATATTGCTATGGTTCATATTATCATAAATCATTTAATTTTCAAGCTGAAGATACGCATGGCCGTCCTGTGGATTTCAGAGGCCCTGTGCCGTGTTAAAAATGAGGCCCCTTCGAAAACATAAAAATCGCATTGGTAAACAAAGGCAAGAAAAAAATACGTGTTACGTTTTATATTGGTAACATTAATTCCTAAATCTTAAAATCATTTTACATCACAGTTGAAAGTAATCTATTCATTTAGTTTCCAAAGATCATAATACCAACAACATTGCAAATTACTTAAAAAAAAAAAAAAAAAAAAAAAAAAAAGTCACGAAATGAAAAAATGAGGGATGAACAACTATTGTACTTGTTGGGCTGCAGATAAAATACGAGCCTAAAATGGACTAAAAGTGGATTGAATTAGATATACTTATAGACTGGGGTTTTCATAAAAATAGTGCCCCAATGGATTAGGGGGCCCTGTGCAGTTGGGTAGTCTCCTCAGGCGTAAATCCTGCCCTGAAGATACGAATAGTATAATACGTGCATTTGCAAATTGATACGAAATCGAAACAATCTAAAGAAATAAATGGAAAAGATGAGATTACCGGCAATATTTTAAAACCTGGGTTTTTAATCGATCCGGTCAAGTCACCGGGTCACCGGTTCAACCGTCGGGTCAAACCGATCCTCACGCTAAAAGAAAAAGTTTACCCGTACTATTTTAGTTTATATCAAGAACAGTCCTATCTAATAGGATGCCTATTTCAAATTAATATTATCAAGGGCAAATGGCACAAAAAGGTATCAAAGTTAGGGTCCATTTCCACCATGATTCGCTTTTTTCTTGCATAAAAAGGTACTCAACAAAAAAATTAGGCGGATTGGGTTTTTACTAACGCTCGTTAACTCACTTCGTTAGTATATTACATGTTTAGTCCTCAAATTTGTATAATCATTTCAATCAACATCCAAAAACAAATTTCAAAAAAAAAAAAAAAAAAAAAAAAAAAAAATGTTGCGAGGCAAGTGCATAGATGTTGCAGGCGGTGACATAGACAGTTCATTCACATCATAGAATGCTAAAATATGCTCAAAGTTTCGAATTGGCTATAACAGCCACCGCTATCTATATCCTATAGCAAGTATATAGGTACATAAGTAAACCAAAATTTTCCAATATTATACAAAATTACAAACAGAAAATTTCGGATCCAAAAACACTCTATCACACACAAGGAGAATGAATCGAAACAAAGCTTTTACATTATAGAATCCTTAAATATGTGCTATTTGTTTCGTAATAAATCTTAGAGTCCATAACAACCATCTTCTATCAACAAACACTCTAACAAACATAACAAAAACCTTACATACAATCCTAATTCACATACTCTGAGTTCCAAAACAAACTAAAACAACCACACTAATAAGCCCACAATAATAAGCAAATCAAATTAGTTCCAAAACAAACTAAAACAACCACACTAATTAGTTCCAAAACAAACTAAAACACACACTCTTGGTGTCTTACCTGTGAACCGAGAACAACAAAACATCCTTGGGGTGTCGTGGTCGAGCCGAGACTAAACCAAACAAAACCTCGCTGGGTCATTACAAGACAAACAAGCACCCCTTTGGGGTCATTAGTTGGCACAAAACACACAAACCAAGGCACCCTTTGGTGCTTCTCCAGGCTCAAATAAGAAGAAGAACAAACAACAAGCACACCCTTCGGGGTCTCTTAAACCAACAAAACGAACAACGATAACATCAACAATTTAAAACCCAACAACCCCAAGGCTCGAACCCGAGACCTTGGTGGGTTGTTTCTACGCTGAATCACAACACACCCTCTTGGGTGTTTCTGTCGCAAACCAAAAATCAAAATAAACAAGCATCACTTTTAACCAACTTTAACCACATGAAAAGATTCAAAACCATTTTTTTAAAGAAGTTTTAATCCACGAAAACATAATAACTGTTTTAGCAATCAATTTGTATATGATAGCAATTAACAATAGTGGTTTTGCTTCGACATACCACAAGAACGAGCAAATGTGTGGAGATGAAGATGGTGGTGTTATCAAGTGGTGATGGAGCGACTGTGGTTAACTCAAATTAAAACATACCTGATAACGTTTTAAAAGGTACCATTTTGAGGGGTCGTTTTAGCCCTTATTTGATCACTTTTGTATCCGTTATTGCTTAATTTCGTTCTTTTTCACTTTTTAGGTCTCTTGAAGGCAAAATCTTGGAATGACACTTATTTGGACGAAAAGGCACGAATATACGAAGAAAATGGCCAAAGTCAAGAATCGAGCCACTCGATCGCTGGGAACCGAAGGGACGGCGTCGGTGTTAATCGCGACGCCGTCGCATCACTTTTGTGACTACCAAGAGCCAAATTGCTTATTTACAAGTGACGACGTCGGGCTTTAAAAGAGTAGACCGTCGCAACTCGGGACGGCCTAGATGTGACCCAGACGGCGCCCGGTCAAGAGGACGGCGCACACGGACATAAGGTGACGCCGTCGTAAGGTTAACGTGGCCAAGACGAAACCCTAATGACGGCGACACGACGGCCACGAAACATAAGTGGCACGTCGCATATGTAATCTTATATATAGAATCCGAATTTTTCGCTTAGAGAGAGTCTTTTGAGTGAAAACCTAAAACCGAACCTAAGGTGTCTTGTACAAGATTTTAGGGTTTAAACCCTATCTTACATCAAGATAAGTATTTACTTCATTAATTCAATTATGTCTTTGATTATTTGTGTGTATGCTTGCATGTTCTCCATGTCCCGCTAATTTATTTGTGTGTTTGCTTAAGTATGAAACTTAATTATTGAATATTGATTGGTTGTTTCTTATCTTAGTTGATTAATGATCTAGTAATGCGATAGGTCATTCGTTGTGTACTTAATGCTTGATTCATCTTTGTGAACCTTAGAATATGATTACCGAGTAGTTGTAGGCTAAATTATCCAAAGAGTGCCTTAGAGTAAGAGTTTATCATCCCTAGTGGGTTTTGTAGACGAGACCCTTTGGTAAGTTCAAAGAGTTGGGAGAAACGACACCCTACAACTTTAGACACACAACGCAACTAAGAATAAGGACGTGACAACTCAACCATCAATAGGAGATAATTAAGGAGTAGTATAACCTAAGTAAACACATCTTTAAACTATCATACGAGCACACATTAATTAGACATAGACTCCCACAACCTTAGTTTAGATAATTAGATAATAGTAGAGTAATCGGTAGAAATACCAACCCCCAAATCCAATACCCGAGATTCGTACCTTTCTATTTCATAAAATATAAAATACAAAAAATAATCTTCCTCAACCTTAACCTTAGCGTAGTAACTTCTCACTAGCATTCCTATTCCCCAGAGAACGATATCAATACCCGTGGCTTACCCTAATTACTACACTACAACGATTAGGTTCACCGCCTAGGTGTTATAAAACTTGCTCAAGAAAAGGAAGTTTCCTTGACCCCGACGACTCGTGTAGTGTTATCAAGTTTTTGGCGCTGCCGGGAATAGAATAGCTAGTTAGTAGTTCACCCGCTTAGGTTCTTTGCTTGATTCCTATCAAGTAAATTTTCTCATTTTAGCTTTCTCTTAGTCTATCCTTCTTCGTGACCTTTGTTCGTAACACCCATCACTTTTCATCATGGAGGATGATAACCAACCACCACTCGATGACCAACAACCAAACAACGCTCACCACTAAACAAATACCCACCGCTGACCCGACCCTCGCTAACCAACTTCGAGCCCGTATCATGAGTGAGATTGAGAGCTTAGGAAATTAAATATGATAATTGAGAATACACTCGAGGAAGCCCTTATGAACTGATCAACCTTTAGATAGTGATTCGACTACAAGTGATTCGGATGATGATCTAGAAGAAGGAGATTATAAGATGTTAGAAATTATGGAGGGTAGTAAGGAGAAGGGAGAACTTGGGAGTACTTTGATTCATACCCTAAAAGGAAAGAAACCGCTTATCACCATAATGTGGTTAATTTTCCAAGACCACCTTCGAGCCTCAGATAAGGAGGGAAACCCTAAAACATCAAAATACCGTGTATGATTGGATACTTATACTGTGGATCACACCTACATTGATTATAAGGCACCCATGAATATAATGTCTAGGCTCTATTACAATTGGATCATGAGCAAAAGCTAGAGCCTATGAGGGACCCCTTTCGCCCCTAGGAAAGCAAGTAACTATGTGGGGAGGTTAAGGGATTGCACGTGTTCATAGGTAACTTCACATATAGGTGTGATTTCATGATTCGAAATGTCAAAGGAATCATTGATGGGTTTTGGGAGACGTGATACTGGGAAACCATTTATAGAAGAGTCTAAGATGGTTTATGATAAAGAGAAAGGATAATCGAGTTCTCAAATGAAGCCGAAAGTGTTAAATATATAATGCCCCATAAAAATAAGAATTATAAGGGCATGGATGATTTAGATGTAGATAACATTCCAAGATTCAAGTAGGTTGGAAAACAAAGTCTACTACATCGCTTGTCTTGAACTAGGGCCTGAATATATTCGTGATGAAAGAAGAGTTAAGGAGATCGAATGGGCCTCTAAGATTAAAAAACGTAGAGCACGACCATGAGTCTAGCTACAAGACTCTTAAATAAAGAAAAGCGTCATGGGAGGCAACCCATGCTTAATTGTTTGCTTGTTAGTGTCATATATCTTTTATTAATTGTTTATCCTCATGTTTAAATTTGTAAAATGCTTTATTTTGTTTTTAACCTCCTCTTAATTACATATAAAGGTATTTTACATAAGGGATAAGTGTAGGGAGGATTACATGTTTTCAAAAGAAACGTAAACATGAGAATAACAATTAACTAAAAGATATTTATGTTTGTTTGTTCGAGTCAAATGCTTGTATCGAGTCATAATGGATGTTTTTGCGTAAATTTTCCAGATTCTAAAGATGTAAATTTTCCGAATTTTTCTAGAAAATCGCAGACCGCTTTTTGTCGGGATAACTGACGTCAGAAGGAGTAAAACATCGATTACTTTTTTCTCGTTTTCGAGCTACTTATAAGTTTTTGAATTTTCCGTGTCTTAATTTTCTTAGAAATTCAGAAACATCCATTCCACAAGCATTATATCCTAGTTTAAATCGAGTCTTATATATATTATTACCGCCGATTTTACGAAGGTTTCGCTTTGTTTTCTTCAAGTGTGCGCAGTTTAGTTTGTCAAGAAGAAGTTACATAAGATTGGAATGAGCTTTTCACGCAATAATTCTTCTTGAAAATGATTTAACCACCACTTTACACGGATCCTACCGAGCTAATCGGGAGTATTAGTTTCTTCGCTTTTAATTACCTTCTATTATCATAACTTTGATACTTTGGGGAACATTGGGGACAATGTTCGGTTTGAGTGGGAGGGAAAATAAAACGGAACTTTGAAACTATGCTTATCCTTGATTATTTGCTTTGTCCAATTGTATTTGTGTAATAAACCATGAGAAAATGTCGGTTAGGTTAATTTTGGCACCAAATTTAAAATTTTTCATGACATATAGGAGTGGGCCATTAGTCTTAACAAAAGCGTCTCATGGATAGGAAGTTGCATAACTAGCACAAAACCCTTTACCACTTAAATTCCACCCAAAATGTGAGGATCGCCCTTAGATTAGTAGGAATTAAAGCATTCATCTTTAATGCTTAGAGTGTGAACTGGTAGTCTAATAGATTCTAGAACTTATTTTGTGATGCATTCCGAGATCGCAAGTGAGACTACACTTGTGTAGTTAGGAATAACTAAATGATAAGAGGCATTAGGATAACCCTTGTTTGATACCGTAATATAATTACTTCTTCCACATCGGTTGAGTAATTCTCCACACCTTTGCGTTGTACTCATCTTTAGTACACGATACCCTAGTTAACCCCTCGAGCCTATCCTTTTCGCGGTTCTCGTGATGTTTCGATTTTTCGGGATATCAATGAAGAGCATTGTTTACACCCCACCCCAAATATACATCCAAATCGCCTTAGCCTACCCCTTATGCACTCACTTTTAGTGCAAATGTTTGTTATCACCCTAAACCCTTAGTTCAATTATCTAGTTGCTTGCATAAGTTGCTAAGTCGAGTCATATCCTTTGTATACATTTGGGACGATTGGGATTCATGTGAAAGTTAAAGTTTATGAAATGACGGAAGGGAACGTTAAATTCAAATTCCCTTTGTTTGCATAATAATGTACCCCAAGTGTTTTGATCTTTTCAATTCGGGTCAAATTAGTGTTAGAATAATAAAACTTAAGTGTAGGGATGTGCCTATAAACCCTATCATTTTGATGTTACCGTAGAGGATGGTAGAGTAAAGAGTATGAAAAAAAAAAAAAAAAAAAAAAAAAAACGGGCTACCATCCTACATCTATCCTTTAAATTTATGTTTGTTTATTTCGCTACCTAGAGTTTTAGAGTGTCGAGTCTTGGCTTAGCAACGCCATTCTTCGTATGCATTTAACATAGAGATTTTTGACTTGCCACCACTAAATAGCCTATCCCATCAAACCCTTGTTTCTACCGTAAGCCTAACATTCCAACCCTTTAAAAGACCTCTTTGATAGTCTTTCCTAGGTGCTACGCCAAAGCGATGGAGGTTTGATCTATTCTCGCCTATGGTAATCTATGTACTAGGACCGGTTAATGAGTGTTTATATTCCATTTCCTATTTGTTATATTTCATATATACACCGAGAGAGATGTGAGTACCCAAACACCCCATGTGAGGTGCTAGTATGTAATTTCCGTGCTTGTTATGACTTTATGGGCTTATATGTGTTGTGGACCGTTTTGAATTAATGCTTCATGACCCTAACTTATAAATTAATTGGCTAAAGCACATTTGCTTGAGGACAAGCAAATAACAAGTGTAGGGATATTTGATAAGGTTTTAAAAGGTACCATTTTGAGGGTCGTTTTAGCCCTTATTTGATCACTTTTGTATCCGTTATTGCTTAATTTCGCTCCTTTTCACTTTTTAGGTCTCTTGAAGGCAAAATCTGGAATGACACTTATTTGGACGAAAAGGCTCGAATATATGAAGAAAATGGCCAAAGTCAAGAATCGAGCCACTCATCGCTTGGAACGGGGGGACGGCGTCGGTGTTAATCGCGACTTTGTCGCATCGGGTTTAATGACTAAGTAGCCAAATTGCTCATTTACAAGTGACGACGTCGGGCTTTAAAAGAGTAGACCGTCGCAACTCGACGGCCTAGATGTGACCTGCAGACGGCGCCCGAAGTTGAAGAGACGCCACGGACATAAGGTGACGCCGTCAGCAAGGTTAACGTGGCCAAACGAAATCGTTAATACAAATATCGCCATTAAACGTTATTTATATTTTTGATCTTTGCCTAAGTTTTGTTAACGACAAAAGTAAATTTAATTTATAAAAGCTTAAAGCTTGTCAAGTTTATTAGATATTAAAACAAGCTTTCTTAAACAAATATATTCATCATTCAAGCATTTACATTTATGATTAGTAACATCTTGATATGACTCTAATCATTATGTATGATAGTAGTTTGTAGAATGTGTTAGGTTCCTAAAACCAAACACTACTTAAGCATTTGCATATTTCTATTAATAGTAATACAACATTTGACATCATGTATTACATCATGGGAATCATTTGTAGATTCCATTAGATATTTTGTGAAGATTTATACTCTCCATATCTTGCACAATCTCTTAGATTGAGTTGACTTTAAGCAAGATTTGATATCTTGATTGTCGGACCGGCGGTACCAAAATGGTACACAGGCGGAACCCTTTAAGGGTCCGCCGTCCCGGACGCTCTCGTCCATTTTGGCTATAAATAGCAATGCCAAGCCAAGTAGTTTCTCATCCCTTTCTAACATACTCTCATACATATCTTCTCTAACCTTTCTAATTCAACAGATATCATATTAGTGATCTCTTTGTAGCAAAGAAGATCAAGTCATATTCAAGCTTCAACGAAGTTGGAAGTCTTGTTTGTTTAGTGTTGTATGATCTAGTGTTGATTCATACTTCATTGTTGTATCAAACCATCATAATCTTGTGAGTGTGAGTGGTTAGTATTTTAGTCCTCAAAATACATTGTGTGTGGGAGTAGTTGTACCCTTGGAAAGAACTCGACATCTAGCTTAGTGTCGAAATAGTGTAGCGAAGTGTAAAGGTTTTCTCCGCGGTGAAAGGAGCTTGTTGACTAGTGAAGTTAAACTCTCGAGTGTGAGACTCGGGGAGTGGAGTAGGCAAGGAAAAGAGTCCTTGTAGGCGAACCACTATAAACAACTTGTTGTGGTTTGATCATTTCTTTCCTTATTTACTTATTACATATTGCTTGCATATTTCATTAACGTACTTAAGATCAATATAAATTGATCTTTCAATAAGTTTCAAAACAAAGTTTTAATCGGTAGAACTATTCAACCCCCTTCTAGTTTTCTACAATTGGTACCGAGCCTCGTTGCTCAAGAATTTCTAAAATAACTTGTATTTTATAAACTTGAAACGATCCATGGATTCGAAAACTTTAAAGAAGGGCAATCTATCAAAGACCACCACTCTTTGAAACCAATGGATTTATCTATTGGAAAACCGTTTTGAAACATATGTAAAATCAAAAGATATAGATCTTTGGTTTATTATTGTTAAAGGAGATTTTAGTTCTACAACAAAAGATATTTCCGTTGATGAACAAAAGAAATTAGTTGCTAAAAATAATGAAGCTAAAATGATGCTTTATAATGCTTTACCTAGAAAAGAATATGAAAGAATTTTTATGTGTGAAACCGCTAAAGATATTTGGGAATCTTTAATTGTTACACATCAAGGTAATTCACAAGTCAAGGATAACAAAATTGATCTTCTTGTTCAACAATATGAACAATTTGTTATCCCTGAAGATGAAACCATTGATTGTGGCTTTGCTCGTTTTAACACTATCATTACATCACTTAAAGCACTTGACGAATCTTTTCGTAGTAAGAACTTTGTCGGGAAATTTCTTAGAGCACTCCATCCCAAATGGAGAGCTAAAGTGACCGCTATTGAAGAATCAAAAGATCTCTCAATAATGTCACTAGACGAGCTAATTGGCAACCTCAAAGTTCACGAAATGGTAATGGAGAAAGATTTTGAGATCATCAAAGGAAGAAAGGAGAAGATCAAATCCGTTGCTCTTAAAGCAAAGGCGGAATCAGCGATGATGGTGAATCTTGTTCCGATAGTGAAGATGAGGAGTATGCCATGGCGTTAGAGATTTCAAGAAGTTCTTTAGAAGAAGAGGAAAGTTTGTAAGACAACCTCGAGAAGAAAAGAAGCCATTCAAAAGATCGGGATGATAAGAAGAACAAAGGTGAAAGAAAGTGTTTTAGATGTGGTGATGCAAGTCATCTCATAGAGAATGTCCCAAGCCACCTAAGAGCAAAACTCAACGAGCTTTTGTAAGCGGTGCTTGGAGTGATAGTGAAGACGATGAAGAATCAAGCAAGGAAGAGATCGCTCTAATGGCACATGAGTCAAATGAGGTACTTTCCGATTCTTCTTATTCTTCCATAGATGATGACACCTTGCAAAAACAATATAATCAATTGTGTGAGCTAAGTCTAAAAATCATAACTAAAAATAAATTTCTAAAAACTAAAAAGGAGTTTTTGGAAAATGAGGTATATGAGTTAAAAGAAAAAGCTAAACGACTTGAAAAAGGAAAAGCAAATGACAATGATTGTAAATCATGTCAAGAGCTAAATCTTGAAATAGAAAAACTAAAGCTCACACAAGAAGTTTTAATAGAAAATAATTCTAAGTTTAAAGGTTTAACAAAAACATCGCTATTGCCGATGAAATAGTTAAAACCATAAAACACCAGGAGACATGAATGGGCTAGGGTTTAATGAAGTTTTAATACCTAAGAGTCAAAACAAACGGCCGAAAAAGACGAACATTCATCCAATCTGTCTGTCAGACAAGACGGACCGGACGGAACCAAAAAGGGTTCCGTCCGTTGTACTAAACAGTATCATGGTACTTCAAGCAGAGAATGTAATGTTCGCAATACTGGACCGTCATGAATTTGTTAAAATAACAAAGAAAACCAATGATAATGTTAAACTAAAACCAGCCATTATATCGAGTAGGACTTATTAAAATGAATTTAGATCAAAAACTACTCAACAACGACATAAAACTTCTTTTGCCAAACGCCTTTCCTAAGAGCAACCACAACGTTCAACATAACTACCAACACAACGGTTGGAATCAAAACTTTCCTAGACCATATCAAACTCCGGATTACATGCCATGGAACCCTTATCAATCATTTCCATACATGAATCAAATAAATGGTATGTTTAACCCAAACGGACCCATGAGATATCGGGGACCAAATGTTTGAGTTATTCGCTTCTTAGGTATGTTTGAAAGTTGGATTGGAACCGATGAATGGATAAAAGATAGTGGATGCTCACGACACATGACGGGCAACAAAGTCTCTTCTCATCATACCAAGAGTATGGCGGAGGTAATGTCACTTTCGGTAGCAATCTCAAAAGCAAAATCATTGGCAAAGGTACGATTGCTCATAACTCTAACCATTGAAAATGTTGCTCATGTGGATAGGTTAGGATTTAATCTACTTAGTATTAGTCAACTATGTGATAAAAAGTATAAAGTACTATTTGATGAAAATGGTAGTAAAATACTAAAAGATGGTATCACCATAGCTAAAGGAGTTAGGAAAAATAACATATACGTCATGAAAATAGATAAAACATATAATGACAAACTTTGCCTAACAACATTAGACGATAGCTCATCTCTTTGGCATAGACGCTTAGGTCATGCTAATATGAGACTTATACAAAACCTATCTTCAAAAGAGTTAGTTAGAATTTGCCAAAACTAAAATATGACCAACACTTTTGCGACGCTTGCAAAATTGGTAAACAAACACATAGTAGTCACAAATCTAAAAATATGATATCTCGCATCTAAGTGTCTAGAATTATTACATATGGATTTGTTTGGACCATCCGCTATAAGAAGCTATGGAGGCAACTTATACACTTTGGTCATAGTAGATGATTACTCAAGATTTACTTGGACGTTATTTTTGAAAACCAAAATGAAGCTTTTGATAAATTTGAAATACTTAGCAAGAAAATTCAAAATCTTCTAGGTGTCAAATTGTGTCGATCCGAACGGATCATGGTCGTGAATTTGACAACGAAACTCAATTTGGAAACTTTTGTGATGCAAATGGTATAACACATAACTTTTCCGCCCACGAACACCTCAATCAAATGGAGTAGTAGAGCGTAAAAATAGAACAATTCAAGAAATGAGTAGAACAATGCTTAATGAACAAAACATTCCTCAAAAGTTTTGGTGTAATGCCGTTGATACTTCTACATATATTTTAAATAGAGTCCTAATACGTCCTTTCCTAAACAAAACACCATATGAACTTTATAAAGGTAAAAGCCAACATTAGGATATTTTAAAGTCTTTGGTTGCAAATGTTTTATTCTTAACACTAAGGATTATCTCACCAAGTTTGACCCAAAGTCTTATGAAGGTGTTTTTCTTGGTTACTCTCAAACTAGTAAAGCTTACATTGTCCTAAATAAAGAAACAATGATAGTCGAGGAATCGTTGAACATAACATTTGACGAAAGTCCACCTCCTCTAAGACATCACCTTTGGTAGATGATGACTTAGTTGAAAGTCAAATAATTGAAAGTCAAATTAATAATAACAAGGAAGATGAACCATTAAATAAGGAAATTGTCAACATAAAAGAATCTAAAAGTCATCCATTAGAAAAGGTCATAGGAAAACTTAATCAAAGAACCTTAAGATCACAAGCTCAAAATCAAAGTAATCATTTTGTTTTGTATCCACCATTGAACCAAAACCATAAATGAAGCAATAAAAGATGAATCATGGTAATGGCCATGCAAGAAGAATTAAACCAATTCATTAGAAATGATGTTTGGAAACTAGTTCCAAAACCTAAAGATCAAACTATAATTGGAACAAAATGGGTCTTTCAAACAAAATGGACGAAAATGGTATAGTATCTAGAAACAAAGCTAGGCTTGTTGCACAAGGTTATAATCAACAAGAAGGAATTGACTATGATGAAACTTATGCACGGTAGCTAGACTTGAATCTATTAGAATATTACTTGCTTATGCATGTGCTTATGATTTCAAATTATTTCAAATGGATGTTAAAAGTGCTTTTCTTAATGGGTTTATTAACGAAGAAGTGTATGTTGCTCAACCTCCCGGTTTTACCGACTTTGAGAAACCACATCATGTCTTCAAACTCAAGAAAGCATTATCTGACCTTAAACAAGCACCTAAAGCTTGGTACGACCGTCTTAAGACTTTTCTTATTGATAACAAATATACTATGGGATTAGTAGATAATACTCTTTTACTAAGAAAAAGAATCGCAAATTATTATTGTTCAAATATATGTTGATGACATTATATTCGGATCAACTTGTCAAGAACTATGTAATGATTTCTCTAAAATCATGCATGACGAGTTTGAAATGAGTATGATGGGTGAGTTAAACTTCTTTCTAGGACTTCAAATTAAACAACTAGAAGATGGTATTTTCTTTAACCAATCTAAATATATAAAAGACATGCTTAAGAAATTTGGTCTTGAAGATTCCAAACCAACTAAAACACCCATGTCTTCGGACACTAAACTCACCAAGGACGAAGAAGGTGAATCAGATAACACTAAATATAGAGGAATGATTGGTAGCCTACTCTATCTTACGGCTAGTAGACCCGACATTATGTTTAGTGTTTGTCTATGTGCTCGCTTTCAAGAAAACCCAAAGGCATCACACTTAGAAGCATTAAAAGGATTTTTAGATATATTAAGGGAACAACATGTTTAGGATTATGGTATCCCAAAGGAACGGGTATAGAAACCATAGTGTATGCCGACTCGGATCATGCCGGTGATTATGTCGATAGAAAAGTACAAGTGGTATTTGCACTTTTGTTGGACATTGTCTCACCTCATGGTTTCAGAAGAAGCAAACGGCTTTAGCCATCTCTACCATCAAGCGAATCGTCTCGGTAGGAAAAGCATGTCAACAAGCTCTTTGGATGAAGCAAGCTCGTAGACTATGGAATTCATCTCAACGACATTGTGATACTTTGCGACAACAAAGGAGCCATCGATCTCAAGAAGAATCCTGCTCAACATGCTCGCACAAAGCACATTGAAATCGTCATCACTTTCTTCGCGACAATGTTCAAAAGGAAACATTTCAATCGAGAAAGTATCCTCCAAGACAACATTGCCGACATCCTTACTAAACCTCTTAAACGAGAACCTTTTAATCTTCTTAGACTTGGTTTAGGGTTAATGGAACCAAGCATGTAGAATAAACATAGCCTAAAACATTAGAATAGTCAAACTTTTGTCTTGTTTACGCTCATGTAGCGGCACCAACGACAACACGGACGAACCAAAATTTTGGTACCGTCGTCCGTGGTGTCTCTGTAGCAAAAACAATTTTAAACATAACATCTTCTTCCTCACAACCCACTTTACCAAAACGTAAAACTTAAACCAAGCTCATTATTGTCATCTTCCCACTCACTAATCATGAAGATAACATCATTGTAAGTATCCTAACTACATCTCATCTCTTAATTTCGAGTCTAGGATTCTTATTTATGCACAAAACTATCACAAATCATTACATGGGGTTCTATGTATGCTTTTATACCAAATATGAATTCAATTGGCAAATTGCATAACTAGTCATTCAAATTAGGTACTACATTATCATATTGCATAAACAAATCATGTTTCCCACTAATTGATAGATAATAAATATAAGGCCTTATTCAAACAACCAAACACCCCATGTCAAAAGTTTTGAAAAGCTTCTCACTTATAGGAAAATATTTTCATTGCTAATACAAATAGAAACGTTAGAATTTTCATCACTTGCATGCTCTTGAATACTAAAGGTATTGCATAACTAATATGCACTCCCGGGTATATTCAAATGTAGCCACATTGAATTAGGAGCATTTGGGTTATCTCATGGTATTTGCCAAACACTCCACTAAAACCATTTTGTGCATAAAATGAGTCGAGATAACCGCAACTCCAAATTGTTTTCATATAGACACACACTAGAATCAAAAATATTAAAATTCATTTTCATTTTTAACATGTTAATTCTTGTCCTTAGGAATAACCATGGTAGCCGAAGATTCTATGATCACAAAGACACCCTTAACTACATTCCCAAACACCACAAAACCAAAGGACTCACCAAGGAACAAGTAGAAATATTTAGGGTCTAGAATCAAGGTATTTCCACGTGGTAGAACCATTCACTCATCCTTCCTTGAGCATACCAATCTTCGTGAAGAACTAGCCGCCATTCAATTCGATTGTCTTCTTGACATTGATGAACCAATTTGTCCTAGGTTCAGATTAGAATTCTATGCTAGTGTGACCGGTTTTAGTGATGAAGATGATGAGTTTTGTCTTAGCTTTAGAATCAACCAAAATGATTACACCATCACTTTAAGTGACTTTGCTAGAGTACTAGGAATTCCCAACCGTGGAACTTGTGTCTACGGATAAGTGGTCACCACCGCCTTGATGCAATCAATGACCGCCTCTCCCTACGTAACCCGTTTAGCCGATAAGGATGTCATCCGTGAACACCTTTTAACCCAAAACGGATACAACCCGAGTCACCCGAAAGTGAAAAGAGGTAGACCGAGATCCATATGGAATGGAGCTCAATGAACTTAAGCACTAATTTAAGAAATGGGAGGAGTTACTTAGAGCAAACGTCATTAGCACCATAGGGAATAGGGATCACATAAACGCTTGTCTTTGCCACATGCTTTACAACTTGTCCACCCGACAACCATTCAACTTAGCCTACTACATAGCTAGGAGAATGATTGATATTCCAACTCAAGGATCCGTTGCTCTTCCATACGGATGCTTCTCACCCGTCTTTATAGAAATTTTGCTCCAATTCCACCAACCCCAAAAGGGATGCACCTTCAATATGATCTCATCCCTCACATCTTTGTGCCCTTGAGTGATGCTCGAGTTGCTAAGACTAAAGGCAAGAGAGCTAAACCTCCAACTCCTTCATCATCATCATCAAATAGCTCCGAGGATGGTCTTCCAAGCTCTCGTCTTCCACCTCAAGAGTATTACACATCTCTTCCCGAAATTGAGAATGAATCAGCAGAATTCAAGCAAACTAAGGAATGTTCAAGTGCCTTGGTAGGATGATGAACAAGATTTACAAGAAGTTGGACAAATAAGGGTACTTTAAGGAGTGTTTGGAACAATGCATTATCGTTAATGTTTGATACTATTTAGTTGTTTTTATTATGTAGGATGATAATATAACTTGAAACAATGGTGTATGCTAACAATCTCATGCGGGGATAGCACAAGTATGCTATCAATTTTACCCATTTTCACTATATTGTGAAAATCAATAAGCCTTGCTCTTAATCTATGCTCCACTATGTTTACATATGTGTTATTTACTTTTCCTAACTAGAAATGTTTAGTTTAACAGTTTTGAGAAAAATTTTCGATTTGGAAAATTCGCTTTTTAGGAAACTTTTCATCCAAATTTCAAGACTCCACGGATCGACTAAGCACCCTTATTTTGGTACCGTCCTTTATGAATTTTGGTACCGCCATATTCAGAGATAGCGGACCAGACGGCACCCTTTTTTGGGTTCCGTCTGTATGATTTTGGTGCCGTGGATCCTCCGTAATTTTTCTAATTTCGACTCTTTCGTAATTCCAAATTATCTTCCATCACTCATAAATCAATCTTAACTAGTTTATACTGTTATTAGAACTAGTATTACTCACTAAGGAATGTAAGAAACCATTTCCCACCAAAATTCAAAAATTTGAAAAATCCACCCAAGGAGCCCTTTTGCATAAAGGAAGGAACCAAAATTTTGGTACCTTCAAATCCGTGGGTAATCCAATATTAGGAAATTCCACTCACTAGAACACATTTATTGCATATCTTTTCTTCTTCACTCCATCTTCTTTGAATGGATTGACTTGGGTGACATGACTAGCATTCAACCCACTTCCAAATCATGAGGAACCTCATCTCTTCAATGGTTCAACATCAAATCAAACACATCTCTCAACATTTTACACCTCTATAAATTGAAAGGCTTTACCATGATCATCCTCACACCTTTCTTATTCTCATTACTATCTAGCAAATCAAAACCCAAGTTAAAATGACTAAATCATCACCAAAACCTTGCAAGAAAACCGCTAGAATTAGCGTAAGGCCTTGTTGTCTTACTCATCTTAGCTCATCATCCGACTCCTCACCACTTACAATCTCATCTCCCATTAGAGATAATACACACCTTACCTTGGCTACACCTACTTCATCACACATTGTGATCACCACTCCACCACCATCAAAAGCACCTACTTCACCTCCACCGGCACCCATCCAAACATCCAAAACACCATCACCACCTTCACCAAGGTCTCCCACTCTCACTCCCATGGAGTTATTCTCAACTCCACCAACATCACCAAATCCTTTCCTAGAGGACTTGGAAGACTTGCCTCCTAGGCCAAGTCACCCACCACCATTGCCATCCTTTGGCACCATTGAGCGAATCGCTCATGAATCACCTCGGTCATCCATTGACCCAAACGCCCATTAGGGCCAAGACCTCTCCTTTTCCACCCCATTCACAAGGACATTCATGGTCCTTTATACGGGATCATCCACTTCCATCATCAATGTCCCTCACATCGAGGACATTCGGAGAGCATGTGGGATGACAATCCCACTGAGAGGAGATTCAAGCCGAACTCCACAACCTCCACCAATTCAAAGGCATGGTGGATTCTCACTTAAGTGAGACAATGCAAATGCAAAGTGCTTTGCTTGCATCCATCATGACCACTCCAAACATCCCCAACACCACCAACACATCAACCATTCCACCACCACAACCTCCGCAAACTTTCTACCCTCCAGGCACGGTTGCTCAACTTGTGAGCAACGGGTCAAACCGTGGAACGGACCCGGATTATGGTCCATGACTTCCACGAGAAATGAGGTTCATCCTCAACCACATTCTTGAGCGCCTCAACGCTCTTTCCCATCCACCATCTCTTTAGGATGGTTTTAGAATAGTCTTTATTTGTTTTTGTTTTTAGGATAATTTTTTTTCTCTTTTCTCTTGTACTAGAAACACATCATTGTGTTCTCTTTTCATGACCTTTACTCATGAAAAATTTTAACAAATGAATGTTGTTTATTATGTTGTTGGTGTCATTACATAGTGTTTGGAAATGCTTGTGAATGATCATTATTACTAACATTTTTTTTTGTAGCTTTATTTTCACAATCCATGTATCTTCCCATTAAAGCACCCAATTTAGGGGGAGCTTTGAACAAGGGAGATAATAAGCTCGGCTCATTACATTCAAGATAGCTTCTTCTTTTGTTGAGACAAAAGGGAGAAAATATAGAACTTGAAATTATTTATATTTGACTTTTCCGAAAAGTCAAAGCTTACAATTGACTTTCTAAAAGTCAAACAGAACCCTCATTGATAATACTTGACTTTTCTTAAAAGTCAATCGCATACTTTGACTTTCCGAAAAGTCAACATCATGCATCAACTAGTGAATTCTTTGACTTTCATAAAAGTCAAATTTCATACACTTACATTATCATTTCCTTTTCAAGTTCTAAAACTAATATTTTTATAACTCTTGTACAAACTTTGTTTCTTTTATAAAATAAAATTTATATTTTGTCCTCAACAAAAGGGAGATTGTTAATACAAATATCGCCATTAAACGTTATTTATATTTTTGATCTTTGCCTAAGTTTTGTTAACGACAAAAGTAAATTTAATTTATAAAAGCTTAAAGCTTGTCAAGTTTATTAGATATTAAAACAAGCTTTCTTAAACAAATATATTCATCATTCAAGCATTTACATTTATGATTAGTAACATCTTGATATGACTCTAATCATTATGTATGATAGTAGTTTGTAGAATGTGTTAGGTTCCTAAAACCAAACACTACTTAAGCATTGCATATTTCTATTAATAGTAATACAACATTTGACATCATGTATTACATCATGGGAATCATTTGTAGATTCCATTAGATATTTTGTGAAGATTTATACTCTCCATATCTTGCACAATCTCTCTTAGATTGAGTTGACTTTAAGCAAGATTTGATATCTTGATTGTCGGACCGGTACCAAAATGGTACACGGAACCCTTTTAAGGGTCCGCCGTCCGTGGACGCTCTGTCCATTTTGGCTATAAATAGCAATGCCAAGCCAAGTAGTTTCTCATCCCTTTCTAACATACTCATACATATCTTCTCTAACCTTTCTAATTCAACAGCATATCATATTAGTGATCTCTTTGTAGCAAAGAAGATCAAGTCATATTCAAGCTTCAACGAGAAGTTGGAAGTCTTGTTTGTTTAGTGTTGTATGATCTAGTGTTGATTCATACTTCATTGTTGTATCAAACCATCATAATCTTGTGAGTGTGAGTGGTTAGTATTTTAGTCCTCAAAATACATTGTGTGTGGGAGTAGTTGTACCCTTGGAAAGAACTCGACATCTAGCTTAGTGTCGGAAATAGTGTAAGCGAAGTGTAAAGGTTTTCTCCGCGGTGAAAGGAGCTTGTTGACTAGTGAAGTTAAACTCTCGAGTGTGAGACTCGGGGAGTGGAGTAGGGCAAGGAAAAAGAGTCCTTGTAGGCGAACCACTATAAACAACTTGTTGTGGTTTGATCATTTCTTTCCTTATTTACTTATTACATATTGCTTGCATATTTCATTAACGCACTTAAGATCAATATAAATTGATCTTTCAATAAGTTTCAAAACAAAGTTTTAATCGGTAAACTATTCAACCCCCTTCTAGTTTTCTACGAGAAACCCTAATGACGGCGACACGACGGTGTCACGAAACATAAGGTGGCGCCACGATATGTAATCTTATATAGAATCCGAATTTTTCGCTTTTAGAGAGTCTTTTGGGTGAAAACCTAAAACCGAACCTAAGGTGTCTTGTACAAGATTTTAGGGTTTTAAACCCTATCTTACATCAAGATAAGTATTTACTTCATTAATTCAATTATGTCTTTGATTATTTGTGTGTATGCTTGCATGTTCTCCATGTCCCGCTAATTTATTTGTGTGTTTGCTTAGGAAGTATGAAACTTAATTATTGAATATTGATTGGTTGTTTCTTATCTTAGTTGATTAATGATCTAGTAATGCGATAGGTCATTCGTTGTGTACTTAATGCTTGATTCATCTTTGTGAACCTTAGAATATGATTACCCGAGTAGTTGTAGGCTAAATTATCCAAAGAGTGCCTTAGAGTAAGAGTTTATCATCCCTAGTGGGTTTTGTAGACGAGACCCTTTGGTAAGTTCAAAGAGTTAGGGAGAAACGATACCCTACAACTTTAGACACACAACGCAACTAAGAATAAGAACGTGACAACTCAACCATCATTAGGAGATAATTAAGGGTAGTATAACCTAAGTAAACACATCTTTAAACTATCATACGAGCACACATTAATTAGACATAGACTCCCACAACTTTAGTTTAGATAATTAGATAATAGTAGAGTAATCGGTAGAAATACCAACCCCCAAATCCAATACCCGAGATTCGTACCTTTCCATTTCATAAAATATAAAAATACAAAAATAATCTTCCTCAACCTTAACCTTAGCGTAGTAACTTCTCACTAGCATTCCTATTCCCCAGAGAACGATATCAATACCGTGGCTTACCCTAATTACTACACTACAACGATTAGGTTCACTTGCCTTGGGTGTTATAAAACTTGCTCGAAGAAAAGGAAGTTTCCTTGACCCCGAACGACGCGTGTAGCGTTTTCAATACCCGAAGCAAATAAACGCAACCCTTATTGGTGTTGATGATGGTGATAGTTGTAATGCTATCAAGTAGTGTGGCAGAAGTGGAGGTGAGGTGGTGGGGGTGGTGGTGTTGCTGTCGTTCAACAGGGAGAGGGAGGAGAGAAAATAGTCTCTTCTCTGTTTTCATTTTTTTTTTCCGTTCAAGAGAGAGAGAGAAACAGATATAAAACATTTTTTTGTAGATGTTGATCGAAATGATTATACAAATTCGAGGCCTAAACATGTAATATACTAACGAAGTGAGTTAACGAACGTTAGTAAAAAACCCAAATCCGCCAAATTTTTTTGTTGAGTACCTTTTTATGCAAGAAAAAAAGTAGAATACCTTAATTGTGCCTTTTTATGCCATTTGCCCTACTATCAAATTGTATTTTGACATCCAACAAGGACAAGGCGACAAGCATGCAAATTACAAATCACTCCACCAGATTACACTAGAGTATCCGTTCCAGCGGCGGTTATACTAAAATAAAATTTTCTGTGAATCATGTATTTTAGTTTATTATATTCTTTTTGACAATAAATTTACGGATATCAAGAATTTCGTTTAGCCCGTGCCCGTTCGGGCTCGAGCCCGTTGGGCCCCGCGCCAGTTCGAGCTTGATCCCATTTTGCCCGTTGACCGTTCGGGCTTGATTATTTGTATAATGTGCTTTATTATTTGTATTAATGACATTTAATGCAGGGTTCCGCGCGTTGCGGCGGTGGGTACCCTGAAATAAAATTATTCGGTGAATCATGCATTTTACTTTATTATCTTCTTTTTTATAATAAATTTACTGGATTTCAAGAATTTCGTTTAGCTCATGCCCGTTTGGCTTGCGCCCGTTCGAGCTCAAGCCCATTTGCCTGTTGCCCGTTCGGGCTTGAATATTTGTATAATGTGCTTTATTATTTGTATTTGTGACATTTAATGCAGGAATTGTGTTTAATTTGATTGTACAATATGCTTGATAATTTGTATTTCTTATGTAAGAGGTATTTTAATAAATGTATTAATTGTATTTATTGACCAGTATTAATTGACTACATTAAATAACATTATTGTGGTGTTTTGTTTTTTTAATATGTGCATTAAAGTGGTGTACGCTATACTTCTTGTCTTGTACGTCTGAAAATTATGTGCATTAAAGTGTTGTACACTATGCTTCTTTTCTTGTAAGTCTTAAAATTTGAAGAGAGAGTCATCTCTCTATTTTATGTAGTATAGAAGATAGCTTCATTAGATTGTAAATTGTTGTTGAATAGTTGTATTTTTTGTGAAAGGGTATTTTTAATAGTTTATTAATTGTATTAAATGAAGTTGTGTTTTTTTTAGTTTTATTTATGCTTTGTGTATTATAAAATAAGTATTATGACTTGTAAATTAAAACAAGAGGAGAAATATTCATTCCTACATACTTGTTTGATTCATCAGTTACCACTTACCACCCTCAAAGTCTCAAACCAACATCACTTCTCTTTTCCCATTCCCTTTTTATTTTAAAGAAACAAAAGTCACAAAATAAGAATCCGTTTCAATCGTTGCGCCTCACTCATAAACCCTATTTTAATCGCCTTATTGCATCCGGTTACTCCATGTCGACGACAAGAAACCAAAACCGCAATCAATCGATAACTACAAGATTAGAAAGTATGGTTCATTTACACACTAACATGCATGATTACATCATCTATTGTTACATCATTATCTTACTTTTCCTTTGATACATGCCGAACCGGACGGTTTCGGTCAAGCAGTTCGACCCGGTCGACCAAAACCCCGACAGTTCAATCCGGTTTAACTTCGGTGAAAACCCGACTTACAATGGACCGGTCATCACTCGGTTCCGGTTCAACGGTTGAACGGGTTTAAAACATTAATTAGAAGAATAATCGGTGTTTATGTGGCGGGAAAGAGGGATGGAATGTAAAAGTCAAAGATTTTTATGAGGAATTTGAAAAAATGAACTATACATTACCCATTTACGAAATAGGTTCTCGCACAAGGTATTTACGAAATGAACTTTCCAGCCAAAGGAGGCCTCAGGCGCGGCTGGGCGTGGTACAATTTCTTGGCGTGGCTCTTGGCGTGGCCTTCTCAGGCGTGGCCCCTGCTGGCTGGGCGTGGCTCTGGGCGTGGCTCTGGGCGTGTGTCTGGGCGTGTGTGGAGTTAAGCTGAGGAAGGAGTGCCCTCGACAATCTTGTTACCAACAAGCAAAGGAGCCTTGAATGGAGCAAAGGAGTCTTGAATGGAGCTGCTTGTTTGATCGGAAAAGAATGGAAGAAAGAAGAAGAAAGATGATACTTGGGAAGTGTGAAGGAAAGTCAAAAAGTATGTGTTAATTATTTGACCGTATGAGTGATGTAGTGGGTAATAAAAAGAAGAGAGAATTCACTTTGTATAGAGTTAGTATTATTTACTAGCATATAGTAAATAATTAAATCTTTCTTTTCAACGTAAATAACATTAGTTTGTAACTCTTTACCATGTACGGGAGTAAATGTTTAATACTTGTATAATGTTTGTGTTAACCAGTGGGGTGATCTAGTGGTAAGAATTTAGGTTCTTAATACGAAAGTGCCTAAAGGTGAGGTAATAGATATTGATAGAGACATGTGGGGTAATGGAACATGATAGGGACATGTTGACAGAGACATCTTTTGGTCATTTTGATAAACCATCTGAAAAAAGTTCACTCTCGTAATATGAGTGTGAATATGGATTATTTTGGTAATTTAATTTTTTTTTTTTTTATTTTCCTCTTATTCAGGTAAGTCACGGAAAAACTTTATTTTTTTGATTTAAGATATTCAATCTAAAAAACCGATAACATCTTGCAAAAGGTTAAAAAAAAAACTTTGTATTGCACAGAAAATAACTTGGATACACTAAATTGAGAAAAATAAAGTTGAGTGTAAAAATTCAAATTGATATAAAGCGTGATACTTTTCGTCCGATTTGCCCTTAAAAATGAGCCTTTTTCATGCTCGTCCACTTAATTTTAATTGGACATATAAATGAACATGCGCGTAAACGGACAAATTTTTCTTATTGATATTCGTTTATTAAAAATGAGGTTGTTTGTATTTGTTTATCAAGACACTAAACGAAGATAAACAAACAAACATAATTGTTGTAGAAAATAAACATAATTTTTTTAGATATACATATGGTTGTGTGTTTATATGTGTTGTATTGTTCAAGTAAACTAATTTAAAAAACATATAATAAAAAGATATGATACAAACATAAACAATAAGCAAATACATAACTGAACATTCACCAACATAAATAAACGGGCAATATTTTTGTTAATGCTCGTTCATTTAACTAGACGATAATTATTTAGTGAGCTTATATGATTTTGGCTTATGTTTATAAGCCCAAATTTTTGGCTTATTTTGAGACATATGAGTTTAAATAAGCTTATTATAATTTTGGCGTATGGAAGATAAAAAGGAAAATCACATAAACTAATAAGCTCAAAAATAAGCTTGAATAAACAACCTTTTAGGCTGGTCCCAATCGATGATTTGAAATCGGTTGGGCAACCACATTTTCCACACTCGACCGATGTTCACATCGGTTACATCGATTGTGGACATCGGTTGAGGGCTATGGGAAACACAAATCGGTTCAAATCTCGATCGACTTTTTCTCCTTTTTTTTTTTTTTTTTTTTCTCTCTTTTCTTTTTATTTATTAAGTTTTATTTTTGGAGAGGGTAAATAATTTTGAAGGTGATGTGTTCTATAAAGATTGAAAGGTTCAGAAAAAAAAAAAAAAAAAAACCCTTTGGTTATCATTGTGGCATTCGGGTCATGTCGGTCATTTGAGAGAAAAAGGCGACGCGGCGCTAGTGACCCAGGTCATCTCCGATCACGATTGGAACAGCCTTACTAAATGTCTTAAAAAGAATGAAATAAAAGTACATTTTTTTTACACATTTGCAAAGTGTTTTTTTTATACACTATAATCTTTCGTTTGTTAAATGATTTCTCATTTATTAGTGTAATCATTTTTTATACACCATTAAATGTCAATAAACATTTTCTAGAAGTGTGTAAAAGGAACTTTATTTTGTAGTGTCTATGAGTGAACTTGAACGAGTACTCAAATCTACGTCTAAGAGCATTTGGTACAATACGTATTGGAGCCTCGCGTTTTCGACCAGCCAACACAATGAAGCCAAACACTACACTGTCCCTCGTGTTTTCGTGTGTCGCGTCGTCACCACCAGCTCACGTTGTGAGTTTTTCTTTTTATGTGGACCCATGACACCACTTTATATTAGACTACTCCCGGTGAGGAGCGGCAACCTTCCGTAAGCACCATCATCACGCGCCATCCTCACTGGCAGCCTGCCGTAACCAAGCTTAGGGATAGACGAACAGTGAGCTCTTCACTAGTGGAGTGTGCAAAAGTGGGCCCCTCAAATGTTTTTATTATTTATTTATTATTTAGTTTGTGATTGTGTGTGGGGTATTTAGTGGGTATGTTTGTTTAAAAGTGAGTATTTTAATGAAATGTGAGGTGGTGTGATTATTGAGAGTGAAAAGTGACATGACGCTGGGTGGAAAGTAAAGTGGTGTAACCAAGGGTGAAGTGGTGTTTTGAGTGATATGATAGATTATGGTGTTATAGGAAAAAATGGTGAGGTGGCAACACTTTTTCCACGGCACCAAGTGTATCCCATGCTCAAAAAATCTAAAAATGCCCATGGTGCATGGGAATGAATCTATATCTATACTACTTATAATGCACGAATGCACCTCACTCTTAATTTTAAGACGTACAAGAAATTAAGTATGGTTTACAACACTTTAATGCACCCAATTTTCAGAATTACAACAAAGTAAGCATTTGTACAACAAAATAAAGTGTGGTGTCATTTTAAGACCAAAATTCTATCAGACAACATTAATGCTATTAAAAACACTCTTTCATCAAAAATTACAACCATTTAAGCACAATGTACAATAGCTGCAACCAATTTTCAGATTTACAACAAAATAAGCATAGTGTACAACAAAATAAGCATGATGTAATTTTCGGACTTACAAAATTAATGCTATTAAAGTGGTCAATGTTATTAATACAACAAATGTTAGACTAAAATACACCGTTGGTCCCTAAACTCAGATAAGAAATACGGAGGATCGCGATGGGACCAAATTAAACCGGCATATTCATCGTCGGGGTCCCTATTCAAGCCCGAACGAGCAGCGTTTTCACAAGCGCGGACCAAACAGGCTCGACAAGTCCCTTTCGACCATTTGCCGTTAGTCAAGGACATCTCATTATTTATCGAAAACTTTTATTTGTGGTATCGTTACATTTGTCTTTTAGTCCAAGGGCAATTTTGACATTTTACCACCGTCCATTAATTACCGTACAACCCACTTGTTTAACCAGCGCTACATTTGCCACAAAGAAAACCTCTCTAATAAAAGGAACATTTTATCACCACTCATCCTTTATCTTTCCTAACAACTAAAATCCTATCTTCTTCACCGACGATAAAATCTGAAAAATGGTGGTGTGTTCATGCAACAGAAGGGCCGTCATTAGAACATGCTGGAATAACATGAACCCCGGCAGGAGGTTCTATGCCTGTCCAAGACAGGTTGGGACAGTTAATTTTATTTCATAATGTATTAAAGTTTGCATGTAGTGGTTGACCTTAAAATGTGTTGATTATGATAGTCTATCTGGTTTATTATAATTGTGATTTTATACAAGTGGGTTTAGTTTGTGTTTATGAGGCAAGCAGATGCTAACATATTGATTATCAATTATAGGCTACAACATGTCCATTCATAGGGTGGTACGATCCACCCATCGAAAGGAGAGCAAGAGATGTGATCATCTACTGCAGAGAACAATCTACTGTGAATGAGGTGGCATTACAAGAATACGAAGCCGCCTCGCTTTTCGAGACTATGGAGGCGGTCAACGGTGACCGGGCAACGAGCTAGAGGTCGCTACTGCAGCCTTGGCCGATCTCCTTGTTGAGAAGGAGAAAGTTTGCCATCTCAGGAACTTTTGTGTGTTGTCTTGGATGGTCATCTTCTTGGTATTTCTATGGTTCTTCTACTGGGTTTAGATAGGTACTGGTTTTAGTGTTTTGAATCGGTGGTAGATGGTGCAGTTGTGTTTAAGAAGTTTTAGAGTACGTTGACTAAGAATAGTCTTTTGGTGTATAATGTTTGGTCCTTGTACAATGTTAATATATTTCTTTTGTGCTTTGGTCCTTATACTGTGCTGCCTTTGCCCCAGAATATATATATCACTTGCCACACAAATGGTCAAACTCATTACAAAGATACGAGTTTCAAAGATGGATGAATGATGAGAGATGGATGAACAGACACCTCTTTCGAGTATCAACTTAAACTTGATGTATGGTGTTGTTCATCCATCTTTCATCCTTCATTCATGTTTGTGATGATAGAATAACCGTATCCAACTCGAAACCCGCATCCAAGTATCAAAGATGGATGAATGATCGATGATGGATGAATGACACCATTTTCGAGTAGCAACATAAACTTGATATGGTGTTGTTCATCCATCTTTGATCCTTCATTAGTGTTTGTGATAATACAATAACAAGAACCAAACTCAAAACACAAATCCAAGTTCAACAGATCCAAGAACCATAGACATATGAAGTCTCAAGGATGGATGACCGACACCACTTTGAGTATCAACATAAACCCATATGGTGTTGTTCATCCATCTTTGATCCTTCATTAGTGTTTGTGATAATACAATAACAAGAACCAAGTCAAAACACGTATGTATGAAGACTCTAAAACAATACAATAAAACACAATTAAACCCATACACTAAAATGACATGATTTCATACATAACGCAAATGGATATATTTCCAAATGCATAAAATTTTGAGTCTACAAAGTTCGAAACATACATTGTTTAAACACATCAAATATTGTTTAGGGGAATACATATTCGATGGATAACATTGGCTTTCATATGCTTAACTAGCATTTTTTTGTGGTGAAGAAAGCTTTGCTGCTATAATCTTGGTCTTAGTCCAAAATTGCTTTGAGACCCACCGTAAGCAAGATCAACTTGACTTCCAGATTGAGACCGACCACACTTGGTTGATCATTACCGCATAGTTGTCACCGTAACCTTTGCCTTCTTCTTTGTTGTAAGTTTTTTGGGATGAACTCTTTTTGAGACTGCTGTGTAGTGCCTTGACTTCTGTAACACCTCCTCGCCCAAGACATGTTTTCTTGTTGTGACTAAGATTGCCACAAATACCACAAACCACACTTTTACTAGACCGTGACAAGTTACCGGATTTTTCACAATTATCATTTTCAAGAAAAGCCCGGTTCTTTTCTTTCGTGGCCTACCTAATGGTTTATGATGTTTAGGTGGAAGAATGGTTGTAGGCACCGTGACTTATACCAATGCTCATAACCGCTTATTGGTCGGATGTGGTGTTTGTAAGTTTCTTCCCAAGTCTTAAGCAAGTAACATGGATGAACCCATGATTCAACAGATCCTATTTGCATTCCATTCAACCTCATACACCGGTGGTAGCAACAAGATGTTTACATGGCATACCAGAAGCTCCCATCTTCTACATGTACAAGCCCTAGCTTCAACATTCACCGTACACTTGTCTCCCCATCCACCGACCTCATACTTTTCTCCTTCAACCCGTAGCGTTGTACTTATAAGCCTCTTTCTTGATTGCATCTAACATGAGTGTTGCCTTTGGTGTTAATGGTCCCAGACATTTTGAATCACATTCACAACGCTCACTATTCTTTTCATACAAGACTTCTAATGTATTCCAAAGCAAGAATGATCGGTTGGTGCCTACCTCCCACTAGTTTCCCATTGAACACCTCACACATGTTATTAAGTAGCACATCGAATGAGCCCTCCCTACAACTTGTTTGGTTAGGTTCCTTAAAATGTCGAGAACAAAAGATGTACAAGTAGACATAGATTTGGTTAGGTACCGAAAAATGCGACCTTGACCAATGAGTTGGTGGTATCTTACTTAACCAAGCATGGGCGGTGTTCGCTAAAACTCTTGAATTCCAAAGATGGTCGCCTCAAATTGTTGGTTGTTGTTGCTTTGCACATCTCCACAAATGTTCCTTGTATGCTTTAGCATTCCATTGCAATTTCATATTATCATGGATGTGCTTCAAACAATATATGTGTTCAAAGACTAGGAATATCGCTAACACCGGAATGATACCGCACAAATAAACATCAATTCCTTACTAATACAATTTGCATATAAGGAAAATACAAGTGATTCTAATCAACAAAATGGTAACATCACCTTTTGCATGTCACGATAAAAGTGTAGTTTGAGTTTCGTTGCAAGTCAAGATCATCTCTTAGACATTCAAGAAACCAAATCCATGAGTCTTTGCTTTCACCTCTGCAACTGCGCAGATGCTACTGTGGTATATTCCATTGTTGTCGTTTATACCGACCGTTAGAAGTCGCCGTGAAAAGGACCCTCATAAAAGCACCATCTAACCCCAACAACTCTCTTTGACAAGCTTTGTATCCTTCCTTCAATGCGCCTAAGCATACATACATTCTCTTGAAAACTCGTTGGACTTGTTGCATCCGTTGCGTTTGTACACTTATCCTAACTGCTGTATTTGGGTTAGTTTTCGCAACTCTTCAACATAGTCTCTTAAAAGGGTGTACCGCTATGATCACCCCTAATCTCATTTTTCGCCTTTGTTTTTGCCCTTAATGCTTTTTGCATAGACACCGAACTTCAAACTGCATCGAAATGATCTTGAACATTTCGATTGGAATATCTGGATTGACTTGAACTTGGTCAACTATTTGCTTCAAAGAAACTTGTAGTCACAAGCTTTAATGTCTCTTGATTGCAAACATCCGTGTTCATCCTTGAAAGTTCGAACAATCCATACATCTTTATCTCGTATTTTGGCTACATACAACAACCATGGACACTGTTACTTGCTCCTTGCTTTCACAAATACACATCCCTACCGAGGCCTCTAGTTATCGGACCATTTTTCCTCTTTGGGACTTTCCTCACTCAACCTTCTGTTATTCCACAAACAGTATTTGTCCGAGACACCTAACCCTAATTCTCTGCTTGTCATTCTTAATTAGTTGCAATTTCCTCCTAGTCTTTATTGAAAGCATGTAGATCCTATCTTTCACTTCTTTTGCGCTACAAAACTTTGACCACGTAAAAATATATTTCGTCCTCTGCTTGTGTCGCCTCACTTAACTTTTGTTTCTTGTATGCCCTCAATTTGTTCCTCCTAATAACATACTCATCCTCATTCTCGTAACCACTTGCAAAATCATTATCATCTAATGATCCAACTCATTTTTCTTAAAAAATCATGTGGTAGTCGGTCGGTGGTACCTATAGATGGTAAATTGTAGTCTCGGTCACTTTGAACAGATTAACATCAAAATCAGCTCCTCAAAAGTATTAGCCTCATCGACAACCGTGTTTCCATCACCATTGTTCTCAATATCATCATCGCCACTCATATAAGTGTCTGTCTCACTCACATTGTCATCACTTACGCCTTCATCGATTTCACTAACTCGCATGATTTACCTTTTGGATATGATCCACAAGATTACATGTTTCCTCCTCATGATGACCAAACTCTTGATCATTTTGAGATACCTCTTCAGACTATCTATTTGGATATGCTCAATATGTTTATCTATATGCTTGTTGACATCACCGCAACATCTTCAAGATGATGCACCTCTACAAATGGAAACAAGGGTTGTGTTTCGGCATCCGACTAGATTGTACCAAAGTATTGACTTCCAAAGGTTGATTCAGAACCTCACATAAGTCCTCTACCACGCACTTATTAACAATGTTTTCTAAGAACAATTTCTTTGAGCAATATGGAACAATAGCAAGAGTCGCTTTTTCTTTGTTGCATCCACATCGCCAATAATCGTCCTAATTGACTTTGGTGACATTTGATCAACGCCTAATGTTGTCTTACCATTTTCAACATAAACCTCTATCATCTTATGGTCATCAACAAGATCTTTCAATATTTCTAAATTAGCACTCTCACTTAAGCTATACAAACCATCATCTAAATTACTACCGTGCTTAACAAAGTAATAGTAATTTTTGAACCGAGCTCATAACCCAATTCATACATAAGCACATCCAACTCTTCAACCGACACACTATCAACATCAACCAAATCAACTAAACTTTCCATACCTCCAACGATATTCTACTGTGCCAAGATTTAAAGACACCATTGTGATGAACCCTCATACTAAACATTTTAGATCTACCACCGAAAACATGTCAATATATGTTTGAAGCATTCTATAAACTTAATTGGGAAACAATAAATACCACAATTACAAATTCCAATGATCAGAATCAACAAAAAAAACAAGATCAGATTTCTTCTTAGCGGAGTCGATAGACGGTATCATCAACCTGGATAACCCGACTGCCTTCTTACTTTCCATAGGGTAAACTCCATGTTTCGGTTTTATGATCGATAAAAGGGGTTTTGACATGCAATTAGGGTTTGTGAATTCGATAATTTTGTAACGAAAGTTCGGGACGATTGATAATACTGAGACTATGTGTTTATTGGGCGGGAAGAGGTTACATTACCGTGGCAATAATTAAGAAATTTTTAATTGAAATATGGAAATGTCAAATTGCCTTTTGACTAAAGACAAATGTAACGCCTGAGATGTCCTTGACTAACCAAGATGAAATGGTCAAAGCGACTCGATACAAGTTTAGGGACCAACGTATTTTAGTGAAAACCTACAAAATAGGGACCCCGACGATGAATATGTCCCTTATTTAATATTAAATTAAATTGGTAGTTGGGTGTCCCATCGCGATCCTCCACTAAGTTTAGGGACCAACGGCGTATTTTAGTTCACTAAAATAAAACTCACTATTTACCTCATTACCACACGACCTACCAAATTAAATATGTTAAACCCCATTACCACACGACTTGAATCCATATCTCTTTCTTTCTCTCGGTTTGAGCACAAAACAAAAACAAAATAGGTAAACCTACCCGAGACCCTCTTCAAAGATCTTGAAGCATAAACCACAAGTTTTTACTCTTATTTGTTAGATCTACTTTTCTTGTTATTAATTGTTCTTTGTTAGTGCGGTGGTGGTTGATTTAACTGAAATGGTGGTGGTCGATGGATCTTGTAGTGGTGTTGGTCAACATATCTGGTAGTGGTCTTTGGTGGTTGGCGGATCGATGGTGGTGGTGGAAGGTGGTCGTGGCGAGTTGGATCCGTGGTTTGGTGGTGGTGGTGGAAGTATCATGTGGTGGTGATGATGGATTGGAGGTCATGGTGAGTGGTGGTGAATGAGAGAAAGAGAATGAAAGAGATAAGAGCATGCACAATCGTAACACAATAACACCGTCCACGCCGCCACATCGCCTTTAACATTTCACCTTAACATCCCAAAAACACCACAACAATAACATCCCAATAACATCAATAACATTCCCAAAATTTACAAAACAACCCCTCATTTAGGGCATAAAAAAAAAAAAAAAACAAAAAAAAAACGGCCGTTATGCTACTAACGGGCAGGGACTAACGCTGCAATAACGCCGGAGGTCCAATGGGAATAACGGCTTAACGCCGTTAATATGGTCTTCAACGTCGTTATGGCGTTACGTTTATAAATGCTCTAAGGAGAAGATGAAAGAGTAAGTGATATTATTTATTGATATTTAAAGAGGGGCATATTTGTCATTTAAATAAGAATCCAAAGTCAAAGTTCAGACAAAGTATCAAATCAAATGTACTTTTATCATTAAAAAATGGACACATGTTGCACATTCAATGGAGTCGCACATTCGCACATGACCATTTAAGGAAGATGTGTTATTTTTGTACCATATGGTAACCACAACCCAACTTTTTGTACCATTTTAAGAATTTTGCTCATGTATTAATGCCCATGGTACATGGGAATGAATATCTTAAAAAGTATTCCATGACAACATGAGAACAAAGATGTCAAGCTACGAGGTCAACTTCACAATTTGCTCATGGTCGACTTATGTAGATGCTTATTTCCATAAGATTGAATCGGTCGCTACACTTTTGTCACATAGGCGATGAGTGATAAGTTTGTACAAGTGGCAGGAATTATAACACATCGATACCCTTTTCCCGACCTTGATATGTCAATGATAACCGATAAGTCAATAACCACCGAGGAGATGTGCTTGAATACAAAGACTCGAGTATCAACCACCAACAATACATCCTCGTCTCCTCAACAGTTCTCCTAGCCAAAAACTGCAATACATGTACTCCTGCTCATGATGTACGTGCCAACCGTGGGAGCCAACGCTTCTTCATTCCCCAGGTTTGTCGTAATTTCAGTCGTGGCTTTTGCAAGTATATAATTATGGTACGGTGTGTCAATTTTTTTCATGACTCATCTTCACGTAACAATGATAATAATTTGACAAAAATACAGCGTTGGTCCCTAAACTTGTTCAAAAGCATCCCCAAACTTGGGATTTTAGTCGCCGTGAGTCCAAAACTTGGGTTTTTGAGGCCGGTTGAGTCCCTTTGACCGTAATCCGTTGGTCAACACCGTTATTTGCCGTTTTGTTTTTAGTTAAGGGCAAGTATAGGGACCAACGGTGTATTTTTGTCTAATAATTTGTTATGGTCACAATCAGGGAATTCCTCCAATCCCACTAGGTCTTGGCAGTCACATTCACTGATTCACTAAATCCAATTTCGCTAATTATATAAATAACCTCAAATCTCATTCAGGAACCCATTTAAAAATTAGGACACACTAATAAAAACAAGTATTTACCATGTTATACTTAACTTTTTTCTTCTTTGTCGATAGTAACAAAATAACTTTGATTGTGGCACTCACTTGTCTTTTGAAAACATCGTGCGTTCTTGCATCAGTATAAAAATCAAATAATGAAACAAAATTAGCCTTTTGAAACCGAAGGTCCCCACTAATTGGTTGTTAGAGATGGTATTTAAATATAGACTAAAATACCCCGTTGGTCCCTAAACTCAGATCGGAGGATCGCGATGGGACGAACCTCGCCTTTTCATCGCCACGGTCCAAACAAGTAGCCATTAAATGCAGATTGGTCCTTGACCAAGTCAAAGTCGATTTTTGTTTTGTAGTCAAGGTATTTTAGTCCATACACATTTATACTTTTATAACACATTTATATTTTACCCTTCATCTTTCATCCTTGTCATCATCTCCCAAATCATCATCTCCCAACATTCATCATGGTCATCATCTCCTCTGCTGGTTCATTGTTGCAATACAGTTCATCACCAAACACTTTATTTCACAACAATGATGATTATATCACCAAGCACTTTATTTCACAACAATGATTATATCATCAGTGAAGCCAATTTCATCAATAAATGGCATACCTAATCAATAACGTGCAAACCAAAAGAAGAAGGGATTGTTATTTTCCGTAATCTGGTATAATTTTTAAGATATTAAAAGTTGTTTTAATTTTTTTAAGAAGATTATCTTAGTTTTGATAGACTGCGTGTTTATAATCATTTGTATCTTATACAGCTCGAGCCTTATATCATTTTTTTGTATCTTAAATAGCTTTTTGATTGATCTAAGTGCTTCTCTATGGTATTTTTTCTAAGGTTTGCTATGTCTAGATTATATGATTGTTTATGCTGTTATGGGTTATCTATATGTTTAGTAGCTTTTTACCATTTTCTAAAGTTTATTTGCATAATAAAGTCTTAGGTTTTTCAGATAGTGGTTGACTTGTTTTTAGTTTGCCAATGTTATAAGCTCTTTAAATGTTCCACGAGGTTTGCAGACTTGTAGATACAAGTATAATATTAGGGGTTCTATAGATAAGCTGACTCTTACTACGATTTAGCATCTGTCTCACATCAATGCATTATTTAGTTCTAAAATTTGTTTTGGTTAATGAAACCATAATCTAGTAGGCTTTATTATATTTAGTTGAATGTATATAGTGGAAATTGGTTTTTCTTGTATAAGTTATAGCTTGTCTTCAGTATTAAGATCATTATTATTGTTTCTTTTGATTTTCTATTGGTTTTCTTTCTTTGGTTAGTTTGCTTGATATTCGATTATAAGCTCATGCATCTATACTACTTTATAATACATTTGGCCTTCTAAAATTGAGAGGCTTAAAATTCAGACTTTTTACTTGCTTATTATGGAAAGAATTAAAAAATAAGATAAGGAGCTAATCATCGAGTGACACGTGTCACTCTATAACTAAAAATAACAAAAGGAGGAGTTTCTAACAAACTAAAATAAAGAGCTAATAATAATGGGGTGACACGCCACTTCCTAACTAATTAATCACCTTTATTTTTAAATTTAAATATCTTTTAATCCATTTAATTTTTTATGATCTAATTTCACCATATTTTTAAAATTTTGTGCTCTTTAATTCAACATCCATTTTGATATATTTTATGAGTTTTCTTTAGTAGTCGAGAAGAAGCGGAGTTGAAAAGAGAAACTTACTTGAATTAGGCGTAAAATGAAAAACATTAGTTCGCACAAAATAGTCATCGGTGCCCGCCGCATTGCGCGGTACCCTTCTAGTACTTCATTATTTTGGAGCGGATGCCAAACGTCTAATTGGTAGGAGATTTAGTGATGCATCCGTACAAAGTGACATCAAGTCGTGGCCTTTCAAGGTTAATTACGGTCTGTTGAGAAACCAATGATTGTTGTCAACTACAAAGGTAAAGAGAAGCAATTCTCACGGAGGAAATCTCGTCAATGGTTCTAATCAAAATGAAGGAAATTGCCGAAGCTTTTCTTGGGACAACAGTGAAAAATGCTTTGGTCATTGTCCCTGCTTATTTCAATGACTCACAAAGGCAGGCAACCAAGGATGCTGGTGTGATCAAAGTACAGTCCATGAAATTGTTCTAGTCGGTGGATCAACCAGGATTCCAAAGGTGCAACAACTACTTCAAGATTTCTTTAACAGTAAAGAGCTCTGTAAGAGCATCAATCCGGATGAAGCAGTTGCATACGGTGCAGCAGTCCAAGCTGCTATCTTGAGTGGCGAGATTTACTTCTTTTGGATGTCACCCTCCGCTCATCGGACTTGAGGCACGGTGGTGTCATGACCGTTTGATTCCAAGAAACACAACCATCCCAACTAAGAAGAGCAAGTCTTCCCAACATACTCCGACAACCAACGGTGTTTTGATCCGTGTCTATCAAGGTGAGCGAACGAGAACAAGAGATAACAACTTGCTCGGTAAATTTGAGCTTTCGCATCCTCCCGCACCAAGAGGTGTCCCACAAAACACGTCTGCTTTGACATTGATGCCATCTGGCATTCTCAATGTCTCGGTGAAGACAAGACCACGAGGCGGAAGAATAAGATTACCATCACCAACGATAAGGAAGGCTTTCAAAGGATGAAATTGAGAAGATGGTTAAAGAGCAGGTACAAAGCAAGAGGTTGAAGAGCATAAGAAGAAGGTCGAGTCTAAGAATGCATTGGAGAATTATGCATACATACATGAGAAACACGATCAAGGATGAGAAGATTGGGGAGAAACTTAGCTCAGACGACAGGAAGAAGATTGAGGATGCGATTGATGAAGCGATCACTTGGTTGGATAACAACCATCTTGTCTTGGTCGCTATTAAAGTGAGCTATGTCAATATGAACAAATCTTAGAAGCAGTTGTGTGGCTCATTGGCCGATTCTCTTTTTCTTTCTAGGTCCTAGCTACTCACCTATGTCAAGTTAAGTATGTGGTGGAGAGCTGATTAGCATGCCAATTTGGAATACAAAGATAAGGTAGCAAGAATAATCTACTAAACAAATGTAGCTGAGTGTGATAGTAGCTGTTAAGCCAGAGGTAAGTTTAGAAATAGTTTGACTTTGGCCATCAAATTCCTGCAGTAATATGATATATAGATTTTGGTTTACACGTTATTGATTAGGTATGCCATTTATTGATGAAATTGGCTTCACTGATGATATAATCATTGTTGTGAAATAAAGTGCTTGCTGATATAATCATCATTGTTGTGAAATAAAGTGCTTGGTGATGAAGCAGATTGCAACAATGAACCAAAGAGGAGATGATGACCATGATGAATGTTGAGAGATGATGATTTGGGGAGATGAATGATTTGGGGAGATGATGACAAAGATGAAAGATTAAGGGCTAAAATATAAATGTGTTTTAAAAGTATAAATGTGTATGGACTAAAATACCCTCGACTACAAACAAAAATCGACTTTGACATGGTCCAGGACCAATCTAAGATTTAATAGCTCTTCGTTTGGACCGTAATGGCGATGAAAAAGCGAGTTCATCCCATCGCGATGAACAACAACAAGTTTAGGACCAACGGTGTATTTTAGTCTTAAATAAATAATAACCTCAACAGGGATAGAAATGCTCAACTAATACAATACCGGAGTAAGACAATGGTCATAAAAGTAGTTCCAAATTATATAATATTTTTTTTTGAACGATTCCAAATTATATAACTTAATAAATAGAAATGCTCAATCAAAACATTACCGGAGTAAGACGATGATCATAAAGTAGTTCCAAAATTTTTTCTACTAAAAAAATGCTCAAAGTCAAGTGGAGCTTCTCAACAGAGTTCAACGTGTTATGCATAGTAATGTTATGACACCTAAATCCACAAATATTGTTTTTAAGAGAATTAGTTTCTGATTCAAAAAGCTAATGCAAGAATTATTGTTTGTTCTTTCCAACTCTAAGTCAACTCAAAGTCAAGAACACTTAAGAAAAGAACAAATGGTTTGGAAAAAGAAGTGAAAGATGCCGTTAATTTTCCATATTGGTGGGCATGCTTTTGTTTAGAATGTTTTAACACTAGGACAATGAGTTGACCTGTATTTAAACACATGTCTATGAGCTTCAAGTCTTAACAAGACAACTCATCAATGGAACTTCATTCCATACTTGCTTCCTTTTTCTTATTTTTATTCTTGCTGCTACCAGAATCTTCGGCAATAGACAGCATCTCTGCAAATATAGCTTTAAAAGATGGTGAAACGATCATTTCAGAAAGTCAAACATTCGAACTGGGATTTTTTAGTCCGGGAAATACAAAGAATCGATACTTGGGGATATGGTTCAAGAAGATATCAAATGGTACTGTTGTCTGGGTCGCTAACAGGGAAACACCAATTCCTGACACATCAGGCATACTCAAGGTCAGTAGCAATGGAAGACTACTGATTCTAAATGGTAACAATACTGAGATATGGTCATCCAATTCCAAGTTATCTGTCAAAACTCTGAACCCGATGGCACAACTTCTTGATAAGGGAAATTTTGTTGTGTGGGATAGAGGTAACAAAGGTCGAGATCCAATTTGGCAAAGTTTTGATTATCCTGGTAACACATTCATATCAGGAATGAAATTCGGGAAGGATTTTGTAAGAGGCATAGAAACATATTTGACATCTTGGAAAAGTGACAATGATCCTTCACCAGGACCATACATGTACAGGATGGACACAAATGGATATCCACAGATATTTCAGATGAAAGGTTCAGTGATACGCGTCAGGATTGGACCATGGAATGGTGTCAGGTTTGATGGTTTGCCCGCAGAAGACCCTAACCGACTATGTTTACCTGAGTTTATCATTAATCAGAATGAAATATATTTGAAGTATGAGTATAATACCACAGAGGTACTAAGAGCACTTTTGAGGTCCGATGGTGATACAATTTATTTGCAATGGGTCGAGCGGGGCCAGGACTGGATAACGTATGGGAATGCAGCAGTTGATGCGTGTAGTAGTTATGGATTATGTGGAGCTTATGGAAGTTGTGACATAAACAGATATCCACTTTGTAGTTGTATAGAAGGTTTTGTGCCAACAGACAAAGAAGAATGGGATGCAGCTGATTGGTCGAGCGGCTGCCAAGTGCCAACATAAAGAACGTATAGATTGTGGGAATGGAGATGGCTTTAAGAAAGTTGCAGGATTGAAATTTCCAGACACACGACGTTCATGGTACAATAAGAGCATGACACTAGGAGAATGTGAGATGGCCTGCAGAAGGAATTGCTCATGTACAGCTTATGCAAATTTGGATATTAGAAATGGTGGAACTGGATGTTTGATGTGGTTTGGTGCATTGATGGATATCAGAGAGTACGATGAAAAGCAACATCTTTACATAAGAATGGCTTTCTCGGAGTCACAAGGTACGTTAAGTTAAAGGTCTTGAATCAATTCGAATACATAGGATGAAGATTTATTTGAGTTTATCATAATTTACTAAAATCATAGTCCTATATGTGACTATAAGTTATTCTAGTATTCTGCAGGTTTGAATGCATTTTTCATTTATTACTTTTATTTATGAGTAATTGTATCTTATTCACACATAGAAAAACCTTCCTAATTATTGTATCCATTAACAAAAGGCCAATCGAGCTTCAACATGGAGAAAAAAGTACTCACCGCGGTCCTGTCAATTTCATCAGCGGCAGTCCTTATAATGGTGGTAGCATATGCCTGCAGACAGAGAAAAAAAGGGCCTCAACGGAAGGGACGAGGTAACAAAACTAGTAATTTTCCATGCTTTCAAAAATGCGAAGTAGTACGGAGTATTTATTATCTTTATTTATAAGTATAATTCTGGAGCAATCACATATGCCTGTTAGGATGGTTTTAACACAACGAGTCAACAGCTTCTATTAGACATTTCAGGGACCTTTTATTTCATATTTATATAGTTAGTTAGAATCCATTTAATAGGGAGAAACACACAGCTAGTTGTATCATTTGAAAATATATATTACGGCTTAGAGAGTTGCTAACAAGTTGGATGCAATTCCACAAGCTGTTCTAGTGTGAATTTGATCAATTGAATTACATTGTAACCAAATTATTCAACTGTTTGAATAACCGTTTTATTATACATTTGAGGTCCATTAGTTTAAGTCATATCAATGCCCCTCTTAGCTTGGAAAACTTGATGCAAGAACATTGAAACTTCGAAAAATGTTGTCTTGAAATATATGTAGTTGCTCCAAATAATGTCAATTTCATGTAATTAATAAACATTGATCATACTGTTGTGAAGGAAAACAGGTACACAATGAGAATGATCATAGCAGTTTTCTCACGGAAAACCTTGATGAGCTACCTTTCTTTAGCTTGTATGAAATAGCTAAGGCCACAGATGACTTCAGCGAAAATAATAAGATTGGAGAAGGTGGCTTTGGTAGTGTTTACAAGGTAACTTGTCCTTTCTCTGAATATAACAGAATAATTATGTCATATGACAAAAAAATGTAACACCAAATATATGCAAGTAGAAGTACATAACCTTTAAGCCTTTTTCATTTAGGGTGTGTTGGAAGGCGGTCAAGAAGTAGCAGTGAAGCGGCTCTCAAAAACATCCCATCAAGGGATTGATGAATTCAAAAATGAAGTCATTTGTATTGCAAAACTTCAGCACCGGAATCTTGTGAAGCTTCTTGGATACTGCACTCACGAAAATGAAATGATATTGATTTATGAATACATGGCTAACAAAAGCTTGGACACATTTATATTTGGTAATTTATCTCTCAGCACTTCCATGGTTTTGTTCAAATACTTGCCAAATCAAATGATGAATCAGTATAAATGGAATAAATATATTTTGACAGATGAAACCGAAGGTACGCAGCTAGACTGGCCTCGGAGGTTTCACATTATTCATGGAATAGCTCGAGGAATACTTTATCTACATCAAGATTCACGCCTTCAAATCATTCATAGAGATCTGAAAGCAGGTAATATATTGTTGGATGCTGACATGAATCCAAAAATATCTGACTTTGGCCTTGCTAGAAAGTTTGTAGGATTCGATAACGTTGGAAAGACAAAAAAAGTGGTTGGAACACTGTAAGACTCGCATTCTATTACTTGTTTTACCATTAGATGGAAAAAAAAACAGATCCTAATTAACTTTGATCCAGTGGTTACATTTCTCCTGAGTATGCAGTATATGGACGATTCTCTACAAAGTCAGATGTATTCAGCCTTGGTGTTCTAGTGTTGGAGATAGTGAGCGGGCAGAAAAACAGACTATTTTCTCATGAAGATCACAGTGACAACCTTCTTGGACATGTAAGTTAAAGCGGTAATTAGATCTCAGGACCGAAACTAGTTATATCTTTAAATTACTTGCTTTTAGCATACTCAATATTCTGAAGCTGGGATTGATTCAGGCATGGAGGCTCTACAAAGAAGGAAAATCCATTAATCTCATGAGTGCATCTTTACGTGACTCGTGTGTTGTTTCTGAAGTTCTGAGGTCTATACATGTTGGGCTACTCTGTGTGCAACATCATACAGAAGATAGGCCCACGATGTTGTCAGTGGTTTTGATGTTGGTTGGAGAGGGAGCATTGCCTCAACCAAAACAACCTGCTTTTGTCACTGAAGCGAGTGGCCGTGCACTTGAATCTGTTTCATCAGCTGAAGAATACATGATAACACTGTTGTATGCACGTTAGCAAGCACATGTACATTCACCCATAACAGTTTATTGTACATTTGTTAATAAATTTCACAAATAGGCATATGTTTAAGGTTGATAACATCAAATTTCGAACCTCAATTATTCTTGTAGAAACTTATACCAAACTCATTTAACAAGAACGAGATGGTAATGTGTGGCATTTTATTGGACGATAATGGGGTACCTTGGAGTAAGGTCTTAATTGAATTGCCTATGTATGACTTTGTTCTTAATATCTCCAAGCTTAATTTTTAACCTTAACCTTAACGGGAACTAATCTTTGTCACTGAAACAAAGCCGTTTTTCAATAAAAGTTTATTTTTCAAACACGAAAACTCTAAAAAAAAAAAGAAAAAGAAACAATATAAATATGTCCAGCTCGATACATGTAACATAACAAAAAGAAAATTTATAACTGACGGTTTAATAGGTGTTTGAGCATTTTAGCATCATTACCAACAGACACTCTGGTTAATATTTTTACAAAGCTTTTATAGCTTACAAGTTTAAATAGTGGTTAATATTATTGGCACTCATTATATTGTTAACTGATTCGTTGTAGTCATTAATGACACAAACATAAAATTGTCAGCCGTCCTAAACTTTGAAAGAAAATATACTAATCTACAGAAAAGATAAGTCAATTTACATAATGAGTGAATCATTATGTGCGTCACATGTGGGGCTATTATGTGTACAACATCTCGCAAAATATAGGCCTACTATGTTATCGGTGCTTCTGATGCTCGTTAGTGATAGCATTTTGCCTCCACCTAAACAAAGCAACAACTTAACTCTAATTCCTCGGCTAATGAATACATGATTACACAATTGTATCATTGGTAGCAAGCAAATGTTAAATGCCTATTCACTTTTTACACATCAATAGAACCAAATAAGGATTTTTTTTATTTTTTATTTTTTTTTACTTTTTTGTTGGCAATCTTGGTTTCCGACCAATCAACGAGGTTTGAGCCAACCGCCACAAGACGCAAACCTACGAGAGGTCTAATAGCAAAATCTCACAAAATTGTCAACTATCTCCAATAGCATAGTAAAAATTAATTAAATCAAGCACAAATGAAATATAATCACTATAAGCTAATCAAACAATAAATAATTATTGTTAGGGTTCATATACTATAAGGAATATAAGAAAAATGAGAGCTCACCGGAAATAGAGTTGACCGTGAATCTGAATTCCGGTCATTTGGTTTCAAAATCCAAATATCAGTGTTGTTGGGCTTAGGATTACAAGGACCCGTCTAGTTCTTATAATCTGACGTAATTTTCATTAGTTGTAATTTGATTACATCACGAGCCAAAATTTAAAATAGGGCAAATGGCACAAAAAGACATTAAAGTTAGGGTCCATTTATAATTAAGGTATTATGTTTTTTTTCTTACATAAAAGTACTCAACAAAATGTTTTGGCGGTTGGGTTTTTCTAACGTTCGTTAACTTCGCCGTTAGTATATTACATGTTTAGTCCTTGTGGTTGGGACAAAGTGCAATGAAGGTCCTTACTTTCAATTAAAATTATTTGCACAAATAGTCCTCGGTCAACGCCAAAGCGGTGGTCAACGCTACATGTCACCACTTCGGTGGTGCCAAAGTGGCATAGGTTGGGTCGGTCGGATTTTAAGCGGGTCGGGTCGGGTTAGTAAGCAGGTCGGGTTCTTGCGTGGGCCGATGAGGTGGTCTTGCGTGGCGTTGGTATAATATACCAACTTTTGGCTAGCCAGGATTTGAACTCGGGCCTTTTGTGAGAAGCCGTGCCTTGCCCAACTGGCTAAGCGTAAACGATAATGTTCCTAACTCAAATATATACCCTTCCCAGAGGTTAAGGCCATTCTTAAATAAAGGTTCGATTTAGTTTTGGCTTATCAATTTAAAGGGTTATATGGGCTGTCAAAAATAAATAAATATACCGTCGGACTCGTTTTTAGTGCTCTTTCAATGGTATGCTCGGAATTTTTCGACTTGGTTTGGACCTCGAAAATGCAAAACAAAGGAAAGCGGTGATTTTGCATTTTCGAGGTTCAAACAAAGTCGAAAAAATTCCGAGCATACCATTGGAAAGAGCACAAAAATGAGTCCGACGGTATCTCGAGGAATTTTTCGACTTTGTTTGGACCTCGAAAATGCAAAATCACCGTTTTCCTTTGTTTTGCATTTTCGAGGTCCATCTAATCGAAAAATTCCAACATACCATTGGAAAGAGCACGAAAAACGAGTCCGACGGTATATTTATTTATTTTTGACAGCCCATATAACCCTTTAAATTGATAGCCAAAGCTAAATTAACGCTGTTATTTAAGAATCGAATTTTAACTTCAGGAAGGCTATATATTGATTTAGAAATATTGTTGAAGCTATGCTTGCTGATTGGGCGAGCATGGCTTCCCACAAAGACCCGGTTGAATGGCAGCCAAAAGTCATGATATACCAATGCCACGCGCACCACCTCATCGGCCCACGTGAATCCGACCCGCTTACGACCATTCGACCCGACCCGCTTAAAATCCGACCGACCAACCTATGCCACGTGGCACCACTCGGTGGTGACGCGTGGCGTTGACCGCTTTGGCCGACCGAGGACCATTGTGCAAATAATTTTAATTGAAAGTAAGGACGCTCATTGCTGTTGGTCCTAACCACAAGGACTAAACATGTAATATACTAACGAAGTGAGTTAACGAACGTTAGTAAAAACAAAATCCGCAAAAATTTTGTTGATACTTATACGCAAGAAAAAGCATAATACTTAATTGAAATGAACCCTAACTTTAATCTTGCCATTCGCCTTTAAATATCACGTTATGCTTGAAACCGTTTTATTGGAGATTTGGAGTACCTCAACGGTAGAGGTCTAACACGTGCTACGAGTTGATGACTTGACAAGACACCACACTGAACCTTTATATTACGTGAGATGAAAGGCTGGATAAAGACGCCACGCGGGGTCGAAAAAATAGCTCCGTGCCACCAACCTTATAAGTCAATGTTGAGTTTTGAACAAGTTTATTAAAGAAAAAATTCAAGTTTGGTGGTTTACAGATTTCATGTTTAGTCTTTAAGTCGTTTTAATTATATCAGAGATGCTAAACGTTATATTTGGTTAGACTATGAAAGAGTTTTGATGGTTATTTTATGTATATAAATATATCACAAAATATGAACTCGGCTTTCGGTTTAGATTGTTAAAACTGTATCCAAATTGAAAACCGGATATTTAATCCGGTTCGATTCAGTTTTGACAAATTCGTTTCTGTTCGATTTTGATTTTCGGTTTCTGTGAGTTGTATGTGAATTCTGATAACCCCTACATAGCTCAAGCTCATTTGTTTAGCTGAGCATTGGAATAATTTCATTGCAGAGAATCTTCTCTTGGGCTTAAAACAAGACATGTTGTTGGGCTCATATTAGCTAAAAAAAAATTAAAGTAACTCCGAATACCGTATTTCACGGGTTATGGGTCTCAATACCGTCTTTCACGGTGTATGGGGGAGGTTGAGACGTAGACAACCTTACCCCTACCTAAGGTAGGGAGGCTGCTTCCGGTTCTAAAGGTGAAAAGGACCTCCGACCTTGCGAGGGTGAGGATCGAACCATGACCTCTGTCTCAGGAGGCGAGGTGTAACCAATCGATCCGGCCTTGCTCTTTTTAGGTGGTGGTGCTAAAAGCAGTTTAATGGGTTGCAAATTGTTTAGAAAAAATTTCGACTTGTATATACCGGGGGAACTTGAAACATGCACAAACTAAACTCCAATAAATTTGTAGTTTTTTAGTTTGTAATCCGAGAAAAGTAATATCATATCGGATTAGATATTAAGATCATATGATCGAGATCGGGATCTATAAGATCTTAAGCATGAAAGATCCTATGTAGGATCAGAATCGCTTTTCTTGCGATGTCATAAAATCGTAAGATCACAAGATTAGAATCGGGATCACGACAACTATGATTTAGACTATGAGAGAGTTTTAATGGTTATTTTATGTATATAAATATATTACAAAATATATATTTATATGAATTCGGTTTTCGGTTTAGATTGTTAAAACTATATTCAAATCGAAAATCGAATATTTAATTCGGTTTGATTCAGTTTTGGCAAATTCGGTTAAGTTCGGTTTCGATTTTCGGTTTGTGTGAATGTTACGTGAATTCTGAACACCCTTACATAGCTCAAGCTCATTTGTTTAGCTGAACATTGGAATACTTTCGTTGCAAAGACTCTTCTCTTGGGCTTAAAACAAGACATGTGTTGGGCTCATATTAGCTGGTGGTGCTAAAACAAACTGTTTTAACTGCCGCATTAGTGCATTTTGCTTAGAACAATTTTGGACTTGTATATACCGGAAACTTGAAACCTGAACCGACTCAACTCCAATAAATTCCTTGTAACTGTAGTATACTTTTTTATTTAAGAAAAAGGTATATGTATTCTTGTTTTTGGACCAATGCAAATTGCAATGCGGATGTAAACATTTTCGTTTTAGATTATACCAATTAATTGATCATTGTTAGTTAATTTACTGCAAATGAATGTTGTTGGAACAATTTTGGGCTTCCTTATCGGGGTAACCAAAACCCAAACAAAATAAACTCCAACTGGATTAACCCGACACTCGACCCATCCGACCCAAATAACATCCTAATTATGGTATGTAATCAATGTCAAGTATGCTAAATCAATTATCATGAACTTGAGATGGATTTCAACAGCAGATAGTAATTTTGATTGACCCAATTTGGAAGTTCATACACTTGTTAGGAACTTTGAAGAACTAAAAGCACTTTGGTTTTGTGACCCGACCACACTGGTGATTGATCATTTTAATTGTAAACGGTATTTATTACTCGTATGTCACTTTTTTCTTTTGAAACTGCTTAATATTGTCACTACGAAATGTATTGACATAATCTAATACAACGCAAAATCACTCATCAAGATGATTATAATGATAGTATTAAGTAATGCATCTTGTAATAAAACTTTAATTTTGTAAAGTTGATACTCAGTTTTATAGCCAAAGGACTATTCAGGAATAGAATAATACAAATATTTTTCTATCTTTAGATGACATACAAATACAAATTGGATACCGGATAGAATGATGCATATTTGATGAACAAATGGCAAAGACAACTAGACAAAGGATCCATTCATGACCACAAACCTTTGATTTTTTACATTCTCATAGCAAATAATCCTCAACCACTCAAATGACCACAAAAAAATCAAACAACAAAAACCAATATTACAAAACTAACCTCACCTGCCATGTAATCATTTCCAATGGATTAACCTTCCAAGTGGCCCAATAACAAGCCAATATCCCCAAACACTTAGCCAATAAAAATCAACATATGGATTTTGCCATTCATCACACCAAAAATCTCTACCTATTAGTTATACCATTCTCACCACACCCATTATTCATCAACCAACAAAACACTACTACTACTACTAAATATTTCATTTCTAGACTCATATTTTGTTTCTAGGAATGGCTTCTAACACATTGATGAGTTGTGGTATTGCCGCGGTAGCCCGCCCATCCATGTTCTCTTCTTCCAAGTCGAGATTCGCAACGGCTGTGCCACTTTCCGGTGTTGCAACCAATGCGTCTCGGGTTTCTATGACTGCGGACTGGATGCCTGGGCAGCCAAGGCCACCTTACCTAGATGGATCTGCACCCGGGTAACGAAAACTTACAATATAGTTTGCTGTTTTATATTTACATGGCCTAAAATATTTTTATACAAATAGTTTAAAGTTTCAACTTATATAAACTCATTTATATCCAAAAGGCAATATATGACCAGTAACATATACGTTCTTTTATTGAGGAAAAAAGAAGTAATTAATTATAAGTTGTATTATCTATTTTATCCCCTGCTTCGTATAGGTGAGGTCCAAAACAACTCTCTAAACTGTTGTTATTGTGTGTTTTAGTGACTTTGGGTTCGACCCACTTCGTCTTGGTGAGGTTCCATCGAACCTCGAGAGGTTCAAGGAGTCCGAGCTCATTCACTGCAGATGGGCTATGCTTGCTGTTGTAAGTGATTGAAAGACCATTTACAGTTAATATTTCATAATGTAACATATATAATTGGGTATTAACATGTTACAAATTTGCAGCCAGGGATCTTGCTACCCGAAGCTTTAGGTTTGGGTAATTGGGTAAAAGCACAAGAATGGGCTGCTGTCCCAGGAGGACAAGCAACCTACCTAGGGAACCCAGTCCCATGGGGTACCCTACCCACAATTTTGGCCATAGAGTTCATCTCCATTGCCTTCGTAGAGCACCAAAGGAGCATGGAAAAGGACCCCGAAAAGAAGAAATACCCCGGTGGCGCTTTTGACCCATTGGGCTACTCAAAAGACCCAAAAACGTTTGCTGAGAACAAGGTCAAAGAGATTAAAAATGGTAAGATACAAGAAAGTACCCTTTTGAGCTTTCAGCTTGTTTTAGTAACATGTATATTTGATGTATTCCTAATTGGGTTTTCGGATTTGTTTGTTGAAATGCAGGACGTCTAGCATTGTTGGCATTTGTTGGTTTCGTTGTGCAACAATCGGCTTACCCTGGTACCGGACCCTTGGAGAACTTGGCAACTCACTTGGCTGACCCATGGCACAACAACATCGGGGATGTCATTATCCCTAAAGGAATTTTCCCCAACTAAAATACACTACCGATCTCCGAATTCATATGTAAAATCCATGTAAACCATTGTCTTGTGATGAAATGAACTTATATTAGTGTTGAATTACTTTTGTGAGCTTAAAGTTTATATTTCTTCGTTACATTAATCTTTAACTATACTTAGGTTACAAATTTATTTGGCAACTGTTTGGTGATCAATATCATTAGCATGTTTAACATCTCCATAATAGAGAACATCTTTGGTCACATACGCCACTTAAACGTGACATAAATGCCATGCTGGCAAGAATTAATTCCGTGGCAATGCCACCTATTTATTTACACACGCCTTACACACACAAACACAACCAAGAACACACGCCTCCTTCAAGTTGTTACTACCCATCCGGATCTTCAGCAACACAATCAATTCAATTTCTGTCTCCCAAAATTAAACTACACATACGTTTCAAACAAGAATCAATCTTAACCCTAAACCAGTCTTGATTCATTCGTTGAAATTCACCAAATCATCCTATTTTTGGTCACCAAATTATTTGTATACTTTCTTCTTCGGGATACGTGTTTCTTCTTCGTTAGGGTTTCTTTTACCATCCGCTGATTTGGTTCTTGGTATGTTTCTTGGTATGTTTCTTTTACCATGCGCTGTTTAATGGTCAATAAAGGATGCCGTTTTATGTTTCAGTGTGTTGAAGGTTTCTTATGAAAGACTATTGATTGAATCTTTGGATTCGATTACATCAGGTGAAAAAGAAAGGCACGTTTTATGTTGATGATTCATATGGTTGATGTAAATGTGGTCTTCAAATAGCGTGAATTATTAGTAGAAAATTGGGTGAATTATGATTATGAGTTTCATTCTGTGTAATAATTTGTTTCTCGCAGGTTGTATATGATTTGAGTTATTCATGAGGTTTAATTATCTCATGGGAGGAACAACTTAGGGATTTGGCAAGCCAATAAATATGTACTGCTGAAAGGGGAACATTGGCCATCGTCCGTTCCAGGTCTCTACTTTGCCGAATATATTATGTGCATTCTATATTTTTAGATCAAATTAGAGGTGGATGTTCAAGGATAGTAATTGTGTATATAATGTGGTAAAGTTAATGTGGTATTGTTTTTAGGTCGTGTTTGGTATTTAACGGTAGCATAAGCTTTTTAATTGATTGTGGACTTCAGAATTCATTAGTAACATTTGCACTGATAACAATGGGCAATTCAAGCTGTGGAAAGATCGTATAAGATGAGTATTAGTTTAGACCAACCTAAACGTATATCAATGGTTTCAACATTCAACAGCCAGATTATATACAACGGAAAATTCTTGATGGAAACTTATACTTACAAATGTTATTAACTATTCATGAAAATAGAGATTTTCTGCATATTCTAAGTATCAAATATTCATCACTTAGCTATACATTGTTATTACATTATATCAACGATAAAAGTTTATCTATATTCTATTAGAAAAGTTGATTGGATGAATTTTAATATCGATAGTTATTTTGAAACATAATAAAGTTAAAGTATCGAGAATATCTAGAGATGTTTTACTAATATACCATATTGGTGGAAGTAAACAACCATTGGTTTCATGTTCTTGAAAAATGTGCATCTAATTTGTACTTGATCTTATTGGAGGTTAGTAGGAAAATGGAGGTGATAAGATAAGTGCCCCCACATGAAGGATATGACCGGTGCGAGTGTTCTCGATGGATGGTGCCATACCGTACACCACTTAACCCTAACTTGCCTAATTACGTACATTTGGCGGTGGTAGACTTAATGATGGGGCTACTACTCGCGCGACTACCTCGATGAAACCTCCTCAAAATCATGGACACCGGTTGTAGCGACATAAGCGAGCGACATTAGGCTTCATGGAAAATATGATGGTCCCATAGTATTATCAACAAGGTAACTTTCATTAGTGAATTTTTAGTTTTTTTTTAAATAACCCGACTTATGAGACCGTAAATTAGGTGTCTTTGCGGCATGCATAAAAATATCGGATTTAATATCGAGCAATATATTTCGACTTTTGAAGCGCCGCTTACATTGATGGAAATAAAATTGATATTCCACTTGAGTAGGTCTGTTCTAACTTTATTATATCCCGATTGCGGCACGCTAGATCGGGATCGTCAAACGAATCAAGGCAAGTGAAATTTAGTTTTCTATTCGGTTGAACTACTATACATGATATAAGCCGCGGTTTTGGCTATCTTGATCCTTACAATCTGTTAGTGTTATAGGTGCTCTACTTCAAAGCAGTTGGGTCAAAGGCAATCATGTAGGAAATTCCCATAAATTTGAGGAAAGAGGCGATGCATCGCAGAGAATGGAGCATCACAGACGGAAATTCGGTCATTATCGATTATGCGCATTTGATTGGTGAGGTTTAATTCGATTTTTGCTATTATTTTTTATTTTTGCTTTTTCTATTTGAGAAAATAAGGTCATATCCACCGCTTCAACATAAAAAAAGCAGTTGAGCAGAAATTAGCAACTAATAAGCTAGAAAATCAAAAGTCGAAATAGTAAAACTTATTAGAGCTTCTAAAAGGAGCAGATTATCAAGCCAATTGAATGAAAATGGGGCCGAATAAGCAATAACCAAGCAGACCCTAGGAATAAGCAACTAATAAGCTAGACTACTAACTAAAATAAGCTTAAAAACTAATTAGCAAACCTAAATTATTCCTAAAGCGATTCTAAAAGCAACTAATAAGCAAAGAGCAATTCAAAAGCTAAAGAACACCACTAAAAATCTCTTATTACTGACTAAGGGGTGATAAGCGAGCTTAATTAAGCTATGGATTAAGCACTAGGAACCTAAAGAGGGACAAAAAGATGAAAACTAAACTATGGGCTACAAGGAACTTCAAAAATCAGGCCTACATGTCTTAAAAATCAGGCTTTCTAAACTTGCTGATTATCAAAGTGTTGCAACAAGATGGCACACGGCACCTCAGCAATGTGGATCTTCATTGTGGCTTTTGCATTGACTTGAGCGCTACATGCTTGAGGTAAGTTGACATATTTTTTATATGGTGATAATTTTAGACTTGGTCTTGACTGTGACCTTACTTTTAAACCACAAGATGTGCCAAACATATAAGAAAACATGGTACTGTTCTGTTTTATTAACATTCCTTTCGAGTATAGTTAGCGTGTATCTCCTTATATAAAATACCTTTTTAGTAGAACCCTATTGCATTGGCTAAAACCCATCTTTTGAGGTAAAAGGAGAGCCCTAGAGATTGTTTTGTTAAAATAAAAACGTATTCCCAAACATGAATACGCACCTCCCTTGATTTCTTTATCTATAATGTAAACACTATTATTTGGAGAGATGATAAGAAAGGAAATCCAGTTTCTGAATGCTCATGATTGTTTAAGTAACATGCGATGAAGTTTGTATTAAAACTAAATTGAATTTTTTTGAAAGTGAGATAAACACTCGAGAACAACAAGTATAATAGTTATCAGCTTATGCGAACTTAGGAAACATTAAATGGCTTTGTAGTACTCAGCTTGACTTATTTCTTATGTCATAGTATTAATCCGTGATCCTATCTTCGTCTTAAAATCTGAACTCGAATGTTTAGCCTTTAACGGTGAATTGATGTGTAGTCTCAAATAAGTTTTTAAAATTACTGATGCGCGAACATGTCCTGCATTTATCTGAATCAACTATGTCATACCTTTATATACTTGTCATTACAGAATTTGGTGTAAAAGTATCAAAAATCCGCATTGAGTGGTTATTAGGTATGTCCATAAGGACGAGGCTACAGGTATACGAAAGTCAATAATTGTAATTAGCATCTCCATTCTGCATACACTTTATATAAGGTTTCATCTCAATTTTGTATCCGTGATGGTTCATTTGAGGGGATGACATTCAGGTTTGAAGATTATCATTTGTTGTTTAACAACTTAGATTATAATGGAATATATAGAGTAATCATGTTTAATTATTACTCCATTCATCCCAAATTATTACTCCATTTGAGCTAATACAGAGTAGTTGAAACTTAGCCACTAACTAATCTAGATAACGAGTATAGTTTAAAAAATATTCCATTTTCTTTATATTTAGAGTTGAGTTTTATTACTTATAGAGATGAAGATAGATAACAATAACGACGAGGAAAAAGATTAAACGATGGGTAAAATTACCCAAATGCCCATCACCAGCAAGTCATGTGTTGGGACTTAGGTTCCCACTAATCATTTGATGATTTGGGACTTGACTGTAATGAAAATGATTTTGGGCTGAAATTATGTAAGTGAAACTATTTTGGATAAAGGTGGAATTAACACTTTCTGGACTACCCATGACTTTGATTTAACCATGTGGATGGTTTTTGCAGTATACGATAATAATACGGAGTAATAATGTATTATTATAGATTTCAAAGTTACCTGGTCATTCAGATTGCTTCTCTTTTAATTTCAACTGGTCTTCTTGTACTATATCCGTTGACTTCTTTTTTATTCATTATGTGTGCAACATCATGTAGAAGATAGACCAACTACGTTGTCAGTGGTTTTAATGTTGGTCGGTGAGGTGCCTTTGCCGAACCTAATCAATGGCTTTTTCGCAGAACAAAGTTTTCCTCGATTTGAGTCCCTTCCATCCGTTGATCAATCCACCATAACACTATTGAATGCATACGATACTCATCTTGTATGACTTTCCAATAGAAAACACATATGGTGTGCATTTTTCAAATGTACACATTCATTTTAGGAATCATAAATACTTTTAAGTATCACTCAACTCTTTAAAACATGAGCAGGAACACACATGTCGAGAACTTTAAAAGTAATAGGAAAGTTGCATTAATTTGTTATTTTGAAATGCTTAGATTAGTTCTCATTCCGAGAAATGAAGTGATTCATGATTGTGATACACAAACATGTATAGAAACATTATTATCATTTTTTTATATGTTTTGGTTTGATTACTTGATCAATGTGTTGTTGTGACTAATTTGCAGTCATTCGGATTCATAATAGCAGGGATCCCACAACTGATTTCATGGTTCTCTATCAACACGGTACGTACTTAAATACTACATGGACGGTAGGTTTGTTATATGAAAGGCTTTATGTCTAACATTCCTTTTTAGAAAAATGATCGTATGTCATGTGAAAGAAAACGAACATGTATTGAAATGTTTTATTTTAAATCGGTCGAATCAGAGTGCCCTTATAGTGTTCCCAAACCAATAACTAATAGTTGAAAGTAGTTTTGTTACTTTAAGTAGGCAAGAGGTATGAACTATTTTCACCACAGGAATCCACCAATAGCAAAACAATGAAATACAAAACTTGAATATTACAATCTACGTATTTCTGTTACGATAATCCATTTAAGTAAAACAATCGATACTATCGGTTCAAAATATTGTTTCTTTGCAGCAACACCAGTTGTAGTTGAGTTGCTTGATCATATTCAACCTAATCCAAAGGTGCACATCGATATAGCGATAACATATTAGAAAAAGAATTGTACTTTATGGATATGGAAATTTTTGATTTGAAGTTGTAGGTAATTTCTTGTGTTGTGGATTTTATCTGAGTCAAATGTTTTTAGATATAGTGATTATGTAAAATTGAGTGGAATTTGTGTATGTTTAGCTGATTAAATGCTTAGATAATTAGTTTTTATTAATTGTGTTAGTATTGAATAGTTTGTTGCTTTTATAAAACTATGAACTTGAGGTAACCAGGCCATAGCTACTGTTAAGATTATCAAATAACTTCGAAGATATGCCAATTACTTGAACTTTGTGCCCACAATATACTGATGTGTGAATTTGTTCACTTCAATCAACTAACAGCTTGCATTCCACGGTCAAGCTCAAGGTCTGTTTATTTGGCTCTCTAACTCATTAGTGCGTAAATTATAACAAGTCTTTTTGATAGCTTTGTGTCATCTCAGCTCATTGAAAAAGTGGAAATTGAAGTTCCTGTGGCAAAAGAACAAGAAACAACAGAGATGGAGACCATGTATATGGTTAGAAACACACAACAGTATGCTATTTCAATAAAACATTAAAAGGCACCATTGGTGTGGTATAAACTGGTTCCGTAATGAATTTTTGATGTGCGCTGTCCAATAGTTAGGGTGATCACTATGGTCAATAATATTAACAGATAATACATGAAACTAGAAATTTGTTACTTGAATACATGTTATTGATTATCATTCGTTTTTTGGTAGAATCGATGAGTGAATGTTTTATGGTTGTTTCTACCTTTACTATATGCTACCACCATTTATGTTTGCAAAACTTATAATGTTAACAAGTACCTATTTTATAATAAAAACTTAGATATCATGTGGTCATGAAAATATGATCGTAGGAAATATGTATTACAGTATATACATTAATATTTCAGCGTAACATACTAAAATATCATCAATCCATTAAAACCATTCACGTCCATCGTTTAAGGAAAAATATTTATAGGAACCCATTGAAACATTTATATCAAATTTATTATACCGAAACTACAAAAAAATTAATAATATTGGACAATTTATATGAAAGTAGCCCGGCCATCGGCCGGATCATGAGACTAGTACTGTTATATACTAAGATACTTATGTGGCAACTCTAAGTAGGTTACAAATATTAATATTAATTAATATATGAACAAACACTTAAAACAATATTTTAGAAAGACCATTACATAGTTACAAATCACCACCAAATAACTTATAGTGGTAAGGCATCTCAAGTCTCAACACATTTGAGATTATCAAGGAAATGCTCAGAAATGGGCACGAAAGACTTTGGTTACGCTGCGCATATAAGTAAAAGAATAGCTCCTCCCTAATAACCAGAATGGGAGAAACCTTATCGGTTTTTCACAATTACATAATTGCACTACAACAATTATCTAACACAGTTTACTCACGATCACGTGGTTAAAAACATCTAAAACTACATGATACAACTTGATTACACATTATGATCTGAAAAATATATACTATATCAAAACACTACACTTTATTGAAGGGTTTACTATTTACATAACTTACCCACACACTATACTTTGATACCCAAATTTAAAAAAAAAACTAAAATTGATGTAAATGAAAATTAATCTCTAGTAAAAAGGTGTATGTTTTACACCAGTAACTAACCTTGTAGCTTTCTAATTCTCTACAATTTACGGATTCAGCGTCTGCGTCACTGTGTCTGAATAGATGGAATGGCTGAAAAGTATGAAGGGTGGGGGGAATTAACTTATAGTCCGTACATTTGAGGTGACAGAATGTGCATTGGAAGTTTGGAACTAATATTTACACCCATCAAAAGGGGACAACAAGGAACATGATACAGTTATATGAACATCTGCTTGTTATCGAGCATACAATAGTGATATGGTGCATTCATTAACTGATGGAAGAGATACTAGTTCAGGACAAGTCTCTTCAGTGAAAAAAGCAGGTTGCTTAGGTTCAGGCAGTGCACTCTCACTAACCAACATCAAAACCACTGACAACATAGTTGGTCTAACTTCTGCATGATGTTGCACACATAATAGCGCAACGTGTATTGATCTTAGTACTTCAGAGACAACACATGATGAGCGTAATGAGTCACTCATGATTTCAATACTCTTTTTTTCTTTGTACAGCTTCCATGCCTAGAACAAACCAAAAGTCATATTTTAGTATATACTAAAGGATGCTGTCAAAACTTAGAAGGCTCTAAAAAAGAGGATGATGGTAAAAAAATAAAGGGTGTTAACATACATGCCCAAGAAGGTTGTCTCTGTGGTCTTCGTGAGAGAATTCTCTATTTTTCTTCCCACTAACTATCTCCAAAACCATAACACCAAAACTAAATACATCTGACTTTATAGAGAATCGTCCATGTACTGCATACTCGGGAGAAATGTAACCATTGCAGAAATGTTGAAGATAAAGAACTGACCTATTAGTATTAGAGGAAAAACGATAAAAAATAATCTAATGAACAACATGATGTGGATTCTTACTACGTTCCAACCACTTTCTTTGTCTTCGCATTGGCATCATGTCCTACAAACTTTCTAGCAAGGCCGAAGTCTGATATTTTTGGATTCATGTCACCGTCCAGCAAAATATTCCCTGCCTTGAGGTCTCTGTGGATAATTTGAAGGCGGGAATCTTGATGTAGATATTGTTGGAAATTAATGTATAGTCATATTAATTTCTTACATTAGGTTGAACATTTTAAGAAAATAAGTTTGTTTATAAGTTGATAAACATACTAACTGAGAATAAGAATATGGTGGGGGTATGCTAGTGATATAAGTAAACATGCATGCTCTAACGTCTTTGTACAAGTCATTTTTGCTTGGCTTGACTTGTTCAAAGTAGTGGGTCATTGCATGTTTAACATAGTCCACTGATAAGACGAAGAAGAAGGGATGTGGGAGTGATTTTTTTGGATTGAATCATGGGAAACAGTTACATCCATACGTGGGTTTAAACCTTGTTTCTTCATGTATAAATAGAGCTGTAAAACTCTATCTTTAATAATAATAAAAAATCACCATCTCTTTAATCTTTGTTACTCCACATATTCTTGAATATTTTCTTACTCTACAAACCGATTGTGCATTACGGTGTATTGTTTTCGCACAATAAACCGTTCTGAGACTGCATTAATCCTGGGGTGTACGGTAAGTAGGCTCAAGCGATCGAGCAGGCTCCGTAGAAACCTTAAAAGGACAGAAAGTTCTTCTCGTGCAGATTCTGTTTGCTGTCTTTTGGAGTTTTGTTTGCTGTTCTTTTAAGCTATTTACGGGTTGTTTTGCTACTGTGTTTTGGTGCTCTATTACAGGTTGTTGGTACTGGTTCATATGATACAACAATCTTTTAAGGTTTCTATCTTTGAAATGGACGTTGGAGCTTCATCGTCGAATCTTCGTATCATGAACCAGGAGTTTGTTAAGCTAGACTAATTTGACGGGTATAAATACACCCTATGGGCTGACAAGATGAAATTCTTGTTACTTGGGTGACATTGTTACTATTTGAATTCATCTAGTGTTATTTGATCAGGTACCATATCTACTTGATTATTTGCTCTCTAATATGGTGTGTACTAGTTGGTGCGCATAGTAATGTGAACTAATTCAACAATCTTAAAGGCTTTTTGTTTGTTTTATATGGGTAGTATAAAACGTTTTGAGACACTGGTTTGAGAATCTATAAATTAATTGAGATGAAATATGAGTTTCTATTTATTTTATTACAGACTTTTGAAGTAACCAGTTGAGAGATTTAAAAGTACTAAATTATATTTGCTTGTGTAGTTTCCTAGAGACTTGATGTTTGGAAAATATAGTGCTAAATCCGATAATGAAACTATTTAAATGGAAACAAATGGTGGGGGTTAAGCGATGAAAACTCTCATGTGAACATGCTGGTTCAATATATAATACACAAGTTGGTGACGTATCTCTCTTTTATTAGAGTGCATCAATTGAATATTGAGGACGAGTTTTTTGATGAGTATATCAAATAAGGAAGCCATGAGACATTACATGGAGTAATTTTATTTTAGAATTAAAGTGAGCAGTGTCATTTGTTCTAATTAATTTACTCCAGATCGTATTACGTGAGTAAGATACTTGATGTCATGAAACGAAGAATGTAAATTGTGTTAACTTCATATATAGTTTAAGAAGAAACTTGCCAACTAGAGAGAACATTTGTAATGTGGGAACCAACCAGTCGTATGATATGATAATAATATAAGTTGCACAAAAAGGTTGATGTAGCAGCCATTTGTTTAAGGATTGTAGTTGTTGGTTTATTGTCCAAGAAGAGTAGATTAGTGTATGTGTGTTAACACTGTTATGAAATCGATAGACGGGCATATTTGGCTGACTTGGTATGCAACTTAGGTTGAAACCGTTAACCTATGATTCCGAATTGTGGACCTTCAAACGTGATCATGGCTGATCACCTTGATCACGTACAACTTTGGTCTAAGATTTCATGACAATATGATACCCACATAGAGAGTCTACTAATTGTTTGCCACTTATATTAAGCGATCAGATTTATTCATGAAGGAATAAATTGTTATCACATCAAGCACATAAGTATTTCTTTGAAATCGAAAGGAGGTGCTCTAAATTTTTAACATTCACAAGCTGGTGGATTAACTTATACACACAATCATTGAGTTGCTTTTGAATGAGCAGGAAGCAAGTTAGCATTTGAGATTGTGAACTAAACTGTCTGCATTGTCAAGTTGTGACAATTCGAGAGGCTAGTAGATTAGAAATCTAACACCTTAAAATTCCATAATATTGGAATATACGTAGAGAATCACGAGATGGTACCATTATAGACAAGTTTTCAAGTGATCTAGAAACTTGAACTTGATACTACTAAACCTCTGACGAGAGATTTAGTGAGTATTTGTGATAAGACCGATAAGAGTGAAGTGACTTCTCGGTTATATCCTAATAAGTTTCTGACGAGAGACTTATTAAGGATTACTAGAGGCATGGGTTTGAAACCAAATGTGAATCGGTTGGTGATGGAAACCCGACTTGATTGTAGAGCTCCTACATTACAAGTTTAATGGGTAATAACAAAGTCATTAATCGATAGAAGGTACTATCAACCTAATTAGCCCATGTATAGTAAAGATAATGCGTTGTTGACAAGGTGTAGGTTGAGGTAAAACCTCTTAACTAATCTTTAGAGGCGTCTTAGCAACAAAGACGATAGAGAAGGTTAGCCTATATAACCTAGAGGTGGTGCCGCCTCAAATAGAGAATTATGGTTTCTCTCTTAGAGGGTTATGAAAGGGATTTAGCGCATGGCCATATACGCGCGTAGTGAATTGAGAATGCACAATATAACAATGGAAGTGCGTATGTATTCACCGGTAAGGTCAAAAGGTTTTGGTTTAATCTTCGGACACCATTATCTTGAGGTTCGTGGTTTAATCTTTGGACACCATTGAATCGATCTTACTTTGTCTATGCATATCTAACGAGGTTTAATCTTCGTGACACCTTGTAGCACCACATGTTCGAGTAAGTAGAGTAATTGTTCAACCTGGTGGGGGATTGTTGGAAATTAATGTATAGTCATATTAATTTCTTACATTAGGTTGAACATTTTAAGAAAATAAGTTTGTTTATAAGTTGATAAACATACTAACTGAGAATAAGAATATGGTGGGGGTATGCTAGTGATATAAGTAAACATGCATGCTCTAACGTCTTTGTACAAGTCATTTTTGCTTGGCTTGACTTGTTCAAAGTAGTGGGTCAGTGCATGTTTAACATAGTCCACTGATAAGACGAAGAAGAAGGGATGTGGGAGTGATTTTTTTGGATTGAATCATGGGAAACAGTTACATCCATACGTGGGTTTAAACCTTGTTTCTTCATGTATAAATAGAGCTGTAAAACTCTATCTTTAATAATAATAAAAAATCACCATCTCTTTAATCTTTGTTACTCCACATATTCTTGAATATTTTCTTACTCTACAAACCGATTGTGCATTACGGTGTATTGTTTTCGCTTACAATAAACCGTTACGAGACTGCATTAATCCTGGGGTGTACGGTAAGTAGGCTCGAAGCGATCGAACGGGCTCCGTAGAAACCTTAAAAGGACAGAGAAGTTCTTCTCGTGCAGATTCTGTTTGCTGTCTTTTGGAGTTTTGTTTGCTGTTCTTTTAAGCTATTTACGGGTTGTTTTGCTACTGTGTTTTGGTGCTCTATTACAGGTTGTTGGTACTGGTTCATATGATACAACAGATATAGAATACCTCGAGCCATCGCATGAATAATGTGAAAACGCTTAGGCCAGTCAAGCATCAAACTTTTGGTTTCATCTGATAAAATGAAATATCTTTTTATATAAAGTGTTGTAAAAAAAAGAGTCTGGAATCATATATATCGAGATGCGAGATGGAGTCAAACCAAAGAGATACGTGTCCAAGCTTTTGTTAGTCATGTATTCATAAATCAAAATTAGTTCATTTCTATGAATGCAGTATCCAAGAAGCTTCACAAGATTCCGATGCTGAAGTTTTGCAATGCAAATGACTTCATTCTTGAACTCATCAAGCCCTTGTTGAGATGTTTCTGAGAGCCGTTTTACAGCTACTTCTCGTCCATCCTCCATAACACCATAAATGATTGAAACTAAGAGTTTATTATAACTTATAACTCTGTTTTGACATTTTATTATATATATACTACTTATTATCTTGAAGACATCACTCTTAATTTTAAGGCGTACGAAATTAAGCATGATTTACAACACTTTAATGCACCAAATTTTCGAATTACAATAAAGTAAGCATATTGTACAACAAAATAAAGCGTGGTGTCATTTTAAGACTAAAATTCTATCAAACAACATTAATGTTATTAAAACCACCCATTCACCAAAAATTACAACCATTTAAGCACAATGTACAATAGCTGCAACCAATTTCAGTTACAACAAAATAAACATAGTGTACAACAAAATAAGCATGATGTAATTTTCAAGACTTACAACATTAATGATATTAAAGTGGTCAATGTTATTAATGACTATAATGACTACTACTTACAAGAAAATAAACATAGTGTACAACACTTTAATGCACATAATTTTAGACGTACAAGACAAAAACATAGTGTACAACAAAACACTACATTAATGCTATTTAACGTAGTCAATTATTTAACGGTCAATAAATACAATTAATACGGTTATTAAAACACCTCTTATATAAAAATACAAATTATCAAGCATATTGTAGAACCAAATTAAACACAATTCACGCATTAAATTTCACTACTACAAATAATAAAGCACATTATACAAATATTCAAGCGAGGCAGACAGCAGCCAACAGACTTGGAGCCCAAACAGCAGCGGACCAAAGGGCTCGAGCCCGAGCAGACACCGGCCAACGGGTTCGACACGAGCAGACGCAGGCTATACAAAATTCTTGATATCCGTAAATTTATTGTTAAAAGAACATAATAAACTAAAATACATTATTCATCGAAATTTTTATTTCAAGGTACCGCCATCGCAACGCCTGTGAATCTTCACTTCACTAATATAATACTAATAAATGTTACATTATTCCAAAATCATTAACCAGATACCTTGTAAACGGGACCAAAGCCACCTTCTCCAATTTTATTCGAGACACTTTGAAGTTGTCGGTGGCCCTTGCTACTTTACATAAGCTAAAATATAAATCATCAAGATGTTCCATCTTTAGACTTGTATCTTTTCATCGCCCCATTTCCTACAATATTATATGTTTGATTGCTTTTGTTCCAAGATTTTGTTTTTCAATATGTATCATATAACATACACAATATGATTTGTTAGAAGCGGAATTGGATTATGTGTGTTACCTAGTCTTTTCATGTGAGCGTTTTCTTTATCTTCTTACAGGCATATGCTAGTGCGAGACGGGAGCAAAGACAACGGAAGACATTAGCGGGGCTATGATGAATAAAATTTCCTTCTGTTGGAGCCAAGCGGAAGACCATGCGACTGTCAATTGAAATGATAACCGTCGGTAAGTTTTATTAAATAAGCTAAAAACACGGTGATAATCTAATACAAGCAATGATGTTCATGAAAGTATGGACTATTCTAGAAATTGGTCAAGAAACATGTGTACCTTTTAACTCGAGGCGGACATTCTTATGTAAAGGTCTTGATTATTTTCATACTCTACGATATCCAAGAGCTCATCAAACCAAAGCAAACATCCGCTTCCACCATTTCGATATCTAAACTTGTATAAGTTGTACAAGAAGAATTCATACGCATGTCATCTCACATTCTCCAAGGGTCATACGTAATTATACCACGGCTTTCTTGTATCGGGTAATTTCCTCCACGAAACTTTACTGAAACCAATGCGTGTTCCCATTTCCATTCCATCGCATTCCCAAAATTCAAAGGCTTTTTTTTACACCCACTCGACCCGATCGGATGCTCTCCAATCTTGTGGGAATTTTGGTTCAAACCCTTCAATACAACTACAAGGTGGATGCTTGTTTATACTACTGACTTCCATAGGGCCCATAGTCCAAACCGACCACAACTATCTTCTATAACATCGCAAAGACAACCCACTTTTGAGTTCGCTCAACCCAATGCATAATCTGTGTCTTTCCATCCCATGTCAAAATTATCCTCATAAAAGCCGAACTTACAAGTTCATGTTTATAGTATACTTCCTTCGATCAACAACAAAATCAAGTGTATGGCGGATTTTGTTTGTCAATAGGAAAGCCACTAAACCCAAGGCCATTCCGTGGTCCAACTCTCGCTATTAAAGTGTTACCTTTCCTCCCTAATAAGCATGGATACCCATGTGTGTTAACCCGTTTTTATACATACCTATAGAAGGATCATCGGAATCTTCCAAGATGTCATGCACTCTCTAAACCAGATCACTAAATCCTTCCCCATCTTCATTCCTGCTAGTATTGTGTCAGGATAATCAAAACTTTGCCAAATCGATTTTGGTTGGTGACATCTTTACCCCAAAGAACAAGATTTCGGTATCCGAAGTTGCAGACTACCACTGGATCATTACTCCTTATTGTAACCGCTGAATTTGATGACGAGATCACGCTCTTGCGCCATTGAGAATCGGAGGTTTCGTTCTGCTAACTTTGAAAATGCAGTTATCTGCGATTGGTGTTTCCACATTAGCGACCAGACGGCGATACATGTTGCTATCTTCTTGTACCATATCCTAAGTATCGTTTCTTTGAGTTTCCGGGCTAAAGAATCCCATTTCAATTATCTCCCTTCGATACAATTGTTTCACCATCTTTGATTGTTTGATTTGCATATATGGTATCTAGTACAAGGCAATCGATAAGAACAAGATCAAAGCAATAACGAGAGTACGATTATGGGCTGTTTTCCATTAAGCAAAGTTCTTGATAGGTCACTAGTTTTACAACACAAGCAATAGAAAGAGATAAAGGCGATTGAACAATAAATCAAACACACACACGATACAAGTAGCGGCTATGCGTAGAGTATATGTGAAAGAAAATAAATTGAACAACCAACCCTCAAGTGAGGGTTATACAAAATATTTATAGGAGGAAGCTAGGGCAACACTCCTGGTTCCCATCCTTTCTCCTATGGGCTTGGGCCTAAGCTCATGGGCCTTCTACATAAGCTTAAGGCTAATAACAAACATAAAGGCCATAATTAAGCTAACTATTACATATGAATTACTAACACTTGATTTAGGTTTAGGAGTGATTCCAACAATCTCCCCTAAGTGTTGGTGATGAATGAATATAATGATGAAGGCGTTGATGTAATAGTAGCTTTGGCGTCTTGACATTCTTCTTTCTTGTGAGAAGAATTGCCTTGATTTGAACAATCTCCCGGTGTAGAAATTGTTTTCTTTAAGCAGTTTTGCATTAGCGTCATCTTTAACTTTGTTCTTTGATTATTGTTCTTTGTGATGGAAGTGATAGTATGTTGTTGTTATGCGCATCAAGTGCGCCTCAGTGCCTTGTTGCTCGGTGTCTCCATCATTCTTCAACATGCTTACATGCTCTTTGACGTTGGATTTGATCTTGATGAAGTTCTTTAAGTCTTTAACTTTGTAGATTCTTTGGCTTGACGAAGAATCATTACACTTTGTGTTGCTTTAAGATAGAACTTCCATTAGTGATGATGTTGGCATGAGCATGTGAAGAATCTGCACGATCATTCCGCTCGAGCTTCCATAATAAGAAAACATGAAAGCGGTTAGTAATAAGCGGTTAAGCACTTACAAGTTTGAACTTGAGAGTGTTATGACATAGTGTGAAAACACAACTCTAATTCTCACAAAAGCCGTTCTGAGGCTGAGTCCCACAAGTGAGATAACGCGATGTACAAGTACACCTCTGAGTTCGGATGAGTCGTGAGGTACAATCAAGCATCACCTCACGATGAGACCGTTTGAGACACTAAGCGTAATCCACGGGAGTTAAGTGACCTGCTTGTCATGGGTTGTTTGATGTTGACCACGGCGAGAGTTTCCATTCAATCACGAGGATCAGGATGTGAACCTCTCATAAATGTTCTCGACAGTTGCTAAGATCCGTGAAGGACTCGATAACGTACCACCGATGTTCTTATTGTTGAACACCAAGTGATGAAATGTCAAGTGTACCTAAGAGATCTTTTGATGAATCTCGTGGCTCTAGACTCAATGGTGCGTTTTGGTTTTCTGAGTGGAGACTAGGAGAGGGTCTCCTTCAACACCGGCGATCTCTAAGAGAAAGCCAATAGTTTACGTAGGGTTCCTGTGAGAATGAAACAAGCTTCTTTTGAGAGAAACTTGAGTAGCTAAGAAGGTTTAGTGCATGCGTCCTTCGGGTCCATGACGGCTTTTATTCTTCAATACCGGTGTCATCAAGTGACAACCGGAGCATATGAATTGAACCCGTGTACGCCTAAGTTGAATAATTTGGAGGCTATTTTTTCACCCTTTTCTTTGCATTTCTTTTAATTCTTCAACTCCTTCTTTCTCCGATTCTCATTTCTCCTTTTATAATCATACCTAAGGAATTCTAAGTACTAACTATTTGAGATGTCCTTGGGTAGATCCTCCACTCAAGCGGATCATAGGACGGTTATTCTAACCTTAATCTCCTTATAACTCCATTGCCATAAAACCATTTTTCATGAAAATCTCTCAAAGTGTTTGTGAATGAAAACATGTTTGAACACTTCAAGAGTTTTAGATTTTCGAAATACTCCCCTCCACATGTGCTTAAGAGTTTTTACGTAATGCGCACGGTGAGGAAAGAGCTCGCACTTTGAATTGATCGACTCAAGATAGACAATTCCCAGGGACACTGATTACGTTGCATAGTTAAAGAGATACATTGTCGACTTTTAGGTGACAACTAGCTCTAATAACTACCTTGAAGGTGTGGACAAACCTCGAAGGTTGTCAAACCCGTCAAAGTTCATGTCTATCAAGAGCTTCTAGAATAGGTACAATTTACTTGGATAAGTCTTTGGAAGACAAATCTTTTCAATGTAAGGCTGTTAGATCCGTCAATTCATGGGTTGAAGTCTTTTCACACGAGGATTCAACTAGCAAAACACAACATATTTCTTATCACATATTTTCTCCCCAAAAAATGGCATATAAATGTTGTTTTGAAGAAATGTTGAGACTAAATATGACCATTTCAGTGTTGGGAAGATGACCACTTGTGAACAATTTGTGAACAAAGTTTTAATTCAAATACTCCCCTCAACAAGTGATATAAGCAGTTGAGGTTTTGAAAAATCATACGGGAAGTACTTGTTCTTTTGAGCAAAACCTTGAAAATGAAAGGTTTGATAGGTTTTACTCAAAAGTAAGAAGCTTTCGCTCCTTTTATAAGGATTGTGGCCTTTGAAGCATACCACATGGTCCTTTCTTGACAAGAACGGGTTGTACATTTGTTTATGTGCACAAGCCATTGTGATAATAAATCATACATCCAAAATATTAGGAAATAGAAGCGGTTCAAGGGGTACCAGAAGTCCGGTGATGTTGCCGGGAGTGCGAGCAGGCGTTGATAGCCGGTGATGTTAATCTGGGTCGACCACCAACAAAGCTTTCCAATGTTCGAGGCGATCCGTCGATACAACCTTTCATCAATCATTCGATGATCCTCGCACATCCTTCGATCCCGAGAATTCCATCGCTTAGGAGACCCGATCTTTTGATGTATATCCTTCAACCTATAAGCCAATCCGTCACTAACCATCTTCAAAGTGTGATCCCCAAACTTGTGAAGATCGCTACACGCCATTAAGCAATTTCGTTGAAGTTCACTGCGGTAAACGACGCCGAATGGTTTCTTGATGAGTGTATATTGTGAGAGATGGTTGATGTCGGAAGATCAAGGCGAGGTGGAGTGAAGTTGACACGGAGTGCGATATGATTCGGTGCAAGTCGGAGATCTTCTACACGTTCTTTGATGACTATCGTCGATGAAGATGAGCAATGACTTGATGAATTCACGTTGTACTTCAGCTTGAAAATTGTCTCATGCGACCACAATACTTTGGCAAGGTACATGTCTTCAATGTCGTTGATAGACAAATTCTCAAAGTCGACAGGAGAATGCATAATCCCTTTCGTCTTGCCTTTTGACCACTATATTCTTGAGAAAAGTGTAGTCCCATTTGGACGAAAGATCAACGTGTTTGATGGCAGCGATACTCTTAATCTTGAACCTTGCATGTTGAGACTTGAACTGGCGACACGTAGTAGATTCTTCTGTTCCGGCCAATGGTGAATCCCATACATTGCATCACGGTCATACTCTACCACATTGTTGGAAAACATGTGGTTAGCTCTTTCCTCGATGGCTATGCAATTAGAGTATATGGGCTCTTTGGGAATGGAAGTGTCAAGGATGTAGCGTATTTCCTTGAACCATCGCCACCGTGTAGAAGAAATTCCAAGTCTTTGTTGAAGAAATATCGGAATGGAATCCTTGGCTCATCTGGTTGGCCAATTTTTGGTAGAGGTTTAGACCAATCGGTGTAATATGGAGGGTTGTCCCGTTTGGTGAAGTTGATGTTTGCTTTTGGGTTAAGCCAATCCATGTTGTTAGACATAGCTCGAGCAATGTTTTCAAGGTGATATTCGACCTCGATGGCACTTTCCGAGCTATCTTTTAACAGTTGAAAAGCTTCATTCTTGATTTGCCTCAACTCAGTTTCGTCATCTTCTTTACTCGAATTTTCTTGCGGTATCTTAGCATGCTCCAATGTATTACGTCTACGGATCTTGACCTTCAGCAGGATAGGGGTGGAATTAACAAGTGTGAAAACCATTCAAATTCCTCGTGTCATCTTCATCTAGCCATGATCTGACGTCGATCGTAGGCGCCTTTTTCTTCTTTTCTTAGGCCTAGATGAAGATTACGGTTTCTTAACTTGTTTGGGAGAGGTGGGTTGTTGTAGGGCTCACGGACTTCCTCATCGTCACCACCCGTATACTCAAAGTGATCACCGGTTTTCGAGTGCAGGGTGGTAATTCGAAGAATCTCGAGGTTTATCAAGAAGAACGAGGAGAGACCTTTGTTGGTCAGTAGTCCATTGGGATGGAGGTTGCATAGAAGATGATTCACGGACTTCTTGAGCGTTTATGCTCCTCATTCTTATCATGATCCTTGTCTTCATCGTCTCTTGAACGTTTAGGCCTTGACTTCTTCTCGTATCTTGACTGAGTTGGTATTCCAGCAATGCTTCAAACAATTTGGCCGTGGGAGGCAAGCGTTGCGAGCGGTTAGACATTTGAGCTACTAGCGGTTCACCAATTCATCATCTAAAAAGGCGTGGATTCAATGGATTGATTTTACATTCATTGGATTTGATTTCATGGTTTGCTTGGCGGATGTAAGAGATTCGGATAAAGTTATCGGTATACATCTCCTTTGTCGGTTTAGGAGCAGCGTCAGAAGGAACTTGTGAGTGTATCCTTTGATCATCTCGTCCATTTTCCTTGAAGTTCATCTTTCATGAGCTTACGGACATACTCCTTTCAACTTTCATCTCGTCATTCTCGTCATGAAGATCTTGATTTGATCGACAGAAATTCATCTTCTGTAGAGCATGTCTTTCTTTCGACTTGTTTGATAGCATTCATAATTCTTTTATGAGTATGAGAAATCCAAGATCGAGTTGGCTTCTTCGATTTGGATGTTGATTTGGTTGATCTTTTAGATGGTGGTGGTGAGGGTGAGAAGATGAATCCGATGATGATGAGATGTGAGGAGACTCGGGTCCTTTGGTGGTTGAAGTTTTCTCCATAGACCGTGACGGGACCGTCAAGAAGAAACTTTTCATAATCAATCTTCATCATTTCTAGACTTAGCTTCTTCATCGACTTTATCTTTCTCGACTTCTCCTTTTCGGTTCCTCAATGTTATAATCGGTAGAGTCCTCCACAAGCTTTTTTTGTTGCACAAGAGTGGTGGCACCAGTTCCCTTATCGGGTCGATTAACGCATCGGGATCGGTGAAGAGTGGACACCACCACTCGACCCTCCGGGCCACACATTTGATCTTGTTCAAATTCTTTATCTTTTTGTAGGTGTCTAACGATTTTAACCTTCTTCCTGTAGGATGTATCCAGTTGCTCTTCTTGAGCTATCCTCTTCATAAAGCGCAGTCTTTGGAGTATTCCCTTTGCTTATAACTTCTTTGGTGGACCGGGAGTTTTGCTCTTGAAGGAGGTGCTTGGTTGCAGATTGAGTGAAGACCTCTTCGATCGATTGTGTATCTTGATGCTTTCGTCCACTAGCTTTCTTTGTGGTTCAAGCTTTGGAATGGGAATAGGACCGGCTTCCTTAGAAGGAGCAGTCTTTTTCGAGGAGGATTCCTCTTGGGAACTTCCTCTCGAGTCTCGATGCTTGGCACTCCCTGCACTTCTCTTCCGGTTTTCTAGTAGGCGTGCGGAAGATTTTCATCAAGAAAGCCAACTTTGTTCTCTTTCCTGCCTACCATATATCTTTTGTAAGAGTAGAGTGTTTGAGTTCATCCGAGAGAAGGAGATCAGCAAAAAGCACCTTGTTTCTTTGTTGACGATTCATAATCTCGACAGTTAAAATAGGCTCGATCAACATGTCGTGATTGTCGGGGTCATTGAGCCTCTTGGGAATATCGGGATGAAGTCCAAGTGCTCTCTGGATCAACAGTTTAGTGTATCCGACATAGGGAATCTTTGAGCCAAGCTTTTGAAATGACATCATGTCATCCCATATCGAGCTTCGATTCGATGTGCTTCATGTTGATTAATGACCAAAATATTTGCGGTTCTATGAGCTTGGGATGCTCATAGCCACTATCACGACTGAGAGCAGTTGGTAATGATGGTGTAGAGAGTTCTTCATGGTTGAGGAATGTTCTTAAGTTCCACATGAGAATGCTTAGAGATAATTCTCAAGCTTCATCATAGCCAATATCAATCAAGAATTGTAAAGCTGTCTCTTGACGGTGTGGCATAGAAGTCGGTTGGATCGATGTCGGGGATGAGAAGAACAGCCCGTAAGTCCGCATGTGTGATGGTGACTGTTTGTGATTGAGCGTCCTTTGTCACCGCACTTTGACCTTTGATCCTCAAACATTGAATTCCAGGCGTTGAATGTAGATCTGCAGTGCATGAGCGAGAATGTGAGAGCATGTTCGGTAGGGATGATTCTTTAGGATATCCACAAAGCAATCAAGCAGGAAGATTCAGAGGCGGCGAGGGTTTCAAAGTCAACCCAAGGTTGTTCTTTCCAATCTTCCTCGGATAGCCATTAGGGAAGATATCGACCATTGTGAGAACATCGGTGCATCCACATTCATTTGAGCGACCATGTCGTGATCTCGAAATAACATTAGCCAAAAGAACCAACATATCGAAAGACATTATGTTAGTCGTGAAGGTTTTATTGTCTAATTATTGAATGTACAATGTCAATGATTGTTACGAGTCCAAAGTCACTTATGTGTCCAATAGTCCAATGACGTTGTGATAAGTTTCGTGAGTTAGTTAACTTTACCTTTTAAAGTTTATGTTATCACTTATTTTACATACCATATTAAACATTTAAGCTTATTAGTGACATTATTGGTTTCGTGACGTTATGATTTGTTTATTTACAAGATTGCACGCGTAACAATTCATAATTAAGGTCAATCAAGACTTAGGCGTAAATGTGGAAAAGTTATGCGTAAACAGTAGTGGTATATGCGTGAGCGAAAGCTTATGCGTAGGATCCCGACTTATGCGTGAAATATTACGCGTAGGAGCAGGGAACCTTATGCGTGGAGCTTACGCGTGGCGATATAAAACCTTACGCGTAAGGTATACTCATAAGAGTAGACCTTATGCGTGAAATGTCGTTTACGCATATCCTTCACAGGATACGCGTAGTCCCATTGTAGAACCTTATGCGTAGACGCTACGTGTAAGATTACTCTTACGCATAACATGCTACGTAAGGTGATCCTTATCGTAGTTTGCTTAGAACCTTGATTACGAATTCTCACTTGTAACAAACACGAAATAAATTCATCATATCATCAATGTTAACACATACATTCATCTTATAACGAGATCATGGCATGAATTTTCATCAAATAGTTTACGCGTAAGATAACTTATGCGTAGAACTTAAACCCTAGAGTTCATGAATTACGCATATGATTTCTAGCCATAGGATTTGCACCAAAGTGTTTCTGGGAGGTCTAAGAAGCATATAGAGTATGTTTATCCAAGTTTTAACATCAAGTAAGCCATGAATCAAAAATACCTAATTCGTATGAACTAGAACCCTAATTTTCAATTTATGAATCATTAGTGTTTCTGGGTTTAAATATGCTCAATTCAACTTGAAAACAACCTCATACAACAATCTTTATCACCAAAAACGTTCTCATTTGAAAACACCCAAATTAACGCATAAACCCTAATTTTGAAAATCAATCAATTCGTGTTTACGGTTGGGTTTGAGGATAAACATAGTATCATTGATGTTATTAAAACATTTTGATACTCTTATTTTAACCACAAACACATACCAATGATTGTGTGTTCATACGCTTATCGTAGAACACATAATCACTCATATCTCATAATTTAGCGTTGGATTTGCATAAAATCAAAACCTTTGCTTGTAATTATGTTAAGATTATGAAAACACTTACACTTTGATGATCAAAACACAGATTTCTTGAGCGATTTGTATGCGTAGGATTAGTTAGGTTTGTGTAATAAATGTGAGATGAAATAGTTAGGTGCAGGAGTTTTATTAAAAATAACTTTAAGCTTTTGGCAGTTTTGGTCCCTCCATCTTTTCCATTTTCATCTAAAGCCTTTTAACTTCCATTTTGGTTACCAAATGATAGATTTTAAGAAAGAAACTTGACGACACTCCCCCTCGACTTAAGAAATAATGAAAGGTTAAAATTTTAGTCTGAGGAGTGTCATTGAACCAGAAAATGTGACCACCATTTTAAAGAAACAACCAGGATAGGATAACATGCAAGTACACGGATGTTTTGAAATAGTTAAGTATTTATTTTCTCCCGTCAACACTTGATCCAAAAATCTTGAATTTTGAAAGATTTGAGTGTTGACGGAAGAAATGTACTTGCCATGTTTGAAGAAATATGGATAGAAGAATATTTTGTTGTTTTATCGATTTTATATTTTGTATTTTGTTTTGAAAAATTATTTACAAGAGAGATTTTGGTGTTTGATAGGTTTTAAGGCTGTTTTAGGAGGTCATCCAATTCCTCTTGAGTCAAACACCTCATACCAATCCGGTGGACCAACTCATTAAACCTAGCGGGAGGCAAGGCTTTGGTGAGTAGATCCGCCAATTGGTATTCTGCCAACAGTATAATTCAACAGTACCACTGCTCCACGTGGTCCTTGATGAAATGATAGCGAAGATCGATGTGCTTTAATTTAGTCTTGAATCGAGTTGCACGAGATCGCAATGGCACTCGATTGTCGCAGACATCGGATTTTGTCAACACGTAACCATAGTCTTTGAGTTGTGTTCTCATCCGATGACTTGAGCACAACACGCCGACATGGCTACATATTATGCTTGATTGATGACTGATGTACAATCCGCTTCTTCGATTGCCGGGACACCGGTTTATCACCAAGAAATTGTAGTGCTCTCAAGTACTTTTTCGTGAATCTAAACATCTGCGTGATCGATCGAAAAGCGATTAGTTCAAAACCGAATCCGCCGGATACGGATCCCCAAATTAATGGTTCCCTTGATGTATCGAAGGATTCTTTTAGCCTCGAGAGGTGGGTTTCGATTGGTCGTGATCGATAACGGAGCATAGATAAACGACAAAGAGAATATCAGTGCGCTAGCTCTTAGATACATGAGAGACCCAATAATACTTGGTATTTAGTAGGGTCTACTAATTTCCATGTAAATCGTCTAGCTTCTTGGTATGAGTCATTGGTGTGGCATAAGTGTCACGTGTTTTCATTCAAAATTTGTTTAACAATTCAAGGGCATATTTGGATGACTCAAGAAAATACACGGGGTGATTGATGAACTTGCGGTCCTAGAAAGAGCGTAAGTTCACCCATCATGGACATTTCAAAATTTTTCTTCATCGGTTTTGCAAAAGCGATTGAGTACTTTTATGTGTAGACCCAAAATGATGTCATCCACGTAAATTTGAACAATTAAGATATGTGCCCGTGATATTGTATAAAAGAGTAGGGTCGACCGAACCTTTGGTGAAATTATTAGTAATGAGGAAAGATGATAGCTTATCGTACCATGCCCGAGGAGCTTGTTTGAGACCATAAAGAGCTTTGTTCGGTTTGTAGATATGGTTTGGGAACTCGGGATCAATGAATCCTTCCGGTTGGTGACATAAACCATTTCTTTCGGTTGTCCGTTGAGAAACGCAGTTTTGACATCCATCCGAAAGACCGTCATATTCATATGAGCCGCGAACGCGAGAAATATCCGAACGACCTCAAGGCGAGCAAGCGGAGCAAAAGATTCTTCAAAGTCTATTCCTCTTCCGGCGATAACCCTTAGCAACTAGACGTGACTTGTTTAGGATTACGGTCCTTGACATCAATTTGTTTTTCCAAATCCATTTGAGACCAATGACGTAGACCCTGTTGGTCTTTCAACCGTTCCATACTTCAAGACGTTTGAATTGGTTGAGTTCTTCTTGCATGGATTCGATCCGGTTGTCTTTGCATTGTGTCTTTAATGTTTTAGGCTCAGTTGGCGAGACGGTGAGTGCATAAATGCAATGTTCACCATCGTGTGAAGACGTTGTCTCGAACTTGTTGGTTGATTCGGGTTGCCAATAATATTTGCGGAGGATGGTCTTTTTCCATCGATGTGTAGAGGGTTGATGTTGGTATACATTGTGCGGATTTTGAGGATTCAAATGGTTTGTTGATGATTCGCGACATCGGTGCGCAGATGTCATTAGCAAACGGGTTAAAGAACGCATTTGGATAAAAATCTGCGGTGGGGTACTTCATTAAGAACATCATCACCGGTTCATCATTGTTGGAAGCGGTTTTTCAACTCTTGTTGTGGAGTCAGCTGGTGGTGCTTCTTCAATGAGTTGTTGTAGCAGTGTATCGGTATAAGAGTAGTATCGGGTTGAGCGGTGAGCTGGCGGATACACTGGAGCACGTTCATCAATATCGCCACCGAGCAGGAGGAGCAAATAACCTTTCCATTTGTTGACGAGTGAGTGGGGGCTTTGTTCGGTGATGATGGGGTTGAGGAAGTTTAAGCGGTTGTGACCGGGTTCCAAGTCGTTATACTCGAAGCCATTTCCGTAAGTTCATCAAAATGAGCATGAATCGTTTCCATAACCCGCTTTGTACGACGATTCCGGATCCGATAACCTTTAGAATTCTCACAATATCCAATAAAGACGTAATGTCGACTTTGGCTTTGAGCTTTCAAAATCATCACGATCATTATTCGATAGCATAGGGATCCAAATACATGAAAGTGTTTGAGATTTGGTTTATGGTTGTGGAGAAGCTCAAAGGTGTTTTGTTCTGCGTTTAGTAATCATAGAACGGTTTGAGTATATCATGCGAGAGATGACCGCCCATAAGTAATCGTGAAGTTTAGCATTGATTAACATTGTTCTTGCGACCCACTAACGTTCGGTTTCGTCTTTCAACAACTCCGTTTTGTTACGGTGTACGTGCAATAGGCGATCCGACGCTGAATTCCACTTTCTCATAAAATTCATGAAGGGTTTCGTTAACAAATTCGGTTCCTTTGTCATTACGATTTGGCGGACGGTGTTCCGGTGAACTTGAATTTTCGTGAGAAAGGTGATGATCATTTGTGGGGCTTGGTCTTTGCTTGAAGAAAGTAGACCAAGTCCATCGTGAATAGTCATCAACAATTACTAAGATGTAGCGTTTGCCATTGATCGCTTGCACGCGCGATCGGGCCACACAAATCCATGTGAAGAAGATGAAGCACATGTCGAGAGCGTGTTCTACCTTTGAAGGAAAATGAGCACGAGTGCTTTTCCTTGTTCACGGTCGAGCAAAGGTGATCTTTAGACTCTGGAATCGTGGGAGACCTTCAACTAGTTTGTGTCGAGCAAGATTGGTTATAGTTTGAAAGTTTAAATGTGAGAGACGACGGTGCCATAGCTAGTGATTTTGTTGATGTTGCCTTTGAAAGTAAGCGGATGGGAGATGAAGCGACCATGTCTTGGATAGAGATAGTGTAAAGACTTGAGTTACGCGAGCGGACATAAGATCGTTTCCTTGTAGATCACGAATGAAACAAGATTTCTCCCTAAAGCAACCTCCAAATCTCCATCACGTAACTTACCTCATCGAAAGCAGTTGTGAGCGAGGCCTTCCACATAATAAACCGCTAATTTCGATGTTCCCAATGATATAGTCTTCGAGCCCATGATAGCTAAGTGATCATTCCGAATCGACGGTGCCAATGAACTTTGCAATAAAGTTTAATAACAGTTTAAGGTTGCCCGTCATGTGTCGGGAACATCCGCTATCAACAATCAAAGAATGATCCATATCACTGCATTACACACACACGACACGGATGGAATAGAAGTAGATGTGGAACCCAAAATGTTAGAGGGTTCTCGGCGGTTATAGTAGACATACACACATCAATAACTTTAGGCATCCATTTAAATCCTAGTGTGTTATATATCCATTTTTGCCATCTATAACTACTATTTGCTTTAGTCTTAGTGAATGCACTAGGTGGTACTACATTCTTTGGAGGTGAAACTGGAGCTACAGGGACATCAATGTTTACCTTAGAATCTAAAGAAGGCGGTCTACCAAGCATAGACTTCGAATGATTAGTGGGCCTAGAGGTATTCTGATTCTTAGGATTCCGTAAATGAGAGATTATAGCTTTAGCAACACATTTTTCATGACAATCAGAATTCATACTTTTACGACAAATAACACAAGGTGCATCAGACTGAATATCAAAAGTACTTAAAGGTTTAGTATTCATTACATCACTATTTCTATTACATTTGCCAGACGCAATATCTATAGTGGAAGCAACGTGAGTCTTATTCATAGTCCTAAGGTGTAAGTGAGACTTCTTGTTATCAACTGGATTCTGTAGCTTTCAACGTAGACCCGGGGACAAATCTTTCACTCACTGAGAAGCATTCCTTATTGATCTTTTCTTAGGTCGCAACTTCCTATTCTTCGATGTAGTGCTCCTAGGCTGTGAAGTGCGGACGTTTGGAAAAGATGCAACTATTCTGCTTTTAGTAGAAGGAAGCACGTTAGCAACTTGTGATTTGGTAGTAGGATTCTAGGTTCACGATTACTAAGTGTTCTTGGTGCTATTCTCTTAATCACGGTAGGCGGAAGTAGTTCATACTTTCCTAACATTTCTCTTAACTTAAAGATAGTGTAAATCAAATCTTGATTTTCGAAGCGAATATTACTAGCAAAATTCATTACTTCTCTAGTGTGTGCAAGATAGTGATCAAGTTCGTTTGATGCTTCATGATGAGTCTTATTGAGTAAATCAAATATGACACCATATTCTGTTTAACTTTTACATGTTCTTGTTCATATTTTGAGATTTGACTTTTCAAAGACACATTTTGATCATCCAGTTGCTCAAATTTTGGTTTAAGATTGTTTGATTGCAAGCGGTGGATTTTGTTTTGCAAAGCAAGTTCACGATTTTGACAATCTTTTGACACCATTGAAGACGACGTTTGCATTTGAAAGCTCGTTTAAGAGACGTTCGTTTTCAACTTTTAAAGACTCGATCTGAAGCACATTATCGATTATCGAACAGTTACCATAGAGTCAACGATGTCGGTAGAGATATAATCGGATGCATATGACACAAAATTCAATAACACAATATTATGGATATCGACAGATAACATCATTCAAGAGTCGATCAACATCTTTTCTCAACATTTTCTTTTACGTTTAGTATTAGAAATAGATGTTTCGTTTTCTCAACGACCTTCATCACTCCAAGTTCCTTATGAAAGTCCTGTTCCCAAGACAATGCACAATTTTCAAATTTTAACATTTGGTAAAAGATTTTTCGAAAAATGTCTCTTTGTTCTCGTGCGAGGCGATTGAAAATGTTGAACTTTGATTTCGTAATGATATTCTATCTCATGTTGTAAAGTTTGAGGTCGACCATGAAAATGTCAAAATATCTAAGAATTTTGCGATTTTCGGTATTGAGTTTAATTCACTAATGGAAGGTAAAGGACCATAAATTTGTGCATAATCGGTTGGGGATTAACATTAGAAGACTCGAGACGTTTTTATGATAACCCTTGGTGTGTTAGAAGAATCCGTTGGTGTGACAAAAGTGACCGGTTTAGAATAATTAAAGGTTTGTTGTAAACAACAGTTTCTAATTTTGATCGACTCGTCTTACGCATCTAATTCCTCTTGACGATGATATTCAACAACACTCATAATGTAATTATCAATTTTATATTCTCGCACTGGAAACTTCGTGGATTTGGTTTGAATGTTTTGGTTGAAAGCTTAGGTTTATGTCGACAAGGTTTGGTCCATATACATTTGGATTGGGTTTCAAAGTAAATTTTTCAATGGCGATTCTTGACTCACCATGTTTGTAAACAACAGCTTTAAACTCTTTAAGTTTGCATTGCAAGCGATAATTTCTTCAAGATGACCATCTATTCGTTTCGTTGAATGCTTTTTGTAGGCGTAGAACTGTTTTGACAAGTTAACAACTCGGCCTTAGCTTTTGATTTTCCAAGGTGAGGCGTTAATTTGCTTTTTATGTTCATGTTTGAGTTGTTCTATTTCGCACAACAAAGCATTCTTGAGCGGCTAGATCACGATCTGTCTCTCTAAATATTTTTCGCTTTGATGAGATTTAGTAAAGGCGCTTCAAAACCTTTTCACGTTTTTCTTGAGTTTTGTAAAAGTTGAGTTGCTTTTGTAAACATTCAAAATCCTTGGTTAACAAATGCATTTTACTTTTAAGTCTGATTAATTGCACGACATTCTTCCACTATGGTTTGTTGGTCTTTAATTAAATGAGCAAAATCTGGATGAGGCAAAAGTTCGGCATGTTCAACGTGAGTCACAACATGATCATTATTTAGATCCTCAAGTATAACCACGGAGTCAATTTGATTATCAATGGAAACCATAAGGTCATCTTGATCGTCAAATGTAACTACGGGGTCTAATTGAAAATCGTCGGAATGAGATGTGGATGACTCATTTTGAACATTCCGAGCCTGCCGGATCGAGATGTTGTCGGAGATATTAGATCGAGAGATAAAATGGTTTGTTCGGCACACGAGACAAGCCATCGATTGTCATACTTGGGCCTATGTCACTCATGTGTAACTCATGCATATTAGCCATCAACATAATAAATGCATTGGCTGCAAGTCCTCCATATCATCATCGAGTGCATACGCCATAAAACTCGTTCTTTGTGCGTGAGAGTTCCACCGACTTCATCCTTAAGAGCCAAAGAAGAGCCTCTTTGTGATAAGCACCGCCCCTAGTCCTCGGCTTTGGGTATGCATTAGCGGTGTCCTTCTCATTGCGGTTGTAGCATCAAGACCATTCAACCCATTTTGAGCATTTTCTGTTCCACCACTTGAGCTCTGTTGTTATTCCTACCCATAGCGTTAAACCCTTGACCACCGCCCATCGGCGACCATAACCATGATTCGAACTTCAACTCGTCCATTGTTCACAATGACTGATTTCGTGTGTTGGATGAGGAACGAATCGATTGTTGGATTTGTTGGTATAACGGATAAAGCATTAGCAATCATAACAAATCCTTGTTGCAATGCTTGAACGGATCGATTCCTCATTAGCTTCACCGACAAATGCTTGAGCATTGTTGTTGTTGTATGGAACCAATTGATTATGTTGAGATTGTTGTGATTGATCATTTGGTGTGGTAGTGGCGATTGGTTGAGTTGTTGGTTGAGGAGGATAAGCTGTTTGAGCATACAAGGCAAGTTGTTGATTTTCCGGATGTGCGGTGAAGCAATTTGAGCACGGAGAATCCTTTCCTATCAACTTCCTTTTCATGAGGCTTCAAATAATCGTAAAACAATCCATATGTAGAATGATGCATGTTCTTCGCTTGACGGAGAAAATGACATACTTCTCCCATTCGGGACCAAGTCTACTCAGAACTTAGTATTAGCGCAATTCTTGGCATGATGATGTTGTGTTTATCCAAATCATTGAGGATGTCCGAGAATCGATGATGATAAGACTCTAGTGTCTCGTGTTCAATCATTAAGTGTTCATAAGCCAAGTAAATTTTGGATTCCATATCCTCGATTGAGTGCAGATCCTTTCATAAGTAGATGAATGTGTTCCACATTGCCTTTGCGCTTTTTGAGCATCAACACTTTGAAGAATTGGGTTTGGTAATCCTAAAAGGATATATTGCATTGCAAGCTCATCAACTTCATAGTGTAGAAGTTCTTCTGGATTCAGGTCTGCAAGAGTAGCAATATTTGATTGTTCATCCCTTGGTGGATTAGCATTTGGATCTCCGGGTACAATGACAGTAGGCATCTGAAATGGACCTTCTAAGATAACCTTCTTTAAGAACTTTCCTTGTGGCTTATTCAGATCACAAAACCTAAAGAACCTAATTACCCATTGATCGTAGTTTTCTAGAGTGAGCATTGGAGGTCTATCAAGTGATCCAGCCTCATGAATTGATTGTTGGCTGCTTAAAGCTTCACACATCTTGGCAAACCAAGTGGGTTCCTTCATAGTGCTCCTTGATGGATGTTGATTGAAATCATTTATGTAGGGTTGAACTTGAAGACTTGGTGGTGTTTGAACCATTTATGGTGGAGGAATTGCTCCAAGTTGTGGAGTATGTTGTTGATTAAATTGTTGTTGATAAATTGCTTGTTGTTGATTCCATTGTTGATGTTGTGGACTTAGTTGTTGTTGTCGTTGAGAATAAGTGTAAGGGAAATAGTTAGAGTATGGTGGTTGTGACATGTTGAAAAACTTGTGTTGGTAAAAATGGATCTTTGTAGTCGAATGAACCTTTGTTGATGAAGTATCCTTAGGCGTAGAAATCACAATAGCCAAGTAGCACTTATGCATAAAAACACCAAAGTTACGCGTAACAATCAAGAGTTACGCGTAGGTTTAGCTTACGCGTAAGTAGGGAAAAGACACTAAAGTTATGCGTAGACACAAAGTTAGGCATAGAAACTTAGGCGTAGGATTACCTTATCGTAAGACTAGGCTTAGCGTAAGATGAATCTTATCGTGGGATTTTCTCTGCGTAAGCTTTATGCTTATGCGTAAGTTTGTGGTTTTATCCCAAGTGATCTTATACACTATCACGATTGCAAAAGATATCCAAAGTCGACGTATTTTCAGGCTTATCCAAGCTGTAGGATATTGGATTTCACATACACATCAAACCATAACACAAAGTGGGCGTATAAAGGTGAGTTCTAGAGAGAAAGTTAGAGGTTTAGGGAACTTTAGTGAGAGAAAGAAAATTCTTATTATGAGCTCCAACTCTCTACCTTGGAAGGTAGAGAGTATTTATAGTCTTACAATAAGCGCCACACAACGGGTGTGGATCGGGCATACGGTGGGTAAAGACCGTCCGTCCTCCACGGTGTTACTAACTAAATACTACTTAGCTTAAAATAACTACGACTACGAGCTTTCTAACGATTACATATACTTGAGGTGACCGACTCTTTAATACACGGAATTTCTAATTCCTAACAATCTCCCCAAGGAGGTCACCTCAAACATATACTAAAATTACATTGAATACAAGCAGATATTACATTAACAATTGTTCTTGCATTCTTGATGTAGTACTTTGCTCAAGCTCGTAGTCATTGATTCTTCTCATTGCATGTTTGGTTAATCCAAGTGGAGGTCTTTTCTTGATCCACGTGATAATAATTTTGAGCCGACTTTTGAGATCATCACTAACAAAATCTACGAGACATCCATTGTGGTGTTGGTATTATGTGATGTTGTGACTTTCGGACCGACATGCTCACATTACGGATCATGATATCTTCTCATCGAGTAGCGGAAGCTTTCGTTGATTCATGATATTGGCGGCGTAGCGAAGCATGGAGTGAAAATATCGAGTCATTGATGCACTAATCATGATTTCTTTTGAGATGAATGTGTTAAGTGAGCATGCGGCTATGGATTGACCGCTTCATTACGATCGACTACAAGCGTCGGGTGTACTGCATACAACGATTAGCAATAAAGCGCGAAAGTGTCTTTGATCACTTCGTTGAATTGAGTACACGACCCACGGTTCCCGTTGATCGATACAAATCTTGCTGTGATCGGTATAATTCGAAGAATTTCCTTGCGGGGTTCGCATTTGCTCTAGTTGTTCTCAAACCGGGCGTCTCAAAGAAGACAACACGGAGTGAGTGAACCGTGAATAGAAATTCAGCGATTGATGAAAAGATATTTGAAAAACAATCGTGTATTGCTCAATAGAAATTGTTTTGCAATACAACGAAGGTTTTAATGAACATCAATTATCAATCATAAAACACCTTTTGATTTGAAATATCCGTACGGTCGATTTGCTAAAGAAAAGAGTTTTTAAGCACAATGACCGGTTTTCAAAGGTATCCGTCAATCCATAACTGAACGAGATTGATTCAAAGATTGAATCGCCCCATTGTTTACATTCGGTTGTCACATGGTTGATCTATTTGATAGATCTCACATGCCACCCACCAGGAGCTTGTTTGATGTTGGCTCGAAGGCTTTCCATCTTCATTGTGAATATGTTTGCATATCACTCGGATGTTACGGCAATACCACAAGGATAATCGTGGGACTCAAGATATAATCTCTCTTTCCACATTGTGTGAAGCAGAGAGTCTTCATTGAAAGTGTCCTAATGAGATTTATTGATGATCTCGTGGCTCTAGACTCAATATGTGCATATTTGGATCTGTGTCGGAGACTAGGGAGAGGGTCTCCTTCTTCAATATCAACAATCTCTAAGAAAGTCGATAGATTATGTAGGTTCCCGTGAGAATGAAACAAGCCCTTTTAAGAGGAACTTGAGTGGTTTGGGAAGTTGTAGTGCGAGGCGTCCTTTGGGTCCATGACGTCTTGTCTTCAATACCAATGTTACCATCGGTAGCATATGAATTGTACCGGTTTACGCCCTATGGTTGAATAAATGGAGGCTATTTCTTTTCACCCTTTTCTCATTCAATTCTTTTCATTCTTCAACCCTTGATTGCTTACGAGACTTCATAGCAAGAACCTTGTTGGGTTTATTCGATTACTAGCTCGGTCTCGATCCGCACTCTTCCCATATCTCATTTTCTCCTTTTATCATCATACCTAAGAACTTCTACACTAACTAGTGGATAGTCCACAGGTAGATCCCTCCGGTTACGGCGGATCATGGGAACAAATACCTAACCTTATCATCCTTATATCACCGTACATAAAGTAAAGTTGGTCGGTCTATTTGGTATTGTTCATCGCCATTTGAACCAATTGAAAACCATTTGAAAATCAATCCGGATACTTGTGATATATTATCAAAGCATTTTGTACTGAATTGTTTTGATATTTTTAGAACAAGTGCTCCCCTCAACATGTGCATCAAATGTTTGAAATCGTTTTGCACACGGAGGCAAGAGGAAGAATTAACTTCTTTGATTACCATTTTCTAAAGATATCAACATCACTTCCCTAATCAAATCAAGTAGATAAAGCATTTTTGGGAAGGATGAGGTTTTCATAATTTTGCTCCCCTCAATATGTGCCTCGAGATTTGAAAAGAGTTTTGCACATACTAGAGGAACTGCACATTGAGATAAGTGATCACGTTTCAAATCATAGGTTTAAGATAGATGCTCCCCTCAACATGTGCATGGAAAATTTGAAATCGTTTGTCACATGTGGGAAGGAGAGCTTGTACATCCTTATAAAACCATTTACGAATTATCGGTTTAAATCCAATTTAAATCACACATTCTCCCCGATCACAATTATCAAATCATTTGAGATTTGTGATCTCTTATAATTAAATTGATTTTGAAAGCTTTTAAGGAGAATTGTGACTTGATTATGAAAGCGTTTTAGCGATAAGGATCGGATTTTAAGACTTTAAACTCCATTGATAAAACATGCATGAATATCTTTTGAAAACAATTGAATGACAAATAACTTTTTAATTTAATTGAAATCATTCTCCCCTCAATCAATGACATAGGTTGTTGATTGAGAGATAGATATTTTGACAAATAAGTCGAGATGATTATCAAAAATAGAGTCGAGTTATTTTTCAAAGCGATTAGTTTTCAATGAGATAAATGTTTATAGAATCGAGCATGGAATTTTGAAAACATGATAAAGTATGGCTCTGTTCTTTCTTTGAAAAGCGGAGTTCTTGCTGAAATGACAATAAACCATTTATTCTCTTTCTCCCAAAAATTTTTTGATATTTTTTGATTTTTAAATAAAAATTCGAACAATATCTAAAGTCCGTGTCATTCTTTGAATGACGGCACAAAAACCGTAGATATTATCGAATCGAGAAAAACATGACAAATTGACAATATTTTTGAAGGTTTTTCAAATTTTCAAATTTTTATGGATTTTGAAAGTTTTATATTTTTCTATTTGATTTTTGAAGGTTTTATAATTTTGTATTTTGTTTTTGAATAGATATATACAAGAGATAGATGAAGATAACCTTTACTCCTCGTCTTCCTCACGAAGGCGTTTGAGTGTTCGGTTGAAGGCTTTTCAAGCCAAGTCGTGGAAGAATAAACTCAAAGCGTTCTCTTGGAAGAGCTTTGGTGAAGATGTCGCTAGCGGTATTCGGACCTCACAAAATAGAGTTCCACCACACCTTTTTCCACTTGTTCACGATGAAATGATGTCGAATGTCGATATGCTTAGCTCTTGAGTGTTGAGCGTTATTGCATGAAAGAGCAATAGCACTTTTATTATCACGATGCGAGAGGATTTTGTTGAATACAAAGCCATAGTCGATTAATTGGGATCTCATCCAAAGGATTTGAGCACAACAAGATGACATGGCTATGTATTCGACCTCTGTAGAGAAATAGAAGTACTCATTTGCTTCTTTGAAGACCGACTCACAAGCTTATCACCCAAAAGCGAGCACCTCGGGCGTGCTTGACGAGTATCTTGACATCTGCATGATCGGCATCTGCATAGGTTGTTAGTGACATACCGGTGTCCTTGGTACCAAAGTCCCATATTGATGGTTCCTTGGAGATACGAAAGACCCGTTTAACCGCTTCAAGGTGCTTTTAGTAGGCTTAGCACGGTATCTAGCACACATGCAAACAATGAACAAGATGTACGGTCTACTAGTGTGAGGTACATCGGGGATCCAATCATACTACGATATTTCGTTTGGTCTACCATGATCCTGAGTGGTCCTCATCTAGTTTAGTTCGATCAATCATGGGAGTGTCAACGAGGTCACTTGAATCAAATCCAAATTTCTTTAAGATCTCATTTGCATATTTAGATTGATTTATGAAAATGCCTCGGGACTTTGTGAAATTTGTAATCCCAAGAAAAATGACATTTGTCCCATCATTGACATTTGAAATTTTGAACTCATTTCATTTGAAAAGCGGTCACACTCATTGGGGTCGATCGAGGCAAAGATGATATCATCAACATAAATTTGAACATGAATTAAATGTTTGCACGACTTCACGGTGAACAATGTTGGATCAAGCTGCTCCTTTGCTAAATCCGGTAGATAGAAGAAACTTTGATAGTGTATCATACCATGCCCTTGGAGCTTGCTTTAAACCGTAAAGAGCCTTCTTCAAGCGATAAGCGTGAGTAGGATGCTCTTGATTCACAAATCCTTGGGTTGGTGGCGTGAGCGACTTCTTTAAGATCTCCGTTCGAAATGCCGTCTTTACATCCATCGATAGACTACCATGTTCTTACTAGCGACATTAGCCAAAAGATTACGATTGCCTCGATTCGAGCAAGCAGGAGCAAAAGATTCTTCAAAGTCAATACCCTCCTCTTGGCGGTATCCTTTAGCAACTAATCGAGCCTTGTTCTTCAACACATCACCATGCTCATCAAGTTTCACTTTGAAGATCCATTTTAGAGCAATAATCATAGCACAATCTGGGCGGTACTAACTCCCATACATCAAGTCGATCAAACTCATGAATTTCTTCTTGCATGGCATTGAACCGACTATCTTCATTCATGGCGGTTTAACATCTTTTGGTTCGATCTTAGAAGTACGGAGTTGAAGAAGCACCATAAGGCATCGGTTGCAAGTTGTTTCCGTGTGGATCTTGGACGAGAGGATTTCCAATGATGTTGTCTAATGGATGATCGTGAGTCCATTTTACGAGGTGTTCATGTGGTAGTTGTTGAGGGACCCGAAGTAGCAGTCGATGTCTCACGAAGAAGATGGTTACGATGAAGATTCGAGGAGCAAATATGTTTTCAAATGGAGCATCTTGAGGAGTAGCAAAGGGATTAACTTCATCATTGATGCGAGAAAGCAGTTCCATGATGTACATTTGAAGAATGATGATTTGTTGATGAGGCGAAGGATCGGCGGCGCTTCTTGACTTAATGATATTGAGGCGAAGGATTGACTTCATTCACGGGAATATAAGCGACCTCTGTTGTAGGAATCGACACCTCATTAGTACTTGGCTCATAAAGTTCATCAAACATAGGATCAAACAATTTCTTTAAATCATCTTGGATGGAGGTACATATGGAGTTCTTTGGAGAAGAATTAGGTACAAGGATGAACCAATGGGATTGTTTTGAAGTGCGGGTCTGGCTGGATTGTCCGAGAGCCATTTGACCGGTCGACTCATCAAGCGTGGCGTGAATTGTTTCCATGATATTTCGGGTTCTCTTGTTGTAGATTCGGTATCCTTTTACATTTGATGCATAACCTACAAATACTCCAATGTGCCTTTAGCTCTAAGTTTGCCTAAATCTTGGCCCTCATTAGTTGGATAACACAATGCACCGAAACACGAAGGAATGAAAGATTAGGTTTTTGTTGTGGATAAGTTCATATGGAGTTTTCCATGAGCGGTGTGAATCGGGGATCGATTTTGGGTGTAGCATGCGATGGCGATGGCTTCACCCAGAGAAACATTGGAACTTTTGAGTAAATCGGCATTGTCCTTGCGGCTTCCACAAGAGTTCGATTTCGTCTTTCAACTACACCGTTACATTGAGGAGTTCGAGGAACACTTCTTTGATGGTGATTCCAATACTTTCATAAAACTCACTAAGTTGTTTGTTAACAAACTCGGTTCCATTATCATTCGGATGATTCGACCGTTTTGTTAAGGCGAACTGCAATTTGTTTTATGAGTTTGATGATGATATCGGAGTTTCATCCTTTGTCTTTAAGAACTTTACCGGTGAATCTAGAGAAATCATCAACCACAACTAACACATATTTCTTCCCAAAGATATTACGCACTCTCATGGGTCCACATAAGTCCATGTGAATTGTATGAAGAGCTTACGTGACGAGTTAGTAGGTTTGGGTTTATGGGCATACTTCTTGCTTTTTCCCAATTGGCATCTTGAACAAAGATGATCCTTTTCATACTTAAGTCTAGGTAAACCTACAACTAAGTCCTTTCGGAGAGATCATTGATGGTGCGAAGTTCAAGTGATTGAGGCAGCGATGCCATAACCATGACTTTGTTTTGAAGCCTTTGACAATAAGCAAATTGGAGAAGACTTCATCATATCTTCGATAGAGATGGTGTATAGATTTGAACCACGTGAACCTCTCAAAGTTCCTTACCATCAAGTTCTCTAACGAAACAAGTATGTTTTCGAAGGCTACTTCTAGATCGAATCGCGAGAATTGACCAACGAGAGAGCGAGGTTATGACCAAGACCTTCTACATAATATACCACGGAGATAACACTTTTACCAACAACATAATCTCCATAACCCATAATTGCACCGAAATGATCATTCCGAATCTAAGCGTCCGATGAATTTGCTCACGAAGTTCATGAGCGCGACCGGTCGCATGATCATATCTTGGAGCGACTGAGTCCGGTACCACGAGCGATTTGAGCGATCTGCGGTTGAACACGAGACAAGAATGGATAAGCGGATAATTGGGATCCCCATGCAAGAATGGGTTCCATTTGGTTAGTAACAATGGTTGGAACACCCGCATCGAAATAGAAGCATTCATATTACAAATTGAATCAATGGAGTTATTATGAATAGATGCGATACTAGTGTCCGTATTTGCCCTATTTAAAGTATGTTCACTTCTTAAGGAATAGTTCTACCGATGAGGCATCCATTTTCTAGTGGGCATTGTCGATTAACCTTATGGCCAATGGTATCCATTGATAACCTATCTTACTAAATGTTCTTCTGTGGGCTTCCTTTGTTTTCTAACTTTCTTTCGCCTTTGCCTTTTGCCTTCTTAGCATGATATTTTGCATTAACGAGTTAATTGGGGATTTGTGACATTAGACAAGACATTCACACCACATTCATGATAAGAAAGCGAAATTCAAGCGAGACATCATTACAAGGTTTGCAAATAGTATCGAATTGAATTAATTACGATGCGCCTATGGCTAATACTAGAATCAACACGATTCGTTTTATTCGGCTCAAACTTAAGGTTCCTAGGTTGGTCTTCTACTCTCTTCCAATGCACATTCTTAGCTTGCGAGGTCTGTCATTCCTTGTATTGTCTTGAGACTTTGACACCTTGCTTTAATGTCATGATTACTCTGTAGAGGAATGGGAACATTAGTTGGTTTTGCTACTCTTTGCTTCTCCTGTTTAGATGTGCTGGGATCTGAACTACATGCAGGCACACTAAGGTTCACTTTCTTAACACTAGAAGTGCTGGGATTTGTAATTCTAGAAGGCACACAAGAGTTCGCTTTCTTAGCTTTAATAGATCTGGAATCTGAACTACTTGAAGGCACACTAAGGTTCACATTCAAAACATCGGGCATCGAATGGATATTATACTTGGCACTAGGCATCGAACACGGAATCAAAAGATTAACTCTCTCACCTAAGGACTTAGGGCATATTGTGATTAAGCATTCTAGAATTTCTTGAGATCGTTTGGCATATAAACATGCATGCCCAATTGCATTGTCAAGTGGTTTCTCTAACTTATCTTCTTCAACAATCTCTTGAGACATTCTAGACAATCCTTAAGGGATGAGAAATATGTTTGAATAGCAAGTTTGTTATTCACGAGATGAGGGGACATATTTCACAGACAAAGCATATTTATTACAAGAGTGAACCTTTGATACACCATTCTCCCCATTGGTCATTGGCATTTTCCTTTTACACGACTCTTGATTCTCAATTTCCTTTTGCAATGAAGCTATTTGTTCGTTATTTTTTGTTCTGAGTGACCTTTATTGATTCAAATAACTCATTGAAATGACGTTTAATCTTTTCATTTTCTTCTAGAAAACTTTCGTTTTCCTTTTGTAATGCATTTACTAAGTTTTGAAGATGAAACGTTTGAGAATTCGAGAATCTAAAGGAGGAGGCATTTGGGAGCTGTCATATTGTTCTTTTGACCCTTTAATTGAGAGATTTGGGCTTTCAACTTTTCGATCGTGTTGCAATGAGCTTGAATCATTCATCACGTTTGTTAATTTGAAAAGCGCATCAAACTCGGAGCATCGAGGATGTCTTGATATTTGAAGTTTTGACATTTTCTTTAAGATGTTGATATTTTAGTTGTAAATTAAAATGCTCGACCTCTAGTTTAGAAAAATGTTTAACCAAATTGTCGTGATCATCGGTTCAATTTTCTCATTTAGTTTAGAATTAGTCTTTTCAAGCTCAATGACACGATCATGGGAGACTTTCGAGACAAGCAGATAATTCATGAAATTGGGAAGCATTAATAGAACAATTTGTAGCAGTGAAAAACACATCTTGAGCAACACATTCAGTAATAAGAGTCTCATTTAATGTATGCAAGTTCTTCCTCTCAATCTCATTATATTTTAGTGCTCGCTCATAGTCACTAACCTCAACAATCATTGCATCAAACTCCTTTTCCATTTCTTTAATGTCTAAGTTCATTCCCTTTTTAAGACTTTCAAAATGATCTTTTAGTTGTTTAAAGAAAGGCATGACTTCAGTTAAATAACATTCTTTTGTTTGCTCAAAACCCTTTCCCTTGATTATACCGGTGGGTGTGATCCTTTTCTTACAAGTTTTCTCAAAATCAACAAATAGTTGAAAAATAACATATTGGTGATTAAGGTCTTGCTTTTAGTGGCAATAGTCCTAGGTACTAAATGCATTGGTGTATTTGGAGGATACACGATCGTGAAGGCATTTTCCTAAAGGGAGGGTTCGTTACAACAAGATTCTCGCTTTTGCTTATCTAAATCCTTTTCGAACACTTGTTTGGGTGTTAACAATGTCGAGGCTTAAACATGTTCAAGGAAATCCAATTTTCCTTCTTGTAATCATGGGGTGTGATCTTTATTTTCTTCTCTTTACATTTAGGATCATCTAATTTCTTGTTCATCTTTTCCTAGTGACTTCATCGATTTCTTATCTTCCTCGGTGCACTCAACGCAACTAGGTTTCTGTCTAGGTTTAAGGATTTCATTGCCATCATAAAGAACCTTATGAGCATTTCTAGCCTTTTAATGACCTCTGGATTTGGTTCCTCAACAAGGGGAATGCTATGCTTATCGCTTAAGACTCTATGCTTAGTGATTAAGTGAGCGATCGAATGGTATTTCCTTGTGCGTACAACTTATTTTCAAGCTTGTTTTCAAGGTTTTAGATTAGAAAAATCATTCAAAAGTTTTGATTCCTTAGCTTTGAATTCTTGCTTAAGCATTTTAACATTTTCTTGAAGTTCTTGCTTTTGCTTAGCGAGTTTTAGAAAGCTTTTCTTGTAAGGAGTTTAACTCTTGTTTTAATACTTCTTCTCTAAACCTACTTTTTCTAATAGTTATGCGCATTTGGTCATCCATTTCACTGCTCACGGGTGGTCAACTCAAATTTTGCACGTTGTTCATAAATAGCAACACGTTCTTTATAGGCATTTAGTTCGAAATTACGAGAATCATCGAGGGGCACATGCGGTGAATTCATCAAAACATAATCATTATTGATTGCGGAAGATGCATCACTTGGTACAATCTCACTTTCACTTTGTATCACATATTGATCATATGGGACAACATTGATATTACCCATATTTTCAATATCGATTCAATAAACACGATTGATTGTACCGTTATGTATCTTTTGCTCATCAACTTCATCGTATAATTTTAATACCTCGAGAGATGAGTTTGTCTTTGGATGGACCAGCTTGTGGTGATGAAGAGACTTTAGGAGAGACCATTGGAGAAATGCTAGCCATGAAGATGGTTTGTGCGGTGGGTTCTTCATCAACATCAGTCGTATGCATCACAATCGGCTACTTGAAAGGCATTCGATGATTATGGCCTATCTCTGAATTGGTTGCTCATCCACATCGCATCATATGTCTTAGCATTTCCTCGACCAAGAACAACAACTCCTCTTCATCCAAAGTGCACCATTATCACGAGCTTGCACAAGCAACATCTTATCCACGAAGTACTCGGCATTACGAGGCGTTTTGGTGATGTCGGTTCCTTGCAATGTGTCCCTCACCTCCACAATTGTAACATTTGATTGGCTTTGCTTGACCACGATTTCCATTCCTTCCTCTGTTACGATTTGCGGCATAACCTCTACCAGCTCCACCTCTTGCTTGTTCGTCTTGTCGTTCTTGAGCCATTTGCACCATAACCTTCCATCTCGGCGGTGGCTTGATTATGTGGATTGGGGCAGTTACGAGATTGTTGTTGGTGTGTGGAAGAGAGTTCATGTTTTGACTAATCGGAAGAGCTAGTTGATTAATGAAGTTTCCAGCGTGTGCATCGGCATCGACTTGTTTGAACATAGGATCGGGAATGAGTTTGTGATTACCATTACCCATGGGTATGACTTGTGAGGCTTTGGTTGTGATTCCGATGTTTGAGTAGAAGGCGGTTGAGTCATTTGAAGAGCTTGTCTCTCCTGGTTGGTTTTGAGCGATTAAGAATCCTTTTTCAAACATAGCATGTCTCTCATTACGAAGGAGGAAGGCATAGAGTTGCTCATAGTTTGTATTCTTCAATCCTTTAGTGAGCTTCACGAGTGACAAACTTGTGCCATTCGGGATTCATGTTGTTCACAAATTTTGAGTTCGGTGAATGTTAGGCATAGTCATTCGATGTTCCTCATATCATTAACAAGCTTGTGGAATCTCACATAGTACTCATAAACACTCTCATCTGGTTTCATCTTGAAGTGTTCAAATTCATCATAGAGTTGTGATTCTCTGTCTTCCATAGTTAATTCGAACACGAGAGAAGCATCTTGACATTATCCCATCTTGCCTTTGCTTGGTGTTGTGATTGATCGACTTGTAGATATCTTTTGGAAGACCTTGAAGTACGATGTTAGAAGCCACGATATCGACATCGAATCTCTTTTCTCCTTATCATCGAGCTCATCATATGTCTTTGGTGCATCAATTCCATAGATCATTGTTCCATCTTAATTTGTATCAATTAAGTCTCTAGTCGTCTCAACCCGATATGGTCCTTCATCAATGGATTTGAGAATGTTGACTCCATTTTCCTTTCCAAGGCAGTACAATCGATTCGTTGAGCCCAAGAGTCGTAGTCGATTCATCAAGCATGGGTGGACGAGTATCTGAACCATTGCTTGAACATCCTCGACAGCAGATGGAGATGATTGTAGGAGCGTTGGTAGACATGATGACAAATTAAGCGGGATTTTATAACTCTATGATTAAACCGGAAATAGATTCTTTCACGGGTTTTCTTGAATCAAGAAAACCGTATTTAAAGGAAATCACTCAAGTCGCTAGGAAAGCTTGAACCAAGTCGCTAAGTGCTAAGTCGCTAAAGTTCCAAGTGGTTATATAACAACTCGCTACAATCCAAGTCGCTAACAAAATTTTGGCGACAATTAGCTAAGCACCAAGTCGCTAAATATTCAAGTCGCTAAATAGCAACTCGCTAGGTACCAACTCGCTAACACCAAGTCGCTAACAATATAAAGTACAAGTCGCTAACTTAAACCAAGTCGCTACTCGTAGTGGGGAATCCACTAAGTGTACTTTTTGTCGACTTGTCTCAATAGACAAGTCGCTAGCTCAACTCGCTAAGGCGTTAAACAACAACTCGCTACCAAATTGTAAAGCAAGTCGCTACCAAGAAAACTTTTCCGTGGCTCAAGTCGCTAGCATGAAAACACATAAACACCACTTTTCAATCCAAAACAACCCAACCACTATGATTCAAACCTTCTAAATCAAAACCTAAACACTTGAGATGATTCTAAACACAAAAGTACTACCAAAATCCAAACTTTAACACTAGAAATCAACCAAATGATGCAAAAACCACTAAACTTTTCAAACTCAAAACCACCTAAAACCACTAGAAATCCAAAGATATGTAAGATATGATCTAACCATGGCTCTTGATACCAATTGTAGGATATTGGATTTCACATACACATCAAACCATAACACAAAGTGGGCGTATAAAGGTGAGTTCTAGAGAGAGAAAGTTAGAGGTTTAGGGAACTTTAGTGAGAGAAAGAAAATTCTTATTATGAGCTCCAACTCTCTACCTTGGAAGGTAGAGAGTATTTATAGTCTTACAATAAGCGCCACACACGGGTGTGGATCGGGCATCTGATGGGTAAAGACCGTCCGTCCTCCACGGTGTTACTAAACTAAATACTACTTAGCTTAAAATAACTACGACTACGAGCTTTCTAACGATTACATATACTTGAGGTGACCGACTCTTTAATACACGGAATTTCTAATTCCTAACAAGTATTTATGCTACACCAACTCCCGAACTCGAGATTATAAGGTTGTCTCTAGAAGATAAGAGGTGGAAATGGGCAGGTTGGGTAACGTGCGAACTGGGTTTCGGGTCTAAAGGGGTCCGCGTTTAACGTTTCATTTGGGAATATGGGTCAAACGGGTCCGGGTCAGACGGGTCTTGGTTGGTTTGACCCTCCTGTTTTCACCAAAAAAATTATTCAATTTACTATTGGATAATTGAAAGAGTAAAAAGTGTCGTTGTAATTTTGCAGACCCGCTAGGCCCGCCCTATACCTGTTGGACAATTGTTATACAATTAAGCTTTACATCAAATATCCGGTGAGACCCGTCTTGATTATTTAGCAAGACCGAACAAAATTCATCACACAATAAATAGTTGCCCAACTTGACCCATGTTTAACATAAGAAGTAGGATTTTAACATTTGTTTTAAATCTTGTAACCAGTGCAGCCCTCGATTCTAGTCTGGTCCGTGTCCCTCTTGGAGTCTTGTTATGGTGTCTCCTTTTGTGGTCTTGAAGATATTGGTTTTTTTGAAGTCTAAAAGAATCATATCAATTATTGTCTTATTAAAAGTCAAATCAAATGCTCATACAATTAAGCAAATCTCAAATTCCATGAAGATTCCTAATGTTGATACGTGTTCATATGGACTGACTGACTTTTGTTAGTTATAGAAAGACTACTAATGCAAATACTACCAAAAGAATGCAGTGTAGTTTGGGTTATATTATACACTGATAACGAGTCAAACTCATGTACAAAAGTGAAGTCGCTAATTTTTTAACGGGTCAAATGGGTAAAACGGTCCAAAGTCATATAGTATCCTAAAGCTTCGAGTTTAGCATAGAACTTTTATAATGAAATAGTCGTGGTAACCATATTTAATTTGACACTTTGATTATATTTGTGTATTTCATTCAACTTCCTCTGTTTACAATGGATACAAGTTCCTATTATAAACTAGTAAACAAAATAATCTAATATGAAATAAATAGGGCTTAATCTCTAACATTATATAACTACAAAATGAGTTATCTTGTTGTTGATGCAAAATCTTGCACCTCGGTTATGATCAACACTCCTTAGCGTTTATCCTCTGATAAACTAGGTGGAAGTTGTCCTTTCTGCACAATGAGCAACGCACGTTAGCCTCGCCTCGGCGGTTATCCCGAGACCAAGCTCCGGCATAAGAGTAAGTATGTGACAAAGGGTGTGATAATAAATGCAGTAATAAATGCGAAAGTATTTATGTGTGTGTCATGAATGTAAGTATTAAATGTGTTTGGGGTATTTATACTACCCCAACCTCGATACCTGGTTGGCCGTGGGAATAGGTGCATCTAGGGATGGCAAACAAATTCGTACCCGATGGGGACCTGATCCCCAAACCCGATTTTGACTGGGGAATCCCTGAGTTGACCAGGGATGGGGATGGAGAATCCCCAAAATATGAAACCGGGGATGGGGATAACATAAATCCCCGAACCCAATCTCGACTCCGATCTTTCTAGTGTATAAGTATTTAGAATTTATATGGTATATCATTACTCGATTAACTTGTATATGTATATGTATATATGTTTATGAGTATCGACATGTATATTTATATGCATATGTGATATCTATAGAATCAAGTACCTTTAGAATTAGAAGCATAAACACCAACAACATATTACTTATTTTTTTGTCCGAATTGACACATGATACATATTGTTTTTATATTATATGTGATGTTACAATGTTGAGGATGCTTTAAAGTTGAATTGAAATCGTAATGAATCCTACTATCTATGATGTACGCACGTTTCTTGAAACACTTTATGAGTTAACATTCTTTATATTTTCGATGAGTTGGTGGAAAATTTATGTTAGTTCATAAGGATTGAAAATCCCCGAATCCCCACGGGGATCCCCGATCTCCATTGGAGGCTGGGATGGGGATGTAAAGTAACTCCATGATGGGGATGGGGACGGGGATGAGGATGGAGAGTGAAAACGGGGATGGGGATGGTAAATACAATCCCCGATATTCCCCGCCCCATTGCCATCCTTAGGTGCAGCAGATCTATAGCTAGTCTACTCAATAGGTGGCAGAACTCTCATTGACCAACATTAAAACCACTGATAACATCGGTCGATCTTCTGTATGATGTTGCACACATAATATGGTTGTTGGAATATATAAAATCTACTAATCATATTATATACATTTAATCAATCAGAAGTATGCAGCGGAATAAATAGGATTATATAGTGCATAATTAATTAACCTTAAAAGTAAATGTACCTTGTTAGCTTTCACGCGAATTAGGGTTTAAGGAAAATCCCCAATTAAGTTCAAGAACATAATAAACCCTAAATTAGGGTTAATATAAATCGACTTATGAAAAAGTCGATTACTTCACCACCAAAAATCCAAGTAGGATTTCTCTACGTTCTCGCACACACGTTGTTATAGCAATTCAATTAGAATGCTAGTTCTTGATGACAAAACAAATCAATCTCTAGTTTCCAACAACCAAAATCGAACCCCTTGCCTTTTTTTGGGAGGAGATCGATTGGTTATAGAAGAGAAAGATACACTTGTTAGGTTTTTCAAGTTATAAGAATAATAAAGTCTAAATGGGTTCATTATATATGTTTCTCATAGCAAGTAAAAACCATCTCTCCACTGATGATGTATAAGTAGTTTTTTCGTGAAATAATTAATATAACACATTATTAATATTAATTATATAATTGAATCATTAAACGTAAAGCGTGCGATCCCATAAGCTCGAGTTCGATCCGGACCTACGTTTATAAAATATGTTCATAATCCAACAGCTTCTACTTGGACATGTTTTAATAAATGTAATGACATTAGTTAGCGTCTAGCAACACGCCAATGCCCCTAGAACAACTAGAGTGTGGTTTCATGAAGCACAATTAATGATTCATCATTATACTATCTTTTTGTTTTAAAAATTATTGTTAAATATGGATATGGATCTAAGTCATTCCATAATTTAACTATTTTGTTTCTCGTTATATCCAATTGATCAAGATTACTAAAATCATCGAGACATATCTAGATCTCATTTGGGTACGGCCGCACAAACATATGATCAACCATACGAGGGGCCCAGTAGTATTATTCTTCCAAAAAAATAGAATGAACAAATTCTATCTTGACTACAAGTGTAATCCGTGAATTTTACAACACTTCTGAAAATAACCCTTATGACCACTAGTTACGGATAGCGGTAGGCTATTCCAGAGAAATGGGCTCCACCCATGCCATTTCGGCTTGTGTCTCAAGCTAAGAATAAATAAAGTTTATCATTTACATGATTTACTTAATGACAAAGATCCATAAAGTACAATCATGTCAATTGGGATAGTCCGATATGCAATCTTTTAGATATCATGTGAGACATTGTGAGTATGGTAGGACCTTCCTTCAATATACAAAGTATATTTTAACCAATCCCTCATATTTGTCTTAATTCAATCATATTCTTATATGATTGATCAACAATGGACATTTAGAATAACATAAGTTATTCATGGAGTTAAACATGCAAATATATGATACAACTTATTATAAATGAAAACAAACATACCAAGTACTTTAATTCATTAATAATAATTGTTTAAAACATCCCTTATCCAAATACTAAATAGATCAATGCATGATAATTCTAGTTGATGAATTATGCCTCAAGTCATGACAATCATACTTGTTGACAAGGCATAAATTCAACTAGCTTTGATCTATCGAAATTTTGAGAATACTTATTTCAAGAATTCAATTAGTTAAGTTTTTGTATGTGTGCATACAAATATCTTGATATTGCCACATAATATTTCATAAGGTGTGTGACAACATCAAACATCAATTTATGACAATCATCTTTCAAACTTCTAAAGTTTAAAGTATTCTTATTCTATAATGTATTATGCAACTATGCTCTTAGTTGAGCACAACTAGTTCACATGGTCATCATCAAGAATGAAATCATACCATGACTAGTATTGAGTGTCATCTAAATTAAACTAGCATCATTGTTTTTCACACAACAATATACTGTTTGAAAAATCCGTAAACAATGAACATTTATTTTGTAAGGTTTGGTGTCTTCCTAAACTTCAAGCTTGTTGGCTATGAAAATTACGTAACAATTATCGTATTGTACATCCATAGAATTTGAGAAAAGCTCCGGCTGAGGAATGTAATTCTAAATTCATACATATTCCATTAGAATATTTATTACACTGGTTATCTAATAACTTTCAATTAAATATCAATGCTGTCAAATCATCTTGCATTCATGCATGATACAACAATCTCTCTGTGCAACATGATGTACGTGATGAATCCTTCATTCAGACATAATATCTCATTCATGTTCTATCTTATCAAAATAAATATATCCATTGAGATTTTCTAAATGATATATCATGTTCTATTAGACTCATTTACCGCACATGTTTATAATAATAAATATATATTCTAAGGTTACATGTTTTACTTCCTAAATCTTTCAAGTGAAGTTTCATTTCAAGCTAAAACTTAACATTTAACTTAGATGGAATGTTACTTCCCATATGTTATACAACATTTATGATTTAAGAAAATAAATATAATACTCCCACTAGTTTTTAGGAATACTTAGGAGTTATCTTAATTTTAATTATAAACCAAAATATGAATTTAATAATTAACATAAGATTCATCTCTTGGATGCATGCATCTATCCATACTTGGATTATTGCGGTTTGTACACTTTCAAATATTATTTGAATACATAAAACCCCTTTGATTATTTACCGTCCTTGCAAAAGTAATCACATAAGGAAAAACGTTTAGATATTCCATTGTCAAATTTCATATTAATGAAAATAAGTATGACAATAAATATGACAATTATCATTTTTATATATTTAATGTGTCTAGGAAAGAATATTAAATCATAGTTAATTGCTTAAGTATGATTGATAATCTTGTCACAAGATATGCATTAAATATGTGTACAATATTGTCTATATGAGCTCTTCACAAAGAATCAAACCATTAGGGTTTTCCTTCTCTTTGAAGAAAATCATCTTCATTCTATAGTCTAACTATTTGGATTAAGATAAACCAAGTTTTCAAAAATAGATTATCTTTATGACAACATCTTAACATTCATAGTATGAGTAACTTAGTGAATTTAATATTCAGCAATGCGTCATTATAATTAACAGGTTCAATATGATCCTGTAACTCATATTCCTCAGCTTTGATTTGAAATAAATCAATCAAGTGATTGAGGTATCCTTACGGATCTATGAATGAGAATCCCTTCATATCGAGGTTTAACATTTACATGTTTATCCTCATCATGACATCCACTAGTGTGTTTTAGAAGGCTGTGTATTTTGTAATAGTATCTCTTCAAGATCTAAAGAAACTCCCACCTGCTTTTTGTAATTTAGAGACTATATATAAATACTTAGCATGTAGACAAACAATAAATTGTTCTATTTCGGGATATTACAAAACACTAACTATAGTTTGTTAATAACCTGCTTCATAAGAAGTTTAACAAATTTAAAACTTCAATTTTAAGACTTAACGCGATTCATCATATTCCATAATATAATGGTGTCTTATTACCTTATATCATACTAGACGAGTACCCATGCATAGCAATGGAAATTCCTAGTAACAGACAATTAATGATATGCGATATTGTGGTAAGTGTTCGGTGTAACGTTCAAAATAGAACGTGAAAAGATCAAAATGTAATTGCAAACGATCGTAACATGCGATAATTCAACTCAATAAAAAATTCTTAACTTGTATCAAAGAACATATAAAAACATTTAATAAAAATGAAAATAAAACATTACTTCAGTTATGAGATAATAACTAACAATGCACGTTACACATCGCGTAAATTTTTTTGGTACACGACATTTGAGGTGTAGACTTCCCCTTGACCGAACTCTTTGACTGGTTTTACTAATAACTTTGTAGTTCTAAGTGATATCTGTCTATATAACGCAACATAAAGCTGGTCATGCGAGAAAACAAAGTCGGGAAAATAGACACCCATATTTGAAAGAGAACATGTCTTCTTCGAATGGAGCAAGAGAAATTCTTGGCAAGAGCACTCTGACTCTAGCGTGTTGTCCAACAGTGATCTCAACATTGATGACATTAAGATAAAACATTTACATATCAACCTCGTGCCATTACATAATCCAATAGCCGAGTACCCGCGCCTAGTGGCATCGGTGTCTAGTTTCAACCAAATATTGATGGCGAATATTTTTTTTTAACAAATTGTATTTGTAATGATAGGGTTCATTTTCCGATAGCACTATTTTAAGTTGCAATGTTTTCTGAAATAATTTTGTTATGGCATGGTTGCATTGTTTTTCTAAGAGTGACAATATGTGAGAGAGTTATTTTCAATAGCATTGGTTTAATTTTTGTTAGTATATTTAGATTGTAATAATAATAAACTCAAGTGTTGTATCCGATAAGATTTAAATTCGAACTGTAATAAACATTCATCGACAAAGGTTATAATAATAACTCACTAATCATTAGCATTATATTCAAGGAGACACTTTATTTTGCATACTCAAAAATCCTTGCATACTAAGGGATAAATCTTTACATTCCATATAGTTTGATCTAATAGTGGTAATTAACCTAAGATTTATATGTCTAAACCTAAGTCCATGTTTTTTTCTTATCTTTTTCTTTTCTTTTTATATTTCTTATTTATTTTCTCATTATTTGTATTTTTTTATCACTTTTTCTAATTACACGTTTTTTTTTTCCCGTTTTCGTCAGTTTTCATACGTTTTTGTCCGTTTTCCCGCCTTTTATACGTTTAAATCGCTTTCACACGTTTCATCCGTTTCACGTTTTAAATGCTTTTTACGTTTTCGTCCGCTTTCTTACGTTTTCGTCTGTTTCGTTCGTTTTCACGCTTTTGTCCATTTTGTTACGTTTCGTCGGTCTTGTTACGTTTTAAATCTTTTCTTCGCTTTTGTCCGTTTGGTCCATTTACATATGTTTTCACCCGTTTGCTTACGTTTTCGTTCGTTTTCATACGTTTTCGTCTGTTTTCTTACATTTTCATACGTTTTTGTCTGTTTTCTTATGTTTTTGTTCGTTTTCTTATGCTTTCGTATGTTTTCTTACTTTTTCTTCAGTTTTCTTACGTTTTTGTCCGTTTTCTTACGTTTGCGTCCGTTTTCTAACGTTTTCGTGTTTTCGTCCGTTTTCATACGTTTTCGTCCGTTTTCTGACGTTTTTGTCCGTTTTCATACGTTTTCGTCCGTTTTCTTACGTTTTCGCCTGTTTTCTTACATTTTCATCCGTTTTCCTATGTTTTCGTTCGTTTTCTTAACTTTTCATACCTTTCGTTTGTTTTCTTACATTTTTGTCAGTTTTAACATGTTTTCGTGTGTTTTCTTACATTTTTGTCCGTTTTCTTACGTTTTCATCGTTTTTCATAGGTTTATATACGCTTTCGTCCGGTTTTTTACGTTTTCGTCCATTTTAGACGCTTTAAATGCTTTCACACGTTTTCGTCCATTTCATCCGTTTTATATTTTCGCTCGTTTTGACGCCTTTTTGTTTTCATACGCTTTTCATTCGTTTTGTCCGTTTCATCGTTTCGTCCGTTTTTGCGGTTTTATCGTTTTCGTCTATTTTCATGTGTTTTCATGATTATTATTAAACTTTATTATATTACATGTCTAATATCAATTGTGATATTTTATTATAAAAAGTTAATGTCTAATATCACTTGTGATATTTCATAAACAAACAAGTATGTTTTTAACCTTTATTATCACCGAGATATTTCATTGCTCTGATATTTTTATATATTATCACCTATGTGTTTTTAATATTTTATAATTTTCGCCATAAGATAGTTTTATGCCTTTCATCGCAATTGACAAGCGCATATTTTTAATGCAACCAATGTTATCTATCACTTGTAATATTATACTCTTAGTAGAAATAAAATGGTTAAAGTCTCTTTAGGTGAATTCTTATTTTGTTCAAAAAATGCTAATTTAATGCAACACTTGTTTGATTTTGAGAATATGTCAAGTCTCTATTTTCATAGTTTGCTTCATTTTTATTCATTTGATATTTTAAGTGAACTTATTTATCTCTTGTGATATAACATCAGAGGAAAGATGAAGAGTATTACACTCTTCATCATATATGTGTTATCGGTTGTGATACTCAACTAAGAATGTGAAATATTAAATTCATACCAAATGTGATAAGAATTTAGTATTTTACCAAGTATATATGAAAGAAATGAAAATAATCATCACTTAATATATTACCGTGATGATTACATTCATTTTCTTATTTGTGTTTTTGAAAATATTTAGAAAGATTTTTGTGTTTTATGATAATATGAAATATTATAAAAGGTGTTTAACTGAAAACAAGAGATGTTATGAAACTTTTGCTAGACTTGTGGCGAATTTTTCTATTTAATCGATACATTGTGCACGTTTCGATAGGTTTTATAGTGGAATTTAAAAATATATATGGTTGAATCAGCAAACTAAAGAAGTTATGGTTGAAGAAAGCACACATCTTTATAAACAAACTGAGTAAGCTCAAAGACATGTGATATCACATAGGTGATATCACATCGGTGATATCACATGATATCACAAGTGATATAAACTATGATATCACACATGCTATTACCGGAAATATCACACATGATATCACAGGTAATATCAACGGTGTTATCACACATGATATCACGTGTGATATCACAAGTGAGGTGATATCACCTGTGATATCACAAGTGTTTGAGCTTCCTCAGTTTTTTTTATAAAAATGTGTGCTATCTTCAACCATGGCTAATTTAGTTTGCTGATTCAACCATAGATATTTTCAAATCACGCTATAAAACCTATCGAAACATGCACAATGTATCCATTAAATAGAAAAATCCACCACAAGTCTAACAAAAGTATCATAACATCTCTTATTTTCAGTTGAACAACTTTTCTAATATTTCATAATATTATAAAACACAAAAATCTTCCTTAATATTTTTAAAAACATAACCATCACATTCTTAGTTGAGTATCACAACTGATAACACATAGAATGTAATACTTTCCATCTTCCTTACAGTGTTATATCACAAGAGATAAATAAGTTTCACTCACAAATATCAAAATGAAAACGTCAACGAGATAAAATGTATAAGCGAGACAAAAGCGATAAAAGCGGATGAAAATGTATGAAAGCGGACGAAAACGATAAAACGGATGAAAACGTCAAGCGAGATGAAAACGCTCTAAAATGGATGAAACGTAAAACGGATGACAACGTATGAAAACGTCTAAAAACGGACGGCGTGTAAAACGGACGAAAATACATGAAAACGTAAAAATATAGACGAAACATCTAAAACGGACGAAATACATGAAAAGCTAAAAAGGCGGACAAAACGTATGAAATGGATGAAAATGGCAAAACGTAAGAAAACGGACGAAATGTAAGAAATGATTTAAAACGATGAAAGCATAAAAACACGTTTGAAAACGATGTAAAATGAAAGAAAACAAAAAACGAAGAAAACATATGAAACGAACGAAACGTAACAAAACATTTGAAAACAAACGAAATGTAAGAAAGCAGATGAAAACGATGAAAAAGCGAAAATGTAAAAGCGAGCGAAACATATAAAACGGATTAAAACGTCTAAAAATGATTTAAAATGTCTAAAATGGACGAAACGAACAAAACTTTAAAGCAGATGAAACGATATAACGTATGAAAACGCATAAAACATCGTAAAACGGACGAAAACGTCGAAACGGATGTAAGCGTTAAAACGGATGAAAACAGACGAAAACGAATGAAAACAGATGAAAGCGTCGAAACAGACGAAAACGTAAAAAGGACGAAACATATGAACACGGACGAAAAACGTATAAAACGAACGAAAACGTATGAATACATATAACGATGAAAGCGAAAAAACTTGAATTAAAAAAGGTGAATTAAAAAAAAAAAAAAAAAAAAAAAAAAACATGATTTTAAATTTAAACGTGAATTCCAAAAAAGAAAAGAAAAGGAAAAAATTGTTAATAAATAAGAAAGACAAAAGACAAAGAAAAATGAGAAAAAAAACATGCACTTAGGGATCCATATTAAATCTTAGGTTTATCCCCACCATTAGATTAAACTAGATGGATGGTGAGGATTTATCCTTGGTAAACACCAAAATAAGAGTAAGCATTTGAAAATTCCACTATATTCAAGATCACAAATATCAATGTTTTTTTATTTATTTATTTCAAGCATATTTAGTTGTTATAACATTACGTGGTGACAATTTAATGAAATTCTATAGTCAGTGAAGGCATTCAATAGATTAGTCAAGCACTCAAGCCTAATCGTTCTCATCATAACATTTTGAATGGCATGATTGACCTGCGGGTTTACAATGTTGTAAACAAAATAACATGAGTACAATACAACTACAACATCAAATCCCTAAAAAATAACATGAACTTATTTAAAATGTTGTAAAAAAAACACTTAAAACTGAAAAAACAAAAAGTGGCATCCGTTTCATCGGTCACCAAAACAATAATAACAATCACAAGTGTTGTCATCGACAATTTTTTCTTGTATACCATTATCAACATACACAAAATAAAAATATACTCCAATTACACACAAAAACATACACCGATGAAACCAACCTTAACACACCATTACAACTACCACCGAACCAATCGATAGATGGTGGTGTTGGAAAACCGAAATCACCAAAACCACTAAAACCACTACCATTTCTTTCAAAAATCCACCAAAACCACCAACCAAAACCACCTAGCCAACCGAAACAACCCAAACCACCGAAATGTGGTGGTTGTTTCGTCAAATGGTGGCAGTTATAGTGGCGGCTGTAGATGAGGTTAAGAGAGAAAGGGGGTTAGGTTTAGAGTGAAATAAGAGAATAATGATATTAGGATTGTCTTTTTGTGGGGAGGGGAGCTTTTTTATATTTAAGGGTCTTGATTTAGGCTCGGGGTTTGATTGGAATATAGCCTATATTATTAGAGCATTCACAATGGGTTATCAAAAGCTTTTTACTATTCTACCAAGTCATTATAAGAGCCTTTTTGCATTGTGAGAATTGAGATAAGGTTTTACAATAGCTTTTCAAGAATTTTGAAAGAAGACTTGGCCAACTCTAAGCTATTGCTAAAAACTACAAGCTATTGCTAAAAACTACAAGGCACTAAATGAGTATGCATTAAATGCACTAAATGCATCAAGTCTTTAAAGACTTGATGCATTGTAGATGCTCTTAGTTGACCTTTCTTTTTAAGTTACCATATACAAATTCAATTTATTTGCACTTTAGTTTTCACTTTCAGAATTTGGTTTTATAGTTAATAGGCATGTGTGAAGTCATGGTTAGTACCATATATAAATTCAATTTTAAGTTTTCCACAATATTTACTTTTCACTTTTGTATATGTTTCCAGAATTAGTACCCTTGTTTTTGCAATTTCAACATTTCGACTTTTTCAAACGCATGGTGCATTCTTTTTGTCTTAAATGGCATTGTAAATTTCCTTATATAACTATTTCAACATTTCAACTAAGCTTGACTTTCAACATTCAACATTTTTCACTTTAACCATAAACTCTTTATATGTAGTTAAGATTAACATGCACATTGTGCTCCTTTCGCCATATCTAGAACATCGGTTTTTTTACGTGAAATATTTGCGACATATATCGATATTGTTACACCCCGTGCCCGATTTGAAAAAATATTAAAACTTTTTACGTAAACGACGTGACCCGAAACTTACCTCTTGTTACTCTTTAATGAACTGACAACAATCTATTACAAACCAACCCTTAAGACTATTTTTAAATAAAACTAGACTCAAATACTTTTAAAATGACGGGTGGCACCCTAACGTACACTATGACCTGTCTTGTGCACTAAAAACCCCTAAAGTGCACTATAACCCCTCTTGTACACTAAGCACCCCTAAACCTAAAGTGCACTATAACTCCTCTTGTGCACTAAGGACCTCCAAAGTGCACTATAACCCTTTTTTGCACCGAGGATTTCTAAAGTGCACTATGTGGAAACGTAGAGGGGGGTTAATCGCTACCGCTTAAAACTTTAGATCTTTAGTATCAAATCGCTATGAAGCTTGTTATAATATGAAAGTACCAATTATTGTTTGTGACTAATATAAAGCATGGTAAACCAAGTTGTCACGCAATCATAAACATCAAACCACATCACAAACAATAGTATAGTGCAAGTATAAAAGTAAAGAGATAAAGAAAGGAAAGTGCAAACCGAACACGAGGATTTATAGTGGTTCGGTCACGGATCTCCTTTCCGCCCTACTCCACTCCCCGAGTACCCAACTCGAGAGTTACTTCACTAAATCAACAAGCTCCCTTCTCGGCGGAGAAAACCTTACAATCGTCGCTAGCTTACACTTTTTCCGGTACAAAGCTAAATACCGGGTTCTAGTTCGAGGTAGAACCAACCTAACGTCGCCTATACAATATTTCCGACACTAAGCTAGATATCGAGTTCTTTTACAAGGGTACAACCACTCCCAATATGTTTTATGGCCCAACATAATAAACCTTGTGTTTTATGGCACAAACACATAAACCATCTAATCTAGTTTGGTGAAAGTGTTGTTATGATGCAATGATGTTTACACTAATGATCCATGACACAAATGTCTAATGGATATGAATAACTACTTCTAAATGAACTTCCATTGATAGGAAGCCTTCATGATGAAGATCACAAGTTCCCTAAACTTCTTGTGATAGATCTTCAACTTGTGGTGAGTGGGGATGGCTAGATCTCCAAGATTTCCTTGGTTGATCAAATAGTATGCTTACAACAAAGATGAATGTTAGAAGCATTATGATCATGATCATTAGGGTGTTTAATGTGTGTTACTACATTGTTAATGATTGATCTAAATGTATGCAAGAAGGTGGAGAAGATGTGCTTTTAAGTGGTGAAGAAATGGGAAAATAATGGGCTTCTATTTATAGCCAAAAGTGATCAGGAGCGTCCACGGACCACGAACCCCTTAAAAGGGTTCCGCCCTTTATGCAATTTGGTGTCGTGGGTGCCTGACACAAAATCTAAAAAATCTTTCTTTAAATCTTTCCAAGATATTACCAAATCTTACTTAGATCACATTTGATATATTGAGTATCAATCTAACCAAAATATTCAAGTGATCTTCCAAGGATTTCAAAGATGATGCATGAAATGATGTAACATGTATTTCCATTTTTAGATTAAAGGTTTATCAAGGTAAACTTGTAAAATGTATTATGTAACTAGTTAATAAAATGTCTAGTTACCTTTTGAAATACTTGTGAATGCAACATGTAAAATGAGGTTCTAAATAGAATGGTTACTTAGTGACTCTAAACGTATTTTAAACATTCTATATGATTTGTTAATGGGTTTGATCATAATGCCACATAACAAACATGTACGAACCTGTGTTGTAACATATGAGGACTTGAGACATCGAGAGGTGTTGAATGTATGTTGAGACAAATGTAATTACAAGTAACTTGTACATTTTACATTATGTATTACAAGTTACATGTTTGTCATCAATCAAAACAAACGAGATCAGATAGATTAAATATCGTAATATTTGCACTAACAATCTCCCCTTTTGATGATGACAAAGATATGTAAACGTAATAGAAAGTAAAATATATAAGGTTACTTGTATCCTAACTACCTTTACATTACCTTCTCCGCTTACACTCTTCTCCCCTTTGTCGAAACAAAAAGGCGTGTCCTGAGTTTAACTTTATTTCTCCCAAAAGGCGAGCTTGCATCATCCCTAGTGAAGTTAAACCGTCCACTTCAAGCCGTCCCTTGTTTGGTAGCGGATCCATGGATCAAATAAAGAGGCTTAACCTACATCAAGGTTAGTTTTATGCAACAAAAATTATGAGAAATATATAAAAAAGAAACGTGCATAGCAATGTTAGCCTATTTTCTCTTCTTTTTATCGAAGCACAAATGCTTGTTTGAAAAGTGAGAATGATGCTAAATGCGTGCATGCTCCCCCTTGACGGTTGCTCCCCCTTGTTTGAGGCGCCAGGGTATGATTTAGTGCAAAACTATATTCGTCATTTGACGAGTAAGTGTTATACAACAAAGTGTGTATAAGATGCACTCAGTAAATTCTTGACGGAAGCTCCCCTTGCTCTAGGGTGTCAAGATGAACCTTCAAAATAAATATTAGTATAATAGAAGCTTTGTCTTTAGACAAATATGTCATATACAACCAAGTGTATAGACGATGCAATACGATTGCTTAAAGGATATTCCTCCTTGTTCTAGGGTGTCAAGAAGCACCTAAAATAAGAAAAATAATTGATGCAAACTTCATCCTTAGATGAGTAAGTTATATACAATCGAGTGTATATAATGATGAACCTACAATGAAAAACATTATTGCAATATATTTCATCTCTTTGACAAAAAATAAGATGTATATATGTGATAAATGATACAATCAAAGATCTCATGAAGTGTAGTCTCCTAATTACAATCATAAGAAAAGTGAGAATATAATATGATAAAAGCCTACAAAATAGTTCCTAGAAAGAAGATATGAAGTCTTTCACTGGTGTGCCACTAGTGGTGCTAGTGTTGGTGTCGGTTTACTAGTAGGATTCATGTGGTGATGGTAGATGACCCGAGATTTAAAAAGCAAGTTTTCGCTAATCCATAGTGGTGATGATTAGTGAAAGTGGTGATGGAAGGTGGTGGTGATTAGGTAGAAAGCTATTAAGGAGTTATAAACTCGTATGTATAGCAAATATAAAAATATGGACTCATGCAATCCTTTCATCATGTCAAGTGACCAAAGCTAAGAAGAAGAAAAAAATGTGAATGGACATTGCATTTCAATGATGCATAAGGGTTGTGATTTGAATGATTTATTGATGCTAACAATCTATTGTTTTAAGCAAGTTCTCATATGCTTCAACCCAAGAATAATCAATAATGCGTTCTATCTAAGAATATTATAATGAAGATACCAAAAAGTATAAAAGTGATAACATGAAGATAAATTCGTTCATTGATTGACACGAATTATAAAAATGACCTATTCTAGGTGACAATGGGAAAGGTAGTATTAGCATGGTTTTGACCGGCATGGATGATTATTACTTTGAAAAGAAGTGAAGACAATATGGAAAATACTAATAATGAGTACCTATATGAGGATGAGAATGACATCATATGAGTGAGAGTTGGATGGACCAACGTGTTGGAGATGGTCGCTTTGATTAATATATCGTTTACACTTACAAGGACATGCATGATAAGCGAGAAAAGGATAAGATCCTATGATGGTGTTCTAGATAGTGAAGTTGTAAGGTGCTAGTCTAAGGAAAATCCTATATGTGGAGATGAAGACGTTTTGTAAAACACATGATCGTTTTCACTTGATGAGGTATTGGTGCGAAAAAGGTTGAACTAGTTGTGGTTTCATAAACCGGCTTTAGCTAAGTGGTGTTTACCTATGTGTTGGTATTGTAGAGTCTAAGAGACATAAAATTTGACAAAAGACAATTATGTGAATGGATTTATCTCCCCCTTAATTGGTGGACATCCAACATAATGTTTAATGTATCAAATAAGGAATGACAACAAAGTGTTTAGGAGGTTATTCGGGTTAACGAAAGAGATGAGCTTAGTGAACTTCATCCTTAAAGTCATGTACCTCTTCTTTATTAATACGAGATGATCGTATGATGAGGCATGTGGTTTCCTAATAGGAAGTGAAGAGTATTAGAGTATTGTTATAACTAAATAATGATGGAGGTTATTTTTTGAAAGCGGAAGCAAAAATGAGATTTGGAAAGAGGTCGGTTGAAAGATAAAAATGCAAAACCAACCCTCTAGAACTTAATTCTATATGCTTTTAAACTATATGCAAGTGTAGGGGTCCCATAAATCATAGTACTAATCTACGTAGCAATAAAGGGATTATGCAAAATGAGCATATAAAGTTAGAACCAATTGAGATAACAAATGATTTGTTATCAACCTACAAAACAAATTTGTTAGTTACAAAAGATGTTAACATGATAGAAATCAAATGATAACATATTATATAAGCAAAACACATTGCACTTTAGTAGACAAGAAATCACCATACAAGATAGCATCAAGACAATCATATTATGCAAGAATACAACTTTATTCAAGACATTTCATTTTGAGATTGTTTTGTCATTAGACTTAGACGCTTAAGCATACTTGGCTTGTAAATTAACACAACAATCTATGTGATTAATTTGTAAGATAAAAGGCTTCTAAAAGTTTGTCATACCAAAAGCACTTTGACATATTATATGTGCACATGTAGCAAACAAATAGTGTGACAAGAAGCAAAAGAAACAAGATGAAAGATTCATGCAAGCCATGTTTAAGACATAACAATTTGGAGCATGTATCATTTGGATCGTACTACACATAGATATAATGAATGCCAACTAATAGCTTTCAAACACAAACTTATCATATCGAATTATCACGTATCAAAATGACATATTATGATTTCATAAGTAACATGTTAATCATGCTAAAACTAATTCAAAAGTAAGTATCACGCAAATAAAGTTTTAGGTTTAAACGCTTAGTAGCATGAAACAAGAATATAAGCATTATAAAGATAAAACCGTATTAAGGTTTACACATTTGACTAGTTATCAAACACTAAGATAATGTCAAATCAACTTATCGTATCAAACAAGAACATGTAATCAACACATGTAAGTGCAATGCAAGTAGTTTTAAAAGAAAAGTCATATATACTACTTGTTTGATTAGTATTCCTAAAGCGAGGCAACTATCAATGTTTTAACACTTACTTTAGGCAAGTATAGGAATCTGATTTTTCAAGTTGGAGAATAAATATGAGACTCTTACTAGCGGTGCTCAATTAAGGCTAAACACGACCATTTTACGGTGATTCCACATACCCAACTTCTCTCCAGAAGCAATTCAACCGTTAGGTCAAATTGAGTTTCTAGTGCAATAGGTTCTCCAAGAGTCATTCTCATGTTAGAAAGATGGGAACTCCTACTTTGCATATTAAAGTGCATAAAGATGATAGTTTACCAATACTTGGCTTAATGTGACTTAACTAATATGCAATATAACTAAGGTGATGAAGACGTCATGTTAAACACATGAATTTTAACAATGGTGTGTTTGATAAATAATGTGTTTTAATCTTGTGTTTAGAATCTAAAGTTGTTCAAATTACACAGCTAATTGTATGATCTAATGGATGACATATTTTATGTTGAGTTGAAGTGTGTAATTTAAATGTGAATAGATCATTTAAGACTAGAGAATATGTTAAACTAAGAACGTTCTCAAGAAAGCTCTTTGGTATTTTATTTAACAATAATCTAAGTGAGGTTACCAACTTCAATAGATCTTGTGTATGCTCTAAAGATGTGTAGTTTTAACCTTGGATGTGCACTCGGTTTGAGCAAGGTTAGGTTATGATGTACGCTTGAAAGGAAATAGATACAAATAGTATCTTTCAATAAATGAGATTATCCCATGGGATAAAGTTATCATGCTTATGAAAACAAGTATGACAAGATGAATTGGATATGCTAGTTCATAGAACATGTAGATGTTTCTTTCAAGATCATTTAGCCAATGAGGTGTAATGAAATCTCTTGTAACACAACTATTTATGTCGCAAGAATGATGCATAGGATATACAATATCCTTTTAACAAGATGAAATCTTAACGCATGAATCTTAGTCATAATGTTCTTCAAAACATCATGTTTTCCTAAATGAAGATATGAAGCCAAAGTGTTTGAATCGGATAGTCCCATCTAAATAAACTTGGTCTCAAGATTATATTCACTAGATGATGACACAAGAGGAATTCACTCGAGTTTCTTATGTATACTCCTCAAAAGTCATTGTTGCTTGGGGTGTATGATGTTGGCTTTGAGATTGCATTTTAACATATGTTGTTAAAATGTTGATTTGAGGTTTAACGAAATTTATGCAGAAGTTTAATGACGAAGTATTACTAATACTTTGATAATTTGTGAAGGTAGTACTACTTATACCTAGTGGAAATTGACAACAATTACCAAGAGCACCATGCTTATTTGATAGTTGAGGTTCTAGCCATAATGAATTATCTAAGTCCTTATATGGGAAAGGATGGTTGAGTTTGTTCAAACATGCATTTGATTCGAGACAAGTGTTGGACACATGGGCTTTTGAGCAATACACTCAACTAATTCAAATGATGGCAAGGATGGTGGATTGTTTGATCTAGGTGATAGGTCTTCTAGTGTGTCTAAATAAGGATGTGGTGATGTAGGGGCTTGTTGTGCTATAGGAGTACTTAGGTTGATTATTTGTCCATAGATGTTGAACACAAAAGTACGGATACTAATTCTTATGGTTCATTGGTTGCTACAACTAGTGGGTGAAGTGCTTGAAGTTTTGGTTATGTCTATGAAGCTTAGGGGTGAGGTATAGGTTCGCCTTGAAAGGGCACGTTTGATTTAAAGCATGCTCTTCAAGTTCATGAGCAATACGCTTAATGATGCTAAAAGATGGAAGAGGATAGTAGGTGTCAAAGAGGATAAGTGGCACGATGGGTTGTTTGTTTTGGATAAGTGTTTCAACATGTGTTGTTAAAATACTTGGGTGTTGATTTTTCGGATATGACTTTTAATGACTACAATCGTAAGTCGCATATACTTGAATATTTCGGATGAAATACTTAAGTTGTCAATCTTAATTTGTTGAGATTATAAAGCTTAGATTGAACTCAAGGATAACAAGACTTGATAGTATGTCTTTAACATACGTGTGAGTTATGACTCTATGTAAATACTTATCGTCTTGAAGGATGACACATTATTTTCATGTTAACCAAGTAAGGCAATACATGTAGATACAAAACAATATCTATAGTCATATGATAGACTTGTGTATGATATCTTTGCAAATAATGAGTCCAAATTTGTTAGTCTCGGTAAGTCATCTAAGTCATCCGCAAACGGGTGAGGAGATGTTGGTGGTGTTGCACAAAGTTTGATAGGTACAAGCTTTGGAGACTTTGGTAGTTTCTAATGAGATGGAAGTGTCTAAAATCATGTCAAACATCCTAAGTTGATCCATTGAGGATGTGTTGAGTGGGGTATGAAAGATATGCATTAACAACTATCCTAGAAACGAAGTTTGGTAAATTAGATTGCGGGATTTAGTAAAATTCAATAACTTACCAGCAGGATTCACGGCACCATTTCTTTACAGTACGGAACCCTTAAATTGGTGTCACTTTGGTCCGCTGTCATGTGTATGGCGGTACCAAAATCCATAACGACGGAACCAAATTAATGGTACCGTCTGGTCCGTGGAGACCGAAATCTTAACAGACCCATTTTTAGGTGTCGGGACTTTTCCAAACTCGAAACTTTTCCTAAAACATGTGACATTAATTATTTCTAGTTAAGAAAAGTCGATATCACATATACAAACATATTGGAGCATAGACTTTGACCAATACAACGATTTTCACATGAAGGTGAAAATGGGTAAAATTTGATAACACACTTGTGCTATCCCCTGCATAAACCGGTTAGCATACAACATTGTTTTAAGTCATATTATCATCCTACATAGAAAAAACAAATAAATTACATCATATAACATTGTTTTGTCCTTATACCAAACACTCTCTAAAACCTTCATTTTCAAAGTACTTGACTAATTTACTTAGTACTCTTTGCTAAGTGAGTTATGACATTTCATAAGTTATGTGAGGTGTTAGTATAACCTATGCAGAAGAAGTGATCTAAGTCTATAAGTGATGGTAAAACAATTTTCCAACTTAGTGCACAAAATCTAGCAAATATCCTATTGTGCATAAACAAGAAATCATCAAGCATGCGAATAAATAACATGGCAAGATTGATACTTATATTATGCAAACAAACAAGTGAAAATAATAATTTGAAAATAAGCAAGCAACATATATGCAAACAACATAAACAAGTGGTCATTAAGCATAGTATGACAAGAAAAACACTTTTCGTCATTTAGCGTTTAAATATGACGATGTATACCAAGCTTGATTAGTTTCCTTTAAACATATTACCAAATTAATTAGTTTCAAAAGAAGTTGTATCAAAGTTCTAAGAATACCAACTTAAATTGTTTGATTCAAAATTTGAGTTTTATGTTAAAGCGAAACTTAATATTTTAGACATACTGTAGTATTTGGTCTATTTTACTTATTTAAATTTAGACTCAGGCCATGAAAGTATTTTAAGTGAAAGTAGACTCAATCACCTTTAAAATGATAGGTGGCTCGACTCGAACGGACTTACGGTTAATTAGTTATGATTTTTGAAGTTGTCCAACAAAAAGCGCGCATCTGTATACACGGATTCCACGGAACCAAATAAAGGATCCGCCTTTATAAGATTTGGTGCCGTGGTCTCTCGAGACGATTCACCAAAACTAGTATTTGACATAGAGAAAACGTGTGTGACTTACTAGATTTCATAGTAAACATATAATACACATATTTAACAACATATCTACTTATGTAACTTATCTTAAACATTTACGGAGGTGATTTTTCAACTAAATTTATAGTTATCCCAAACACTCCTTTAAAATCATATTTCTTCTTAAATTTTCTATAAGCACATAATACAATACTTACTAGTTCTTTCAACAAACTTTTATTTTATTTTTCAAGAAAACCTTCAAGCTTGTATACAAAGTTACATTTAACAACAAAATTTATAAGTATAACAAGCAAAGAATTTTTCATATTATTTTTCGCTTTAATGGTAATTTGATACATGGATCGTACTCTATTTTAAAAACCATTTGTTTTGAAAATACGAGCTACGTGGCTCTGATACCAATTGTGGAAACGTAGAGGGGGGGGGGGGTGAATACGTTACCGTTTAAAAACTGTAGATCTTTAGTATCAAATCGCTTATGAAGCTTGTTATAATATAAAAGTACCAATTATTGTTTGTGACTAATATAAAGCATGGTAAACCAAGTTGTCACGCAATCATGAACATCAAACCACATCACAAACAATAGTATAGTGCAAGTATAAAAGTAAAGAGATAAAGAAAGGAAAGTGCAAACCGAACACGAGGATTTATAGTGGTTCGGTCACGGATCTCTTTCCATCTACTCCACTCCCGAGTACCCAACTCGAGAGTTACTTCACTAAATCAACAAGCTCCCTTCTCGGCGGAGAAAACCTTACAATCGTCGCTACACTTTTCCGGTACAAAGCTAAATACGGGTTCTAGTTCGAGGTAGAACCAACCTAACGTCGCTTATACAATATTTCCGACACTAAGCTAGATGTCGAGTTCTTTTAAGCGGTACAACCACTCCCAATATGTTTTATGGCCCAACATAATAAACCTTGTATTTTATGGCACAAACACATAAACCATCTAATCTAGTTTGGTGAAAGTGTTGTTATGATGCAATGATGTTTACACTAATGATCCATGACACAAATGTCTAATGGATATGAATAACTACTTCTAAATGAACTTTCATTGATAGGAAGCCTTCATGATGAAGATCACAAGTTCCCTAAACTTCTTGTGATAGATCTTCAACTTGTGGTGAGTGGGATGGCTAGATCTCCAAGATTTCCTTGGTTGATCAAAGAGTATGCTTACAACAAAGATGAATGGTAGAAGCATTATGATCATGATCATTAGGGTGTTTAATGTGTGTTACTACATTGTTAATGATTGATCTAAATGTATGCAAGAAGGTGGAGAAGATGTACTTTTAAGTGGTGAAGAAATGGGAAAACAATGAGCTTATTTATAGCCAAAGTGATCAAGAGCGTCTGACGGACCACGGACCCTTAAAAGGGTTCCGCCCTTTATGCAATTTGGTGCCGTGGGTGCGACACAAAATCTAAAAATCTTTCTTTAAATCTTTCCAAGATATTACCAAATCTTACTTAGATCACATTTGATATATTGAGTATCAATCTAACCAAAATATTCAAGTGATCTTCCAAGGATTTCAAAGATGATGCATGACATGATGTAACATGTATTTCCATTTTTAGATTAAAGGTTTATCAAGGTAAACTTGTAAAATGTATTATGTAACTAGTTAATAAAATGTCTAGTTACATTTTGAAATACTTGTGAATGCAACATGTAAAATGAGGTTCTAAATAGAATGGTTACTTAGTGACTCTAAACGTATTTTAAACATTCTATATGATTTGTTAATGGGTTTGATCATAATGCCACATAACAAACATGTACGAACTCGTATTGTAACATACGAGGACTTGAGACATCGAGAGGTGTTGAATGTATGTTGAGACAATGTAATTACAAGTAACTTGTACATTTCGTTATGTATTACAAGTTACATGTTTGTCATCAATCAAAACAAACGAGATCAGATAGATTAAATATCGTAATATTTGCACTAACACACTATAACTCCTCTTGTGCACCGAGGACCCCTAAAGTGCACTATAATCCCTCTTGTGCACTAAGTACCCCTAAAATGGACTTTAACTCCTCTTGTGCACTAAAGACCCCTAAAGTGCACTATAACCCATTTTATGCACTATTTTCTTCAAAATGACCCGTAACACCTTTAAACATAAAATTGACACTTTAGACTTATATTTAAATACATGTAATCCACATTTAACTAAAAATATTCCTTATATATTGTTTCCCAAAAATCTTGACCCGTTTGACCAAAAATGGGTTAAAATAGACCTTGTCCCAAACACCCTTTTTTCTGCATAACCTTTTTGTGTACTTTTGACCAATTTTTCGGAAAACGACTTCTATAACATGACATAACACCAAAACTTCTAGAAATAATTAGAATATTATAAAAATCAAATATATGCATAAACTTGGTAATAATGACTCGCGGAAATGTGCTTTACAAAGTAACGGGTTTTATGCTAAACACCCGTTTGCATACACTACTTAAACATAACTCTTTAACATGTTTTAGGACCTGTAAAACGACTCTTAAACCATTTCAAAGACTTGACATTAAAAAAATTTGGCCCATTTAAAAGTCTCGAGGAACAACTTTGACTTCGAGCTCAGTATTCTACCTAATCTCCTATTTGCATACAAACCTTCTAACATACACTCTTCCAATCCTTAAGCCTTTTCCAATCGCTTTACCTTCTTCACAATTGAACCTACAAAATGGTTAAACAACCATAAGCTTTCGCTTAGTAAGTGAAAGAGATAACAAGTTATCATATATCATTAATCACAATTTGCATCATAAGCTTCACTTAACCCATCGTTCATAACACATAAAATTCTGCATACCTTGCTAACTTCACAACTAGGCTAATCACATCTTTGCTAAACACATAATCACTAAATACACATCAACTCTTAAACTCCAAATTTCATCAATAGCATATCAACTATAGCTCATTTAGATAATTTAACCAGCTAGTCACATCTTCCTCTTAGCCAAGCATAGTAGTCATTAGGCTATTCATAACCTTGACACAAACAATCATTTAACACATAACATATAATACAAATATGATAAACTCAATATAACATCTTGTTATAATCAATTTACTTACCTCTCATCCAAGCTAATTAAACCAATAACATCATCATCAACATCATCATTAGTCTCTTCTTCATATGTTAGGTTAAATCATCATAACTATAATCACTTAAAATATAAACAATAAACTATAACGATGATTTACCACAACTTAGGTCACTTTTTAACACTTCTAATTATGATATCATCATATATTGATCATATGATAATTATCCCATAAGATTATTACTTAATTTCAATACAACTTATTCCATAATCATTCTAACATCTTTAATTAGCTTATTACCATCTTTTACCCAATTCCCAAATTAGGGTTCATAAACCCCAACTCCCTAATTAATCAATTAATCACAAGATTGAGGTTACTTACTTGGAGGGAGGATTGCTAGGATAAAACTCTTGAATAGGAACACTTAAACATCATCAATTTGATCATTAAGCTTCACCCTTTTTGCCCTCCTTACTCCATTCACGACATACACACACACTCACCTGAACATTTCTGGAAGTCTTACGATACTTTTAGAAGTGTCCAGACAATTGTAGGGGGACAAGTTGGCTAATTGACACATTAGGTCCCTTAAGTTCATTTCTTTCAATTTTGGCCACAATAACTTTATAACACCTTTACTAAATGACAATAGTAGCCGTTTAAGTATAAGTATCATGTTTCTATAACCACAATACACATTATTTCACTATTAGTTTGACTATCGGGTTTGAATACAACTTAACTTTCGTTGACTAACCAATCGTATCAAGCCTCCCGACTCATAAAAGTCTTAGTCAAACTATTTCAATGGCATTCTCATTATTTACTACTTAAAAACTTGGTTTTGAGTGTAACAATATGTGCCCATTGTTAACCGATATTAAGCGATGCGATACACATGCTATAAAATCAAACATTGGAAAGGTGGAAAGCAATTATGGGGATTCAGGACAAAGTCGATGAGCCTTGATAAAACGCAATGTTTTTAAAAGAAGTGAACTCAAAAAATCATGCATTAAGGTGATGGTTGAACAGCATTGTAGGAGGAAGGGGAATGAAGAATGAGTTAGTCACTTAGTGACTAAATACAATTCAACATTGTGAAGGAATAAGAATGAGAAATAAAGGAATGAGGAAGACCTAGTGTTGTGAAGGAATAAGAATGAGAAATAGAGGAAGGAGGAAGGCTTATAAGTTAGTTTTTATAAACGAGTGGCCTATATGTTAGAAACTTAATACTTTGGTGGCATTCAGATACATTATCCATTTAACAAAAGGAAGAGTAAATTACATAAATTGTTCTTATGGTTAGGCCAAAATTGCGCGTTTCGTCCTTAATTCTCAAGAAGTGCACATATTGTCCTTGTGGTTGTCCATTTTGCATTGACCCGTCCTTTAACCTAAAAAACTTTAGTCCCCTTAGTTTGCATGTGGCAAAGTTAGTCCCTTTATCCAACGATTGTTTGCAATGTTAGTCCATTATACAATGACGTTAGTCCCGTTAGTTAAGTCCAGTTTTCATGTGGCAAAGTTAGTCCATTTAGCCAACGATCATTTTCAACATTAGTCCTTTATTAAACAATCGTTTGCAACTTTATACTAACACCCACCAGCACCACCAACCACCACCACCACTCACCACCGCCATCCACAGCCACCAACCACTCACCGCCACCACCACCATTTAGTACCTAACCTCACGAACATACCACTTACTACCACCAATAACCACCACTACTTACTACCCCCACCCACCACCACCACCGCTGCTCACCACCGCCATCCACAGCCACCACCCCTCACTAACACCCAACCCCACCACCACCACCTACCACCAACACCAATTACCACTACCAATCACCACCACCACCATTGCCAATAATGAGCTAAATGGGCCCAATAATGATCCACATATACAATATACTACATATGGTCCGCTAACAAAACTGAGTATTAACATAGTTACGAAATAATACTAACTTATACAAAACATCAAATTTGTGAATTACAGGATAAACCCAAACAAAATGCAAATAATGATCCAAGAACAATACAAAATATTTAAAACCCGAAAGACTCAGAATTGTTGAAGTCCAGACATCAGAGTGAATAATGTCATAACAAGCATTAACGACAATATTGGAACTAACAAAGGAAGCCTAATGTGTTTGCCAAGCTAGAAAACATGACAAAGCACGGTGCTTCTCCTTATTACACGAAATAAAATTATTTGAAACAAGACGACGTAACACTTCGCTTCATGGATGTCCAAGATGCTGATGCCACGTTTGATGACTGACAAGGAGAGCTTGGGGAATGGGAGATGGAGCCATGACTGGATAAAGGTCGTCCGTTATATCACATCGGAGAAGCACCCGACGCGTCATGAAATGTTTAACAGAAAAACCAAACGAATCAAATTCAACAGTGCAATTATTATCTTTGACAAATTGATGAACATATACTAAGTTTTTGACAATATGGGAATAAGCACATTATTTAGGTGAAGAGGTCGAAAAGGAGTTGGCAAAATACTATGACCCGTACCGGTGACAAGAATAGAATGCAACCGAGACTCACAGATACATGTACGTATTAAAACATTACTAAGACTATTAACAAAAGCGTTAAGATGTGAGTTCGCACCTGTGTCTATGTTCCAGGCGCAGTGATAGGATCATGAAGCGTACTTGAAGTAAAAGCATGAGGCAATGCGGAATCTTGTCCCGGGGTGTCACAGGTGTAACACCCTAGACAAAGAAGGTGCTTGTAACAACTTAGGTAAATCCCACATCGACAGAGGCCTGGAGAGATGCTGGTATATAAGAATAACATCCGCCTTATCAGACACGACGCGTTTTATGGTCTACTGCGAGTAGGGTTCACAAGGAACTAGCAGTTAAGCGTGCTCGTGTGAGAGTAGCACCGTATAGGTGACCCATGGGAAGTCTCACACGAGGGCCACAAAACAAAGCCGTGAGCCACAAGGGCAAAGCGGACAATATTGTGTATCAAGAGGCGGGATGTTACAAGTGGTATCGAGCCACCCGCAGCCGTTCAGATGGTGGGCAAACCTCATCGAGGACGATGAGTCCAAGGGGTGATTGTAACACCCTGCACAAAGAGGGTGATTGTAACACCTTAGGCAAATCCCACATCGACAAAGGCCCGGAGAGATGTCGCTATATAAGAATAACATCCGCCTTATCAGACACAATGCGTTTTGTGGTTCATCATGCGAGTAGGGTTCACAAGGAACTAGCAGTTAAGCATGCTCTTATGAGAGTAGCACTGGTATGGGTGACCTACCAGGAAGTCTCACACGAGGGCCACAAAAACAAAGCCCTGAGCCATAAGGGCAAAGCGGACAATATTGTGTATCAGTAGGCGGGATGTTACAACAGGTCCCATCGATCCGGTAGTAGTAGCCTGTGACCCGGTAGTAGCAGCCAGTTGGGCCAGGTTCATAAACATATAACCTGGTGGAGCGGATGGGCTGACGAACAGATTTTTTTGACCCGAGAATACAAGAGTACTCTTCGTTTGACCTGGTAAACTCCCCAAAATAGTATGACATGTTGGACTCCAAAAATAGTGTGACCTGTTGGACCCCCCCCCACACAAGTAGCATGACCTGTTGGACCCCCCAAAATACTTTGACCCATAGCAATTCCCGTATTAGTGATTTAGTGGTCTGTGGAGAGAAGTGGAATTGGGCCGAAACAAAATAAGGTGATTGGGCCTGTTGGGTATAGGTAATAGGTTGAGCCAATAATGGACTCGTAAAGCCTTGTGGGGAAGAAATATTTGCATGGTTATGAGAGTCATGAAACACCACAGGCGTATTATTAGCAGCATGTTGGGACATCACTTGTGTAACCTCAGTAGGCACACTATAATTCGAAGTTTCGAACCAATGGACCCCATACAACCTAACTTAGCTAGAAGGGTTTATTGATTAAGTAACAATTCCGTCAATTGAAAAGAATTCATACCACCAATATTCATATGCAAAGAATGATGCAAATTTATTAATATTTTGCGATCTCTTTGTGTTTTGTTGATAACAAATATAATGTTATCTTAAGTACAATTATAAGGATACATGTTATTTTTGTAAAGCATTTACATATAGCCATTTAAATACAAAATGTTGTAATTAATCATTTGTTGTAATAGTTTATTAGGATGGGTAAAAACCACAACCCATGGATCATATCCATAACCCATTGACCCATACCCATTTGACTAGATACAATGTATTCATTAGATACATTGAATCTAAAGGAAAACCCATGGACCAACCCATAACCCATGACCCATAACCAAAAAGCCCATGGGCAAAGAGGAGCGTCCCACGGATCCCTAGGTTTACACTAGACGGATCCAGTGGGAGGGATCCGGGATCCGGGAACAAAGGGCGTAAATTGCCTATAAATAGAGAGCCATTTCTTCATTCTAACTCACCCATCTTCTTACTAATTCTCTCATATACTCTCATTCTCTTCTAACAAAATATCACTTGATCTAGAGAGTACTTCCTTCTTTCTTTCTTTAGTGATTCTCATATAGGTCCTTCTCTAAGGCGAGATCACGAGCATTCTACAAGTCATCCAAGCAGGGGTCCTTGATTGATTTGTTCCTCCGCAAGATTTCTGTAGCGAAGATCTTGTATTTGATATTTCACATACTTGTTGTGTAATAGTCGTGTTGGTTTGGTCCACCGTGTTACGGACTCGGTATTTAGCTTTGTACCGAAAAAGGTGTAAGCAACGTTGTGAAGGCTTCTCCGCCAAGTGAAGGAGTTTGTTGACAGTGCTTGAACTCTCGAGTAGGTGACTCGGGAGTGGAGTAGGCAAGGAAGGTGTCCTTGTAGCCGAACCACTATAAATCGGTTGTGTCATTTCTATCCCTTTGCTTTACTTTATTTACTTGCTTTATCATTAGATCTATACTTTCTCTACATCCATAAGATCTCACATATTAACGAATCTAAATTTTTTGAAACTAATTTAAAATCGGCAAAACTATTCAACCCCCTTCTAGTTTTCTACAATTGGCATCAAGAGCTAAGTTTATAAAAGTTTTAAAGTAAACCGTATTTAAAAACTTTTCGATCACTATGGGTTCTGAAAATTACAAGGAAGGGTAATCTATGCAACGACCACCACTACTTGAAACTAATGGTTTTATATATTGGAAAAATAGATTCGAAACATATGTGAAATCTAAAGATATTGATCTTTGGTACATTATTGTTGAAGGCGATTTTGAGGCTACCTCAAATGAGTATAAAGGAAATTTAGTTAACATACCTCATGATAAACTAAATGATGAAATGAAGAAAAGCTTTCTAAAAATAGTGAAGCTAAAATGGTTTTGTATAATGCTTTACCCAAAAGGAATTCAAAGAATTTCTATGCTTAAAACCTCTAAAGAAATTTGGAATTCTTTAGTTGTAACTCATCAAGGTAATCAACAAGTTAAAAATAATAAAATTGATTTATTTGTTCAACAATATGAACAATTTTCAATATCGGATGAGGAAACTATAGATCATTCATTTGCTAATTTTAATACTATTATTACATCTTTACAAGCACTTGATGAATCTTTTCTAGCCGTAACCATGTTAGGAGATATCTAAGGGCACTTCCATCTAAGTGGAGATCCAAGGTGACGGCGATCGAAGAGTCAAAAGATTTGACAATCCTCACCCTTGATGAACTCATAGGCAACTTAAAAGTCTACGAGCTTGTCCTTGCTAAAGACCAAGCCTCAAAGGTGAAAGAGAAACACAAATCTCTTGCCCTTAAAGCCAAAAAGGCTTCAAGCGATGAAGAGAACTCCTCTTCGAGTAGTGACGACGAGGAGTACGCTATGGCGGTAAGGGACTTTAAAAGTTCTTTAGAAGGAAGGAAGATACGTCAAACAACCGTATGACGATAAGAAAGGCTTTCGGAAAAGCAAAGAGGACGAGAAGCCAAAAGATGATCGTACTTGCTTTAAATGTGGGGACCCAAACCACTTTATTAGTAAGTGTCCCAAACGGGATGATCAAAAGCGCTCGTGAGCTGCACGTGGGGAATGAGCGACGAGGAGGACGAAGAAATTTGTCTCATGGCAAATGACGAGGTATGTCACGAATACTATAGTAGCTCATCACTTGATGACGACTCATTGCATAATGAATATGACAAACTATGCAATATTAGCTTAAAACTAATTAACAAAAACAAGCTTTTAAAAAGTCAAAACCAACGCTTAGATAAAGAAGTCATAGAATTAAAAGCAAAACCGAAACGCTTAGAAAAGGGTAAAATAGCAAGTGGTGAATGTGAACTTTATGCTCAACTTCAAACACTAGTTGATCAACTAGATTCTAAAATTGCTAGAATGAGTACGAATACTTTAGATATGATATTAGATAGTGTTAAAACCGGTAACAACCAAAAAGGTTTAGGTATTCAACAACTTGATCCATCAACTAGTGAAAACAAAGAAACACAATTTGTTAAGGCACTAGAAAACCACCATCGTTGTGGCGGATCCCACGGATCCCATCAAAAGGGAACCGCTAGTGTTAAGCCGTGGATCCGTGGGTCTCATTGTAGCAAACAAATGGTAATAACGTAGCTTCTTCATCTAGAACCGAGTTTGTTATCGTTAATAGGAAGAAACCAACTCATGTCACCACTAGACAACCACCTCCAAAATATAATCCTACTTTTGCAAGAAACAAAGCTCCATCTTTTCAAAACCTAATCCATCTAGGAGACCTAATAATGTTTACCCGAGAAGTAACCATCAAATGGGATGGAACCCAAATATGCAAAATGGTTTTCCTTTTCAAAACTTTGCTCCATGGAATGCATACTCATCTTATCCATACATGTCTAACATGAATGGAATGTTTAACACTAATGGACCCATGAACAAATGGGGACCAAACTTTTGAGTTAATTGTTTTCTTAGGTGTGCTTAAAGGTCGACCTAGACCCGGATGAATGGGTCAAGGATAGCGGGTGCACGAGGCACATGACCGCAATAAGGATCTATTCTCCACATATGAATCCTTCAATGGAGGTAATGTGGTGTTTGGAAATAGCAAAGTAAAATCATCGGTAAAGGTACGATTTCTAACAAATCTCTAACCATTAACGATGTGTGTCACGAGAAAACCTAAACTTTAACCTCTTAAGTATAGGACAAATATGTGATAAAAGTGCAATGTACTTTTACCAAACCGTAGTAAGATATTAAAAATGGCATAACCATAGGAAGAGGAATTAGGAAACATGGAGTCTATGTCATTAAAATCGGTAATGAACCTAAAGACAAACTATGTCTTACCTCTATGGATGATACTTGACCTTATGGCATCAAGATTGGGTCACGCCAACATGCGACTTCTTCAATCGCTATCATCCAAAGATCTAGTAAGAGATCTACCTAAGTTAAAATATGAACATCACTTTTGTGATGCTTGTAATGTAGGAAAACAAGTTCATTCTAGTCATAAAGCTAAAAACATGGTGTCTACAACTAAGTGTCTAGAATTACTACATATGGATTTATTTGGTCCATCCGCTATCCAAAGTTATGGAGGCAACTACTACACTTTGGTCATAGTGGATGATTACTCTAGGTACACATGGACAAAATTCTTAAAGAACAAAACGGAAACGTTTAATTATTTTGAAATATTAAGCAAGAAAATCCAAAGACAACTAGGAAGTCCTATAGTGTCTATTAGGACGGATCATGGTAGGGAATTCGATAATGAAGTGCAATTTGGAGCTTTTTGTGACGCTAATGGTATTACTCACAACTTCTCGGCCCGCGACTCCACAATCGAATGGGGTAGTTGAAAGAAAGAATAGAACCCTACAAGAAATGAGTCGAACCATGCTTAATGAGCAATCCATACCTCAAAAGTTTTGGTGCAATGCCGTTGATACTTCAACGTACATACTCAATCGAGTCTTAATTAGACCAATCTTAGGTAAAACTCCATACGAGTTACTCCGAGGCAAAAAGCCTACGTTAGATCACTTTAGAGTCTTTGGTAGCAAATGTTTTATTCTTAACACTAAAGATTACCTTACAAAATTTGATCCTAAATCAACCAAGGTATCTTTCTAGGTTACTCTCCAAATAGCAAAGCTTACGTCATATTAAACAAAGAAACAATGAAGGTAGAAGAGTCATTAAATATAAAATTTGATGAAAGTCCACCCAAACCCTCTCCACCTCTTGTCGATGACGAGATTGTAGAAAGTGAAGCTATAGTAATAAAGAAAAAGATAAATGAAGAAGAAGAACCTTTAAATGATGAAGTCATAAACATTAAAGAGTCCAAAGATCACCCCGTAGATAAGGTCATAGGAAAGCTAAACGAAAGAACATTAAGGTCTCAAGTTCAAAACCAAAGTAGCTTGTTTTGTTTCGTTTCAACCATAGAACCTAAGAATACACAAGAAGCCATAAAAGATGAAAGTTGGGTAATGGCTATGCAAGAAGAATTAAATCAATTTGTTTCTAATGATGTTTGGACACTTGTCCTCCACCTAGTAATCAAACCATAATAGGAACCAAATGGGTTTATAAAACAAATTAGATGCAAACGGAGTAGTGTCTAGAAACAAGGCTAGACTCGTTGCCCAAGGGTATAACCAACAAGAAGGAATAGACTTTGATGAGACCTATGCCCCGTGGCTAGATTAGAGTCTATAAGAATACTTTTATGATGCTTGTGCTAATGATCTAAAGCTTTATCAAATGGATGTCAAAAGTGCTTTTCTAAATGGTTTCATTAATGAAGAAGTATATGTAGCTCAACCTCCCGGCTTCATCGATTTTGAAAACCTAAACATGTGTATAAATTAAAGAAAGCCCTTTATGGTCTTAAACAAGCTCCAAAAGCTTGGTATGATAGACTCAAGTCATTTTAATTAAACACAACTATACCATGGGGTTAGTTGACAACACACTTTTACTAAGAAAAGAGAGTCACATATAATCATAGTGCAAATATATGTAGATGATATTATATTCGGATCCACTTGTCAAGACATGTGTGATGATTTCTCTAAAATCATGCATGACGAGTTCGAGATGAGTATGATGGGAGAACTTAGTTTCTTTCTTGGTCTACAAATCAAACAAGTAGAAGATGGTATCTTCTTTAATCAATCTAAATACATAAAGGAGATGTTAAAGAAATTCGGTCAAGAAGAGTCGAAACCAATTAGGACACCAATGTCATCCGACACCAAACGCACAAAAGATGAAGACGCCGAATCCGTCGATAATACTAAATATCGTGGCATGATAGGGAGTCTCCTCTACACGGCAAGTAGGCCGGATATCATGTTTAGTGTTTGCTTATGTGCTAGGTTTCAAGAAGACCCTAAAACATCACACCTAGAAGCTGTAAAAAGAATATTTAGATATATTAAGGGTACAACCCAATTAGGATTATGGTACCCTAAGGGCACGGAGTAGAAACAATTGTATATGCAGATTCGACCATGCGGTGATTATGTTGACCGAAAAAGTACAAGTGGGTATGTACTTTTATGGGATGTTGTTTAACATCTTGGTTTTCAAAGAAACAAACGGCATTAGCAATATCAACAACCAAGCCGAATACGCTCTCACGCAAAGCATGCCAACAAGCACTATGGATGAAACAAGCGTTAGTCGACTACGACATTCATCTTAGTGACATAGCCATTCTATGTGACAACAAGGGTGCCATAGATCTAAGCAAGAATCCGTATTACATTCTCGCACAAAGCATATAGAGATTCGTCATCACTTCTTAAGAGACAATGTTCAAAAGGGAACATCTCTATTGAGAAGGTAGCATCCGAAGACAACATAGCCGACGTCCTCACCAAACCGTTGAAGGGAACAATTCAACCTACTTGCCTTGGTCTTGGTCTCATGGAACAAACGTCAGAACTTACTTTTTGACTCTACAAGGTATGTAAACACTAGCCTTCTTCTTTCTCGAGTCTAGGATCTCTATTTCACGCACAAATCACAAACAATACGGAATTTTCAAAACCCAAGATAAGTTTTTCACTTATAATTTTCTTATTTTCTTTCAAAATAAGTACGAGTTACATACACATCCTTCTTTCAAAAGGATAAAACGTTTGTATTTCATAGAAATCTCTTTTCAAAATGCTTTAAAATGATACTCCTTCCCAGATCAATTTCACAAAAGCAATTTCTCACGCCTAGGACAAATCGCTTTTCATTATTAATACAACGTAAAACCCGCTTTCATTGCATCTCATGTCTTTTGAATGCTAAAGGGACACATAACCAATATGTGTTTTCGGTACATTCATTTAAGCCACAATGAATTAGGAGCATTGGTAACACTAAATTACGTACTCAAGTACTAAATATGTGTTTTCGGGTTATCTCACATAATAGTATGCTTTTCCACTTCTAGTTTATTTTTTTTCTTCTTAGGAGTCGAGATAACCGCAACTCCAAATAGTTTGCATATAGGCACACACTAGGCAAAAATGTTTCCAAAAGGAAAATTTTGTGTGCTCGGATCACTGGACCCACGGATCCCAGCCTTCATGCCGGACGGATCCTCAAGGAAGGATCCGTGGGATCCGTGAGATGTAAGTCGCTTTTACCTTCTATTTTTCTCACTTTGGATGAAAAATCCACATTTGTTTTATTTTTTGAGTATGTTCTTTAATGCTTGTGTTCTCATGATCACATGCCTTAAATTCATATCTAATCATTAGATTTTAATCCACATTTTGGGTCAAGCATTCATTACAATGCTTTGTTTTTCTATATATATAGAACTCCCAAAATGCTTGCATAATCCATCTCATCTTCACAAACAAACAACACCATGTCATTCACAAGTTCTTACAACTTAGATGAATCACCTAGTACAAACAATCATCTTCATGAAACCCAAACCTTTGTACTTCCACCTTCCAAAATACCACAATCAAACTCTAGGATATCCGCACGGATTAACATCCGATCTTGTTGCTTAGGAAAACCATCATCATATGGCTCATCACCATCAAATAACTCACCACAAGATGCTTCCATTATAGCACCTCCTTCATCACCAACGAGTACACCAACTTCATCACCAAATCACTCACCACCTAAAATCACTCTTTTGGAACTCCTTACGACTCCAACAAGATCTCAACAACCAAAACAAAAAGAAATAGCCTTTTTGACACCTCCAACTTCTCCAAACACAATATTCAATGATCTTGAAACATCACCACCTTTAGCTCCCATTAAACTACAAGAACATCTAGGTTCTTTTCCACCACCACTTCCAATCATTCCGGACTTTGATCCGTATTTTCCTATTTTTCCACCACAACTTCCGCAACTCACAAATCAAAACAACCCAGAAGATTTCCGTACTCATTACCCACATCACTTACATTGTGAACATTGCCAATCCACTAGGGAAATTGCAATAGAAGTTAGGGAAGAAATGCGATTCATACTCAACCTCATCCTTGATCGCATCAATACCATTACTCATCCAAACCTCCATCCATAACCTTATGCAAGCATGGAAGGAATCATTACTACTATTTTCTATTTTTAGTACTTTTTCTTTTGGAGTCATTTTCAAGAACAAGTCTTGTTCTTATTTTTACATGCTTGTAGGTGGCATAAATACCACTACACTTTGTTGTTTTATTACAAGGCCTTGTTTACATACCTTGGCTCCCAATCTTGATTCTCGTCAATCACAAGATTATTTAAGCATGTTACTAACCTTCTCTTTGTAGGATTTTTTTTTTTTCTTCACTTGACGCCCAAACTAGGGGAGCTACCGTCAAGGGGAGTAAGCGATACGTGGACTAATTTTTCCACACTTTTATTTCTTCGAAGGGTTAACTTTTTGTTTCGACAAAAAGGGGGAGAAGAAGTAAAACTTAGGGCTTTCAAAACATACATCTATTCTTAAGTTTTACTCATCATAACATTATGTTTTGTCATCAACAAAAAGGGGGAGATTGTTAATACAAATAAACCGTAAAAACGTTTATTAATATTTTGCGATCTCTTTGTGTTTTGTTGATAACAAATATAATGTTATCTTAAGTACAATTATAAGGATACATGTTATTTTGTAAAGCATTTACATATAGCCATTTAAATACAAAATGTTGTAATTAATCATTTGTTGTAATAGTTTATTAGGATGGGTAAAAACCACAACCCATGGATCATATCCATAACCCATTGACCCATACCCATTTGACTAGATACAATGTATTCATTAGATACATTGAATCTAAAGGAAAACCCATGGACCAACCCATAACCCATGACCCATAACCAAAAACCCATGGGCAAAGAGGAGCGTCCCACGGATCCCTAGGTTTACACTAGACGGATCCCTTGTGGGAGGGATCCGTGGGATCCGGGAACAAGGGCGTAAATTGCCTATAAATAGAGAGCCATTTCTTCATTCTAACTCACCCTCTTCTTACTAATTCTCTCATATACTCTCATTCTCTTCTAACAAAAGATCACTTGATCTAGAGAGTACTTCCTTCTTTCTTTCTTTAGTGATTCTCATATAGGTCCTTCTAAGGCGAGATCACGAGCATTCTACAAGTCATCCAAGCAAGGGGTCCTTGATTGATTTGTTCCTCCGCAAGATTTCTGTAGCGAAGATCTTGTATTTGATATTTCACATATTTGTTGTGTAATAGTCGTGTTGGTTTGGTCCACCGTGTTACGGACTCGGTATTTAGCTTTGTACCGGAAAAAGGTGTAAGCAACGCTGTGAAGGCTTCTCCGCCAAGTGAAGGAGTTTGTTGCCATAGTGCTTGAACTCTCGAGTAGGTGACTCGGGGAGTGGAGTAGGGCAAGAAAGGTGTCCTTGTAGCCGAACCACTATAAATCGGTTGTGTCATTTCTATCCCTTAGCTTTACTTTATTTACTTGCTTTATCATTAGATCTATACTTTCTCTACATCCATAAGATCTCACATATTAACGAATCTAAAGTTTTTGAAACTAACTTAAAATCGGCAAAACTATTCAACCCCCTTCTAGTTTTTATACTCACATTTATACACGAGTATAAAAAGGCCAAAAAACGAACAAAAACATGTAAAAACGAACGAAAATGTGAAAAAACAGACGAGAACGTAGAAAATAGGTAGGAAACGTGCAAAAAAGGACGAAAACATGCAAAAACGGACAAAAACGTGTAAGAACCGACTGAAACGTGCAAAAATGGACGCAACGTCGAAAATAGACAAAAACGTGTAAAAATAGACGAAACGTTGAAAACGAGATTTAAAACGTAAAAATGATGGAAACGTGCAAAACGGACGAAACATCGAAAAAGACGAAACGTAAAAGCACATTTAAAACGCAAAAATAGACGAAACATGTAAAATGGACGAAACGTATAAAACGGACGAAAACGTGAAAACGGACGAAACATGCAAAACGAGCGAAAACGTGCAAAACGGACGAAACGTAAAAGCAGACAAAAACCGTGTAAAAACGGACGAAAACGTGTAAAAACAGACGGAAACGTGCAAAAACAGACGGAAACGTGTAAAAACGGATGGAAACGTGTAAAAACGGATGAAAACGTGCAAAAACGTGTAAAAACGGACAAAACATGCAAAAACGGACGAAAACGTATGCAAACGTTTAAAAACGGACAAAAATAGACCAAACATGAAATGCCTATACAAACTCAAGGACCAAACATGTTATTTACTAACGGAAGGGTTAACGGAAGTTAGAAAACCCAAAAAAAAAAAAAAAAAAAAAAAAAAAAAAAAAAAAAAAAAAGAAAGTCATGTACCTTAATAAAATTGGATCTAAGACAGACTTTTATTAATTCGCCTTTAATTTATGGGTTTGATTTTGGAGTGGCTATAGTGAGTTTTAGGGTTTAGGATTGTATATGTTAGTCTGATACCATGTAATGCGGTATAATGGTTTTTGATTGATTCCATTTCATAAACGAGATGTACAATGTATTAGAACCGGGCTTGAGCCCATAACATATACAAATGATAGATGATAAATACGGGCTAACAAAATTCATGTTAGAATTTTTATTTTAATTAAAAAAAGGTTAGATTGGTAATTAGTCTAATGATAAGATTTTGTTAATCATATATACTTGATGTGAAAATTTGAAATTAACTATGGCCCGTAGTAATAAAAATAACCTAGCCCGACGTTTAAATTCTCAAATACTATGGCCCGTTACCTAACACGTACGACCTACCAGTTTTGCATATATAATATAGCATTCAATATTTGAACTAGAAATGAAATGTGTAGCATTTGAATGAGCTGTAGTATAGGGTTCTACCATAAGCAATACGATGGAGGGCTGTGTAGACGAAAGTCCTTAATTATACGGTATACCTATGTTCCTAACTATAGGTGATTTCTCTTATACAACAAGCTTACACCAATGGCTGACATCGAATTCTTAGCATTTCCACTTTAATTTGAATCTGCTCTTAAAGACACAGACAATGATACAAATTTTAAGAGGCCTCTTGTATATACAGACGCATTCTTAGTATAAGGTTAGTGTCCTTTTGTAGCATAGTTTTTTAATATATAATGAGGCACTCACCTCACAATGAATCCATCAAGAAATTAAAGCATTTTATTACATGGTATGGACGGACTTGGAGCGAAGGCTCTTGGTACAAGTCTAACCAGCATCGTCAGAATCCTAAGTTTCCACTGCCAGAATTGTTGCTGGAATTCTGACCCGGGACCGGAATTCTTCGTAGTGTCCTTAGTTCGCTGCTGAAATTCTCACGTGAATAATAGTTTGCCCCACAGAATATTCATTCCGCCTTTCTTCCCCACATCCGCTACCGCCGACACCTCCACTCCCCAAAACCCCGTCACCGGCAACACCTCGATCTACTGTATAATAATCAGGCATCCCCAATGCTTCTTGTGCCGCCTGGCACGACCAACACGTTCTCCAGCCAAGACCTATTTGTCACTAAAATAAGGTGTTCGTATCTAACTTCAAAAGGTATTTTGTATGTGATTTCTTCATGAAGTGAGTTGTGTTGGTTAGGCCAGCATGGCCTGCTCAGTCCAGCATAATGTAATGATCTTTTATACCACAACCTGCAACCCTTTTTGTCTCCCCGTGTAAATATACACCCCTATACCTCAAAAACCCAATGAACTTTTCATTTTATAGGTTACTTCGTCTTGATCTACTTTGAACCTTCATGTACACATTATCTTTTAGTAATTATTCATCTTTTGAGAAATTACTGGTGTGAAACAGCCACGGGAATACCGGTTAGGCTGCATACAGCATATATATCATAGACAAAAAGGCTTGACGTCCCCGGGAAACCTAGAGATAGATCCTTCAGCGTTTACCCGTTTAGTGAGCTATTAAACACCCTATGATTGTGTTACTCGATTATGTTTTTGGGTTCAAGACAAGATTTCGGGCAAGGCTAGTTAGGCTCATACCCCGAGTTTTTCTTCTGATATCATCTTATAAATCAGAGATAAGAAATATATATATTTTTCGTATTCCTTGAGGTACATCCACTGTTTACAGGTGATACAAATCTAGAAAAGGAACTAGTATAAACTACGTATTAAACATAAGAAATATGAAACCAAAAAAACCTAATCATTATCTCTAACATTATATAATTACGAATAATGTGTTATCGTGCATTCAATATTGTTATTGTGTATTGATTAACGGATGGAGGGTTCTCAAGTTGAGGACAGCTCTGCTCATTGAAAAAAGCCGGCTGATTAGGTTCAGGCAATGCACTCTCACTAACCAACATCAGAACCACCGACAACATAGTTGGTCTATCTTCTGCATGTTGTTGCACACATAATAGTGCAACATGTATTGATCTTAGTACTTCAGACACAACACACGAGGAGCGTAAAGATTCACACATGATCTCAACACTCTTATTTTCTTTGTACAGTCTCCATGCCTAGATAGAACCAAAAGTCATATTTTAGTATATGCTAAAAGGATGTTGTTCAAAAATGGATCAGTAGCTTTTGGTCATATTTGAATTTAGTATTAAGTTAACTTACATGTCCAAGAAGGTTGTCTCTGTGGTCTTCGTGAGAGAATTCTCTATTTTTCTTCCCACTAACAATCTCCAACACCATAACACCAAAACTAAATACATCCGACTTTATAGAGAACCGCCCGTGTACTGCATACTCAGGAGAAATGTAACCACTGCAGAAATGTTGAAAGAAATAAGCTGATATATTAGTATAAGCCGAAAATGTATTAAAGTTATGTCAATTGACAACATGTTATGGATTCTTACTAAGTTCCAACCACTTTCTTTGTCTTTGCATCGGCATCATGTCCTGCAAACTTTCTAGCAAGGCCGAAATCCGATATTTTTGGATTCATATATATTACTTGCCTTGAGGTCTCTGTGAATAATTTGAAATCGGGAGTCTTGATGTAGATATAGAATACCTCGAGCTATCCCATGAATAATGTGAAAACGCTTAGACCAATCAAGAATCAAACTTCTGGTTTCATCTGTAGAAAGGTAACTAATTAGTTTATGAAGTATGAAAGAAACAGACTAAGTGAAATCATATAGGAGTCAAACCAAAGAGATACAAGTCCAAGCTTTTGTTCGTCATATACTCATAAATCAAAATTAGTTCATTTCTATGAATGCAGTATCCAAGAAGCTTCACAAGGTTCCGATGCTGAAGTTTTGCAATACAAATGACTTCGTTTCTGAACTTCTCCAGTCCTTGTTGAGATGTTTCTGAGAGCTTCTTCACAGCTACTTCTTGCCCATCCTCTAGAACACCCTAAACGACTATAATTTAAAGTTCATGATAACTTATAATACTACTAATGCAAATACTACCAAAACATCTTGCAGTTTTAGTTTGGGTTATATTATATTGATCATGAGTCAAATGGGTAAAACGGTCCAAAGTCATACAGCATCCTAATGTTTCGAGTTTAGCATCAATCTTTTATAAAGAAATAGTCGTGGTAATCCTATTTGGCACTTTGATTATATTTGTGTATTTCATTCAACCTCCTCTGCTTACAATGGATACAAGTTCCTATTATAAACTAGTAAACAAAATAATCTAATATGAAATAAATAGGGCTAATCATAATCTATAACATTATATAGCTACAAATAATGTGTTATCTTGCATTCACTAGTGTTATGGTGCATTGATCAACAGATGGAAGGGACTCAAGTTGAGGACAACTTTGTTCAGTGAAAAAAGCCGGCTGATTAGGTTCAGGCAATGTACTCTCACTGACCAACATTAAAACCACTGACAACATAGTCGGTCGATCTTCTGCATGATGTTGCACACATAATAGGGCAACATGTATTGATCTTAGTACTTCAGATACAACAGCTGACCCACGTAAAGATTCACTCATGAGCTCAATGCTCTTGTTTTCTTTGTAGAGTCTCCATGCCTAGATCATAGCAAAATTCATACTTTTGTAAGTATTAGAAGGATGCTGTTAAAAAACAAATCAGTAGCTTCAAGTCAAAATATTTGGATTTGGAATTGCAACATTACTTACATGTCCAAGAAGGTTATCTCGATGGTCTTCATGACAGAATTCTCTGTTTTTCATCCCACTCACCATCTCCAAAACCACAACACCAAAACTAAATACATCTGACTTTATAGAGAAACGCCCGTGTACTGCATACTCAGGAGAAATGTAACCACTGCAGAAAAATCGAACATAATAAATTGACATATTAGTATTAGAAGATATTAATGTTAATCTAATTGATCGCACTTATTAGATTCTTACTATGTTCCGACCACCTTCTTTGTCTTAGCACTGGCGTCTTGTCCTACAAACTTTCTAGCAAGTCCAAAATCGGATATTTTTGGATTCCAATCACTGTCTAGCAAGATGTTACCTGTCTTGAGATCTCTGTGGATAATTTGAAGGCGGGAATCTTGATGTAGATAGAGAATGCCTCGAGCCATCCCATGTATAATGTGAAAGCGATGAGGCCAATCAAGCATTGAGCTTTTTGTTTCATCTGTACAATATGAAATACTGAAATGTTAGTTTGTGTTGCTGATTCTACGGGTTACTTTGGCAAGGAAGTGAAGATTTTTAGTGAAATCATGGGGATCGGAGTCAAACCAAATATAAATGCGTCCAAGCTTTTGTTAGCCATGTACTCATAAATCAAAATCATTTCATTTTCATGAATGCAGTATCCAAGAAGCTTTACAAGATTCCGATGCTGAAGCTTTGCAATAGAAATGAGTTCATTCTTGAATTCATCAAACCCTTGATGAGATGTCTCTGACAGTCGTTTTACGGCTACTTCTTGTCCATTTTCCAATACACCCTATATCATTATTGTTGGAAATTGAATTTTTTGACCGCCTTTTAATTGTGTTTTGCTTTCTATTAAAGAAGTGATGATACATACCTTGTAAACAGGACCAAAACCACCTTCTCCAAGTTTATTGGAGTCACTGAAGTTATTTGTGGCCTTTATTACTTTATATAGGCTAAAAGACTGTATATCATCAAGATTTTCCGTTTGCATACTTTTATTCTTTTTATCAAGTGCGTATTCCAACTCTCCTACAAAATGGAATATTCAATCCATGAATACCTGAATAATTTATTTAGATCTTTTCTGGAAGAAAAATTGGCTAATTGGTGTTACCTTGCTTTTTCATGTGAAGCATTTTCTTTCTCTTTATACAGAACTGCGCTACAGCAGACAGAAGCAGTGCAGCTGACAAAATTGGCAGGACAAAGGTGAGTACTTCTTTCCTTTTGTTAGACTCGTGACCTTCCAGTAAAAAACAATAATTGACGGTGAGTATTATTGCATAAGCTAAAAGCACAATTATATCACAACTGAATTAACTCGTGGTATACATTAATACATATGTGTACCTGCTAGCTCGGTGGCAGCCATTCTTATAAAAATAGTATCACCGTCATCAAACTCTGTGATATCCCTGAGCTCATCAAACCACAGCAAGCATCCACTTCCGCCATTTCTGCTATCTAAAATTGCATAAGCCATACAAGAGCAATTATTTCTGCAAGCCAGATCACATTCTTTGAGTGTCATGCTATGATTGTACCATGACTTGCGTGTATCTGGTAGTTTCACTCCTGATACTTTTTTAAACCCATACTCACTCCCACAATTCAAAGGCATTTTTCTTTGACACCCTCTTGACCAATCTGATGCTTCCCATTCTTTTGGAAATTTTGGTTCAAAACCTTCCATACAACTACAAGGTGGATGTCTATTCATGCTACAACTTCCATATGGACCACAAAGTTCGAAACGCGCACAAATATCACCTCCAATATCTGTATACACAATCCAATCTTGAATTCTTTCAATCCAATGAAAAACTTGGATTCTTCCGTCCCATGTCAGAACTATCCTTTGGATAACTGGACCTGTAAGTTCATAAGTATAATATATTTCCTTCTGATTAACTACAAACTCAGGTGTGTAAACTGAATTTGGTATTTCAACAGCAAAGCCACTAAACCCGAGACCATGCCATGGTCCAAATCTCAGAATTAATACCGAGCCTTTCCTCACAAATACCTGTGGATACCCATTTGTGTCTATAAAACTATAATATATACCTGGTGAAGGATCATCAGGACTCTTCCAAGGGGCCATGTACCTCTCTAAACCAGTCACTAAATCTTTCCCGAATTTCATTCCTTCTAGCAACGTGTCACCAGGATAATCAAAACTTTGCCAAATTAAATTTTTGTTGGTGCTATATTCATCCCATGCTACGAGATTTCCATTATTCAGAAGCTGCACCACCACCGCCACTAAACTATTACTCCCCGTACTAACAGTTGATTTGGATGACCAAACCACGGTGTCATAGCCATTGAGAATCACTAGGTTCCCCTGTCTGTTAACTTTGAACACACCAGATTCAGTGTTTATCGGTGTCTCCCTATTAGCAACCCATACGACCGTAGCCTTTGATATCCTCTTGTACCATATCCCTAAGTACCGATTCTTGGACTTTCCGGGGCTAAAAAAGCCCATTTCAAACATTTGTCCTTTAGAAACAATGGTTTCACCATCTTTGAGTGTTTGATTTGCACATATGGTATCTAGCGCGACGCAGTCTGATAGCAGCAAGATCAAAGTAATAAAGAAGTATATAAATATAGAATGGTCTTCCATTGATGATTCAGATAAAAGAGAATGTTGTTTACCATAATTAATAGTCTTGTTAAATAGTTTTGTGCCTTTAAAAAATTGTGTGAATTTTCAGTAGTCAAAGTCAATTTAATTGTAGTCAGTTTCCAATTAAATAGTTATCCGTGCACAGGTTTAGACAAAAAATATTATTTTATATTAATGCTATATATTGTTTCTTTAAAAGTAATTACATATAATTATATACTTATGCACGAGTTTTTCATTATCCATTAATATCCATTAGAATTTTTTATAATCAAATTTTGTAAAAACATTTGTTAGATAACTCAAGATTTAACTATATTTAGCTGATATATATGTTGATGTTCCTATTTAAATTTCACACAACAAGATGCGAGTTTAGTTGCACATAATAAACGTTGATAATGTTAAAATATACTCCTTAAAGTTTTTTAAAAATATTTTTCTTTAAAGTTTTTAAAAATATTTTCTACATATCCTTATATAAATAAATAAAAATTATATGAGTAGTTGTTATAAGACAATCGTGTTTTTTTCATATTACAAGATGCAGTCTTTACAGGTTTGATAATTATATTCTGCTTTCAATAATTTAACCATATTTAATATACAAATTTGTGTCCACATTTGTCATACTTTTAATATAAATAAATGAGTCCTTAAGAAACATATATAGTAAAAATGATATTTATAATCTTATGTATATTTATATGTTGGAGTTTTAAAACAACATATATATTGTATTTTAAGTTATAAAGTATAAGGTGTATAAAGTATAAGGGACTATTTGTTTAATTTATAAAATTATTAAAAAATATACAATCTTATAATATTACACTTAACTCTATACAATTTTTAAAAATTTAACCACTAAAGTTTTATTAATTACCCCCTCTTTTTATAAGTTTTTGTTTTCACATATTTGACACCTATGTTTTTATGTGTTTTTCTTCTCAACCAAATTTCTCCACAAAATTAATTAAAATTGACCAAAATCAATTTAATTTTGACTTTTATTAACCAATTACATCACACGATTTTGCTTACGTGGCAAAATCAAGCTCTCCTATTGGTTTAATTTTTTTTTCAATGAGAAGAGTTTTGCAAAAACACTCCGAAATGATGTAATTCTTTTATTATATAAAAGATATGACTCATTTCTTATCAGACCATTTGGCAATCTGCAATGTTTTGAAAACCGGGTTTTAATCGACCCGGTCGAGCACCGGTCACCGGGTCAACCGGTTCGACCGGTTTAACCGCCGGGTCAACCTGGTTTTCCATTAAAAATATAAAATAATAAATAATCGGGTCAACCGGTTCGATGGCGGGTCAACCCGGTCAACCGTGTTTTATAAAAATTTTGAAAAAACCAAACCCCGGGTTTCGAGAACTGGTTGACCCGGTCACTCAAACCCGTGGTCTAAGGTTAACCGGTTTAGAAACCGGTTATTTTGACCCTTTTTGGCCGAACCGTCCAATTTGTTAACCCTACAGTCAAACCGTAAGCCAAAACGTCGGCATCTGTGATGAGTGTGATTACCCTTGGTCAACCACAAGTTATGTCCTTTTTCCATTAGGACTCATTACTTGACTCTTACGTAACTGAATAGCGTTTTGACCTTTACAGGTTGCGTTGTAATTACGTTATGCTAAGTGTCGACTAAGAAAAAGGTTATATATGTAAGATAACAATATAGTTTTATTGATTGAACATTACATATAATATAGCATATGTATTTATATTAAATACATAGCTTTGATAATGTTTATCAAACCCTAAACCTAATCGACCTAAACCACTATTGGGCCGCCAACTAACCTATCTAACACACCCCCGCAGTTTGAACGGGAGACTCGAACCCATGCTACGAGATTTCCATTATTCAGAAGCTGCACCACCACCGCCACTAAACCATTACTCCCCGTACTAACAGTTGATTTGGATGACCAAACCACGGTGTCATCGCCATTGAGAATCACCAGGTTCCCCTGGCTGCTAACTTTGAACACACTGGATGTAGTGTTAATTGGTATCTCCCTATTAGCAACCCATACGACCGTAGCCTTTGATATCCTCTTGTACCATATCCCTAAGTACCGATTCTTGGACTTTCCGGGGCTAAAAAAGCCCATTTCAAACATTTTTCCTTTAGAAACAATGGTTTCACCATGTTTGAGTGTTTGATTTGCACATATGGTATCTGGCGCGACACAGTCTGATAGCAGCAAGATCAAAGTAATAAAGAAGTATATAAATATAGAATTGTCTTCCATTGATGATTCAGATAAAAGAGACTGTTGTTTACCATAATTATTAGTCTTGTTAAATGATTGTGCCTTTAAAAAATTGTTTGAATTTTCAGTAGTCAAAGTCAATTTAATGGTAGTCATTTTCCAATAGGACTCATTTCTTATCAGACCATTTGGCAATCTGTGATGAGTAATTACCCTTTCTCAACCACAAGTTATGTCTTTTTTCTCATTAGGATTCATTACTTGACACTTACGTAACTGAATAGTGTTTTGACCTCACGTTATGCTAAGTGTCGACTAAGAAACAGGTTATATCGTCTTATTTTCCATATCTTGTATCTAATGTAGCACATAAGTTCAAGTTTGAATGTCCCTTAATTAGAAGTGGATAAAAAGAATTATAGTGTACTGATAAGGTATTTTCATTTGCTTACCTTTATTTTGGTGCTTACTAAGGGACAAATCCCCACCATCCATCTAGTTTAATCTAATAGTGGGGAGTAACCTAAGATTTAGACTAAAATACACCGTTGGTCCCTAAACTTGGTTATACGCTTCATGATGGACAAAATGGCGTTATCATCACGGAGGTCCAAATCTTGGCCTTTAAATGCCAAACTCGTCCCTCGACTGGATTGGATAGTCAACTATAATTTTCCTGATTTCCTTCGAGGGTATAATGACTATTCATAATTTTGACCCACCTTCAACCTGGGACCAATTGTGAGTATGCCTACTACCGCTTTCTTCCCCGACACGCTTGCATTTAATTTTATGCAAACCAATACACCCACCCAACAAACAACTTTACCAATCATAATACACCATTATCCGTAAACGATAAACCGAAAATCGAAATCGAATCTAAATCGTCATTTTTAACTCAAAAGACCAACCCAACTTCCAACAAAACCATGTCGATCGATCGATTAGCAACATGCCGATGTAGTGATCACTAACATTTTAATCGGTTGCCTTTGTTAGAAGCGGTGAGAACCTCTAGTTTAGCTAAACTGAGGTCTAATTGGACTTTGCTCACCGATGTCATTGTTGATGAGGATTTCTTTTATTATTTAACATATGAGTTTGATGGGAGGCTTGTTACTAGATTCTTAAATTGGCTTATGGGTCCAATAAGAAAGTTTGTCTTATTTGTAGAGCCAAGATCAATGCTTGGAATAGACAACTTTCATTATGAAGAGATTCGTGAGGGCTCTTGTTTTGGTCGAGCATGGAATTGAGGAGTCGATTATTACAAACCGGTATGGTCGCCACGTTCCCAACCCAACTTTACTCTCAGAGTGAGTTGAAACATCCGTACTTCATGTTTGTGGTATGGCTAGTTTGAAATATTTTCATGGCTTTCCAAATTCATCGAGCTTAGAATTGATTCATGTCAATTTTCTAAGCGGTACAATTTGGGACTTTATTGCTGGTTGTCACTCACTTGAGTCTCTTAAAATGAATCGTCCTAGTACAATCGAGATGAGACTATGGGATATTGCAAAAGTTAGGAATTTGAGGAAGTTAGATTTGAGATTCGGTCATTATAATGTTGTGATGACAATCACAACATCTGATATCTTTCACCTGACAAGACTTCAAAATCTTGAGACCCTTACATTGGATTTTGATGATTGCAGTAAGAACAATTTGAGTTTTACACTTATGATTTTACAATGTTAAAGAAATGTGTAACAAGAATGACATTTAATCTTTAAAACTAGTTATAGTTGATACGAGAAGTTAATCCTAGGATGAATGTGCCTTTGTATCCATGATTAACCTTAAGCTGTCCCATGTCGATTTTGGGAATATTCTTATGTTATCATTCATCATTGAAATGATTCGTGGATGTCCAAATTTGAAAATGTTGGATACTAGAGTAAGTGTTTTAGAGTAATGCATACGTAGCAAATAAACATTCCTAAATTGCCATGTTTGTGTATCTCTCAACACTATTTGATTTTTTAGGCTGCAAACACGCTTAGTGTTCTACCTTTGGAATATTTTCCCAATGTTGTGATGTAAACACATTCAACCATGGCCACCATGATCGTGGTGTTTCTAGCTTTTCCTATAACATAGCATGAATTAACTTTAATAAAGTTTATACTTACGTGTTCCCTGGTCGCTAAAGACAATGAATATCGTGCTCGCCGATAGAGTCATGATGGGAATGAAAATATCAAGAACAACGGGAGTTGGCTAGGAAGTCGTTGAAACTCTCTGATCGTGGTAGATTTCTTTGAGTGGTTGTAGTTTATGTATGGGTTGAATACCCTATGACAATTAATGTTGCAAAATAGTTTTGGTATTTTGGAACAAGATTTGTTTATATGGTTTGCTTAAAATAAGCTTGTTCATATGTTGTTTTGTGCGTATTGTAGGTGATGCAAGTTTGACATTGAAAGTCAAACTTTCATTTAGCATTTCAATTTGATTGTGGCAAGTAAACCGCATTTCAGTTTACTTTAGTTAGTCAATACTTGAAAATGGTGAATGGCTATTTTGTAGGTAGTATTTGCATTTTGACTATGTAAAGTCAAAATTGCAAAACCATTACTCAAATATTTGACTTTGTGAAGTCAAAATTGCAAAACCATTACTCAATATTTGTTTTGGAGTTTATTGATAATTTGATATGTTTTAGAAGTTTGACTTAACAAATTCAAACTTCTAATGGTTTTGTGTTGTTTAATCTTCAACTAAGTTGTAGTATACGTAACTTGGCAACTTGAGGGACCAATTGTGTATTTTATAGTGATTATTGGGCGGAAGTTTTAAGTATGACAACGACAACCAAGACAAATTCAGGGACCGAGTGTGAAAAAAAATCACTATTAGACCCTTGACCGTCTCTTACCGGAGACGCTATTAACTTGTGCACACCAACCGATAAAACCATCCACCACTTTTTCCACACACAAATAATTTCCAATGGAAGATTTCCCATTTGAATGAACTCATGGAGGTTCTTTGGTTCATCAAAGTTGAATGATCGTATGGTCGTGTGGTTTGAACAAGAGGTCGCTCAAGAAGGGATTTTGAAAAGCTAGTTCTTGAAGGCATTGATCATAAAGAGAGGAATCATGAAGCGTAGGGAGGCGATCAAGAGAATGAAGCTCGGGACCTCGGGAATTGCGCTTGATGTATGGATGCGCCGACGAAAATCCAATCGAGGCACACACACCAACTTGTTCAACTCATATGATTGTTGGTCAAGCGATGAAGCTATTCATTTCAACGAAGATTTTGTTAGGAAAATGGTGAACATAATGCCCGAATTTTGGGTTTTCATGGGGTAGATAAAGGCGGTCTTTTGGGTGCTAGTTTTGGAAATATAGGTTATTAAAAAGGGTATGTAAATTGGATCTTTTGTTTAGTTGTTGGTCTTTGTTTGATGTAGTTGTTTATGATCTTTAACAGACTATATTAATGATAAAATATCATCTAAGTTTTATGTATTTAATTTGTTCTTGTATTATGATATTGGGTGTATTTTAGTCTAATTAGTATCAGCAAAACCAAACATCCCATTGTATTAGCAAAACCAAACAGCCCCTTTTATCAGCAAAACCAAACACCCTCTTGTATCAGCCCAAGCAAAGGCAATGGTTTAAAAATATGTGTTGAAAATGCAAATACTTTAGCACTAAATCATAATGTATCACCAAACATCCCCTTGTATCAGTTAAACCAAACAACCCCTTTTATCAAGAAAAGTTGTTACAAAGAAACCAAACACCCCGTATCGAGAAAATCAAAGGCAGTGGTTTAAAAGTATGTGTTGAAAATGTAAACGCTTTAGCAGTAAACAATAATGTATTGACAATGGTGTATTGTAACATCTTGAATTTTGACTTACCCAAGTCAAACAAACTTATGAAAGGCAACAAATTGTAACTTACTATTGTGGTATGACTTGGGTAAGTCAAACCTATTAAGAAATGCAAAATGATTTCAAGCAGATACAATGCACAACCAAACACAATTACTCAAATAAGAACCCAATTTTTTATTCATCGATTTCACATTCTCAAGAACTACAAATGTTTACTATCATTTAAACATACACTTAGCTAGACCCACAACTCTCCTTATCATCATTTTCCTTCTTTTCCTTCCTTTTCTTAAGATATTTAAACAAAATTTCAAGATTTGTAATCCTTTCTCCCAAATCGTTAACCTTTGATAACACGATGTCAGCCTCATCCTTCTCCTTCTTAACACCAAAACCCTTTTCATTTGGGCAGTCTGCTTTCCTCAACGAACTCAAAAAAGCCTTCCCCTTATCGTTTTGTGCCATTATTGTTTTTTTTTTGCTTTGGGTAGAATGTGTGTTGATTGTATTTTAGGGTTCAATGTTGGTCGTTGCCGATACAAATATAGTTGAAGGTTGGGTTACATTTTAAGTATGTTGGGTCAAAAATGTGAATGGTCTATTATACCCTCGAAGGAAATCCAGAAAATTGAAGTTGACTATGCCAATCTGGTCAAGGACGAGTTTGGCATTTAAAGACCAAGGTTTGGACCTCGTGACATGATAACGCCCAGCTTTGTCCCATCATGAGCGTATGACCAAGTTTAGGGACCAACGGTGTATTTTAGTCTAAGATTTGTTAGATAAACCCAAGTCCACGATTTTTCTTGTCTTTTGTCTTTATTTTTATTCATATTTTTTTGTCTTTTCTTTTAATTCACGCTTTTTTTTTTTTTTTTTTTTTTTTTTAATACAATTTTTTTTAATTCACATTATTCACGTTTTTTTTAATTCGCGTTTTTTTCTTCGCTTTCATACGTTTTCGTCCGTTTCGCCCGTTTTCGTTCATTATTCATACGTTTTCGTCCATTTTCGTCCGTTTTCATACGTTTTCGTCCGTTTTCATACTTGTTTTTACGCTTTCATACGTTTTCGTCTGTTTTCATACATATTTGTCCATTTTCTTATGTTTTCGTCGGTTTTCATACGTTTTCCTTCATTATTCATACGTTTTCGTCCATTTTCATCCGTTTTCATACATTTTCGTCCGTTTTCATACTTGTTTTTATGCTTTCATACATTTTCCTCCGTTTTCATACATATTCGTCCATTTTCTTACGCCGTCCGTTTCACACGCCGCCGTTTTTTACGCTGCTCATTATTCATACGTTTTGTCCATTTTCGCCTTTTCATTCATTTCGTCCGTTTTCATACTTGTTTTACACTTTCATACGTTTTAATCTGTTTTCATACATATCCGTCAATTTTTTTACGTTTTCGTCCATTTCATAAGTTTTTGTCTGTTTTTAAATGTTTTCGTCCGTTTTCAGACGTTTTTGAATATCACAAGTGATATTATGTGATATTCTGTGGTATTCTGTGATATTCAGAATATAACTTGTGATATTATAAATATCATAAGTGATTTTCAACTAATGTTTTGTAACATGAAAATCACAATTGATATTCAGAATATCACAAAGTGATATCCAGAAAATCACAAGTGATATTCAGAATATCACAAAGTGATATTCAGAAAATCACAAGTAATATTCAGAATATCACAAATATGTAATTTGAATAGCAGCTACATAGTTTGGGGGTATTTGTTTAACCTTATTTTATTTGCTTATGAGCTTATGTGATTTCGGTTTATGTTTCAAGTTTAATTTGCTTATTTTGAAACTTATAAAAATATGTAACTTTATATTTACCATGTAAAAAGAGAAAATGGTCAAATTTTGGTTTAGAGTTCATACATATTCGTCCGTTTTTAAATATTTTCGGCCATTTTCATATGTTTATGAATATCACAAGTGATATTCTGAGTATTCTGAATATCACAAATGATATTCTATGATATTCAGATGATCACAAGTGATATTATGTGATATTCAGAAAATCACTTTTGATATTCTATTCAGAATATCACAAGTGAATTTCGAATATTACAAGTGATTTTCAACTAATGTTTTGTAAAATGAAAATCACAAGTGATATTCGAATACCACAAAGTGATATCCAAAATCACAAGTGATATTCATAATATCACAAAGTGATATTCAGAAAATCACAAGTGATATTCAATATCACGTAAAATCACTTATGATAGTCGAAACGAAAACGTAAGAAAGCGGGCTAAACGTAATAAAATGGACGAATATGTATGAAATGGATGAAAACGATGAAAGCATAAAACACGTTTGAAAATGGATGAAATGTATGAAAATGGACGAAAACGAAAGAAATCTGATGAAAACGTATGTAAACGGAAAAAAACGTATGAAAACGGACAAAAATGTAAGAAAACGGACGAAAACGCAATAAAACAGATGAAAATGTAACAAGACTGACAAAAAGTATGAAAACGGATGAGAACGTAACATAACAGACGAAAACGGACAAAAACGTAAGAAAACAGACGAAAATGGACGAAAACGTATGAAAAGGGACGAAAACGTAAGAAAACGGACGAAAACGTAAGAAAACAGAAGAAAATGTAAGAAAATGACATAAAACGTAAGAAAATAGACGAAACGTAAGAAAACGAACGAAACGCAAGAAAATGCATAAAAACGTATGAAAACAGACGAAATGTAAAACATATAAAACGTATGAAAGCGGACGAAAAAGTATGTAAACGGACGAAACATATGAAAACGGATGAAAGCGTATGAAACGGACAAAAAGTAAGAAAATGATTTAAAACGTAATAAGACCGACGAAAACGTATGAAAACCGATTTAAAACGCATTCGAAAACTTAACAAAGCGGACGAAAACGTATGAAAACGGAAGAAAACGTAAGAAAAGCGGATGAAACGGACGAAAATGTATGAAAACGGACGAAACGTATGAAAAGCATTTAAAACGTATAAAAAGCGGAAAAATTGTGTTAATACAAATAAACCGTAAAAACGTTTATTAATATTTAGCGATCTCTTTTGTTTTGTTGATAACAAATATAATGTTATCATAAGTAAAATTATAAGGATACATATTATTTTGTAAAGCATTTACATATAGTCATCTAATACAAATTGTTGTAATAAATCATTTGTTGTAATAGTTTATTAGGATGGGTAAAATTCTCAACCCATGGAACATATCCATAACCCATGGTATTGACCCATATCCATTTGACTAGATGTATTGCATCCGTTAGGTACATTGTATCTAATGAAATACCCATGGACCAACCCATAACCCATGACCCATGACCCATAACCAAAAAACCATGGGCAAGAGGCGCCCCACGGATCCCCGAGATTACACTAGACGGATCCGCAAGGGAGGGATCCGTGGGATCCGGGAACGATGGCATGTTTTGCCTATAAATAGAGAGCCATTTCTTCATTTCTCTTTACCCTCTTCTTACTAACTCTCTCATATACTCTTACTATCTTCTAACAAAAGATCACTTGATCTAGAGAGTTGTTCTTCTTCTTCTATTGTGATTCTCATATAGGTCCTTCTAAGGCGAGATCACGAGCTTACTACAAGTCATCCAAGCAAGGGGTCCTTGACTGATTTGTTCCTCCACAAGATTTTTGTAGCAAAGATCTTGTACTTGATATTTCACATAGTTGTTGTGTAATAGTAGTGTTGGTTTGGTCATCCGTGTTATGGACTCGGTATTTAGCTTTGTACCGGAAAAAGGTGTCAGCAACGTTGTGAAGGCTTCTCCGCCAAGTTGAAGGAGTTTGTTGACATAGTGCTTGAACTCTCGAGTAGGTGACTCGGGAAGTGGAGTAGGGCAAGGAAGGTGTCCTTGTAGCCGAACCACTATAAATCGGTTGTGTCATTTCTATCCCTTACTTTACTTTATTTACTTGTATTACTATTAGATCTATACTTTATCATCATCCATACGATTTCATATAACATCGAATCTAATGTTTTAGAAACTAATTTAAAATCGGCAAACTATTCAACCCCCCCTCCTTCTAGTTTTCAACAATTGGCATCAAGAGCTAAGTTTATAAAAGTTTTAAAGTAAACCGTATTTTAAAAACTTGTCGATCACTATGGGTTCTGAAAATTACAAGGAAGGGCAATCTATGATACGACCTCCACTACTTGAAACTAATGGTTTTATATATTGGAAAAATAGATTCGAAACGTATGTGAAGTCAAAAGATATTGATCTTTGGTACATCATTGTTGAAGGCGATTTTGAAGCTACCTCAAAAGATGATAAAAGAAATTTAGTTAACATACCTCATGATAAACTCACCGATGATATTAAGAAAAAGCTTTCCAAAATAGTGAAGCTAAAATGGTTTTATATAATGCTTTACCCAAAAGGAATTGAAAGAATTTCTATGCTTAAAACCTCTAAAGAAATTTGGAATTCTTTAGTTGTAACTCATCAAGGTAATCAACAAGTTAAAAATAATAAAATTGATTTATTTGTTCAACAATATGAACAATTTTCAATATCGGATAGGGATACTATAGATCATTCTTTTGCTAATTTTAATACTATTATTACATCTTTACAAGCACTTGATGAATCTTTCTCTAGCCGTAATCATGTTAGGAGATATTTAAGGGCACTTTCATCCAAGTGGAGATCTAAGGTGACGGCAATCGAAGAATCTAAAGACTTGTCAATCCTCACCCTCGATGAACTCATAGGCAATTTAAAAGTCTACGAGCTTGTCCTTGCTAAAGATTCCGAAGCCTCAAAAGTGAAAGAGAAACACAAATCTCTTGCCCTCAAAGCCAAGAAGGTCTCAAGCGATGAAGAGAAATCCTCTTCGGATAGTGATGACGAGGAGTATGCCATGGCGGTAAGGGACTTTAAAAAGTTCTTTAGAAGGAAGGGAAGATACGTCAAACAACCGTATGACAACAAGAAAGGATTCCGAAAAAGCAAAGAGGACGAGAAGCCAAGGGATGATCACGCTTGCTTTAAATTTGGGGATCCAAACCACTTTATTAGTAAGTGTCCCAAACGCGATGATCAAAAGGCATTCGTGAGCGATTCATGGGGAATGAGCGAGGAGGAGGACGAAGAAATTTGTCTTATGGCAAATGACGAGGTATGTCACGAATACTATAGTAGCTCATCATTAGATGATGACTCATTGCATGATGAATATGATAAGCTTTGCAAAATTAGTTTAAAAGTAATCAACAGAAACAAGTTTTTGAAAATCAAAACCAACGTTTAGATAAGGAAGTCATAGAGTTAAGGGTAAAATTGAAACGTCTAGAAAAGGGAAAGATAGCAAGTGAGGAATGTGAACTTATGCTCAACTTCAAATACTAGTTGATCAACTAGATTCTAAAATTGCTAGAATGAGTAATAATACTCTAGATATGATATTAGATAGTGTTAAACAGAAACAACCAAAAGGTTTAGGTATTCGTAAACTTGATGCGTCAACCGGTGAAAAAAAGAAACACAATTCGAAAAGCAATAGAAAACAAGCCATGTTGTAGTCGGATCCCACAGATCCCACAAAAGGGAACCGCTAGTGTACAACGAGGATCCGTGGATCTCATGAAGCAAACAAAGGGTAATAACATAGCTTCCTCTTCTAGGACCGATTTTGTTATTGTTAATAAGAAGAAACCAACTCATGTTACCATTATACAACCACCCCAAGATATAATCCAAGTTTTGCAAGAAACAAAGGTCCATCATTTTCAAAACCAAACACATCTAGGAAACCTAATAATGTGTATCCAAGAAGTAACCATCAAATGGGATGGAATCCAAATATGCAAAATGGCTTTCCATTTCAAAAGTTTGCACCATGGAACGCATATTCACCTTATCCATACATGTCTAACATGAATGGAATGTTTAACACTAATGGACCCATGAACAAATGGGGACCAAACTTTTGAGTTAATTGTTTTCTTAGGTGTGCTTAAAGGTCGACCTAGATCCGGATGAATGGGTCAAGGATAGCGGGTGCACGAGGCACATGACCGGCGATAAAGATCTATTCTCTACATATGAATCCTTCAATGGAGGAAATGTGGTGTTTGGAAATAGCAAAAGCAAAATCATCGGAAAAGGTACGATTTCTAACAAATCTCTAACCATTAACGATGTGTGTCACGAGAGAACCTAAACTTTAACCTCTTAAGTATAGGACAAATATGTGATAAAAGTGCAATGTACTTTTACCGAAACCGATAGTAAGATATTAAAAACGGCATCACCATAGGTAGAGGAATTAGGAAACATGGAGTCTACGTCATTAAAATTGGTAATGAACCTAAAGAAAAACTTTGTCTTACCTCTATGGATGATACTTCAACCTTATGGCATCGAAGATTGGGTCATGCCAATATGCGACTTCTTCAATCGCTATCATCCAAAGATCTAGTAAGAGATCTACCAAAATTAAAATATGAACATCACTTTTGTGATGCTTGTAACGTAGGAAAACAAGTTCATTCTAGTCACAAAGCTAAAAACATGGTTTCTACAACTAAGTGTCTAGAGTTACTACACATGGATTTATTTGGTCCATCCGCTATCCAAAGTTATGGAGGCAACTACTACACTTTGGTTATAGTGGATGATTATTCTAGGTACATATGGACTAAATTTTTAAAGAACAAAACTGAAACGTTCGATTACTTTGAAATATTAAGTAAGAAAATACAAAGACAATTAGGAAGTCCTATAGTGTCTATTAGAACGGATCATGGTAGGGAATTCGATAATGAAGTGCAATTTGGAGCCTTTTGTGATGCTAATGGTATTACTCACAACTTCTCGGCTCCTCACACTCCACAATCGAATGGGGTAGTTGAAATAAAGAATAGAACCCTACAAGAAATGAGTCGCACAATGCTAAATGAGCAATCCATACCTCAAAAGTTTTGGTGCAATGCCGTTGATACTTCAACGTACATACTTAATCGAGTCTTAATTAGACCAATTTTAGGTAAAACTCCATACGAGTGACTTCGAGGCAAAAAGCCTACGTTAGACCACTTTAGAGTCTTTGGTAGCAAATGTTTTCTTGTTAACACTTAAGATTACCTTACAAAATTTGATCCTAAATCAACCGAAAGTATCTTTTTAGGTTACTCTCCTAATAGCAAAGCTTACGTCATATCAAATAAAGAAACAATGAAGGTAGAAGAGTTATTTAATGTAAAATTTGATGAAAGTCCACCCAAACCCACTCCACCTCTTGTCGATGGCGAGATTGTCAAAAGTGAAGCTATTGTAATAAAGAAAAAGATAAATGAAGAAGAAGAACCTTTAAATAATGAAATCATAAACATTAAAGAGTCCAAAGATCACCCAAGAGATAAGGTCATAGGAAAGTTAAACGAAAGAACCTTAAGGTCTCAAGTCCAAAACCAAAGTAGCCTATTTAGTTTTATCTCAACCATAGAACCTAAGAATACACAAGAAGCCATAAAAGATGAAAGTTGGGTAATGGCTATGCAAGAAGAGTTAAATCAATTTGTTTCTAACGATTTTTGGACACTTGTCTCTCCACCTAGTAATCAAACCATAATAGGAACCAAATGGGTATATAAAAACAAGTTAGATGCAAACGGTGTAGTGTCTAGAAACAAAGCTAGACTCATTGCCTAAGGGTATAATCAACAAGAAGGAATAGACTTTGATGAGACCTATGCCCCCGTGGCTAGATTAAAGTCTATAAGAATACTTCTTGCTTATGCTTGTGCTAATGATCTTAAGCTTTATCAAATGGATGTCAAAAGTGCTTTTCTAAATGGTTTTATTAATGAAGAAGTATATGTAGCTCAACCTTCGGCTTCATCGATTTTGAAAACCTAAACATGTGTATAAGTTAAAGAAAGCCCTTTACGGTCTTAAACAAGCTCCAAAAGCTTGGTATGATAGACTCAAGTCATTCTTAATCAAACACAACTACACCATGGGGTTAGTTGATAACACACTTTTACTAAGAAAAGAGAGTCACATATAATCATCGCTCAAATATATGTAGATGATATTATATTCGGATCTACTTGTCAAGACATGTGTGAAGATTTCTCTAAAATCATGCATGACGAGTTCAAGATGAGTATGATGGGAGAACTTAGTTTCTTTCTTGGTCTACAAATCAAACAAGTAGAAGATGGTATCTTCTTTAATCAATCTAAATACATAAAAGAGATGTTAAAGAAATTCGGTTTAGAAGAGTCAAAACCAATTAGGACACCATTGTCATCCGACACCAAAATCACAAAAGATGAAGACGCGAATCCGTTGATAACACAAAATATCGTGGCATGATTGGTAGTCCTCTCTACCTCACGGCTAGTCGGCCGGATATCATGTTTATTGTTTGTCTATGTGCTAGGTTTCAAGAAGATAATAAAACATCACATCTAGAAGTCGTCAAAAGGATATTTAGATACATTAGGGTACAACTCAATTAGGATTGTGGTATCCTAAATGGTGCGGGGTAGAAATAATTGTATATGCAGATTCGATCATGCGGTGATTATGTTGACCGAAAAAGTACAAGTGGGGTATGTACTTTTATGGGATGTTGTTTAACATCTTGGTTCTCAAAGAAGCAAACGACATTGGCCATTTCAAAGAACCGGGTTTAATATGTCTCCACGGAAAAGCATGCCAACAAGCACTATGGATGAAACAAGCGTTAGTTGACTACGACATTCATCTAAGTGACATAGCCATTCTATGTGACAACAAAGGTGCCATCGATTTAAGCAAGAATCCTGTATTGCATTCTCGCACAAAGCATATAGAGATTCGTCATCACTTCTTAAGAGACAATGTTCAAAAGGGAACATCTCTATTGAGAAGGTAGCATCCGAAGACAACATAGCCGACGTCGTCACCAAACCGTTGAAGCGGGAACAATTCAATTTAGTTCGCCTTGGTCTTGGTCTCATGGAACAATCGTCGTAATTAGCTTTTAAACTGTTGGAATCACTCCTAAACCTAAATCAAGTGTTAGTAATTCATATGTAATAGTTAGCTTAATTATGGCCTTTATGTTTGTTATTAGCCTTAAGCTTATGTAGAAGGCCATGAGCTTAGGCCCAAGCCCATAGGAGAAAGGAAGGACTAGGAGTGTTGCCCTAGCTTCCTCCTATAAATACTCTTGTATAACCTTCACTGAGGGTTGGTTGTTCAATTCACTCTTTCACATGTGCTACGCCTAACCTTTCTATAGTTTATACGCATAGTGTTTGTGTGAGTTGTTCATCCGATCTATTCTCTCTCTATCTCTTCTCTTGATGCTTGTGTTGTAAAACTAGTGACCTAACAAAGGGTATCAATCGCCAAATAGTTGGGTGAACGTTTGGTCTTACACGTAGAACATACGTGTGTGGTTTGATACTTTGGTTCGCTTAAAACACATTTTTACACGCTTAAATTCAAGATTCTTGTACTTTCAATGTTTTAAGGTGTTAAAATAACTGCTTTTGGCAAAAGTTTCAACCTTTACGCGTGGATCATCATTTTAAGCTTGGTTTTAACGAGGGTTTCGCTCACGATAACTGTTTTAGACGTTTTGGTTCATCAAGTTTCACACTTTTGTGTTATTTTGGTGATCTTGAAGCTTTCATCACAAAAATCTGGTTTATAAACATCTTTGGGCAAAAGTCACTTTACGAGTAGTCCTACGCGTAAGTGAAACCCTAAACTTACGCCGTAACTCACTCCTTGGTTTGATCTTCGCGTGGTTTACTCCGTGATTTCTTGCTTGGATAAGCCCGAAAATACGTCGACTTTGGATATCTTTTGCCACCGTGATAGTGTAAAGATCACTTGGGATAAAACCCTAAAATTACGCATAAGCATAAAGCTTACGCAGAGAAAATCCCACGATAAGATTCATCTTACGCCTAAGCCTAGTCTTACGATAAGGTAATCCCACGCCTAAGTTTTCACGCCTAACTTCTTGTCTTACGATAACTTTAGTGCTTTTTCCTTACTTACGCGTAAGCTAAACCTACGCAGTAACTCTTTGTCATTACGCGTAATTTTGGTGTTTTACGCATAAGTGCTACTTGGTTTATTGTGATTTCTAAGCCTACGGATACTTCATCAACAAAGGTTCATTCGACTACAAAGATCAATTTTTTACCAACACAAGTTTTTCAACATGTCACAACCACCATACTCTAACTATTTTCCTTACACTTATTCTCAACGACAACAACAACTAAGTCCACAACATCAACATTGGAATCAACAACAAGCAATTTATCAACAACAATTTAATCAACAACATACTCCACAATTTGGAGCAATTCATCCACCACAAATGGTTCAAACACCGCCAAGTCTTCAAGTCCAACCCTACACAAACGATTTCAATCAAAATCTATCAAGGAACACTATGAAGGAACCCACTTGGTTTGCAAAGATGTGTGAAGCTTTAAGCGACCAACAATCAATTCATGAGGTCGATCACTTGATAGACCTCCAATGCTCACTCCAGAAACTACGATCAATGGGTAATTAGGTTCTTTAGGTTTTGTGATCCAAGAAGCCACATGGAAAGTTCTTAAAGAAGGTTATCTTGGAAGGTCCATTTCGATGCCTCTGTCATTGTACCCGGAGATCCAAATGCTAATCCACCAAGGGATGAACAATCAAACATTGCTCTTGTTGCAGCACTGAATCCAAGAACTTCTACACTATGAAGTCGATGAGCTTGCAATGCAATATATCCTTTTAGGATTACCAAACCCAATTCTTCAAGTGTTGATTCTCAAAAGATCGCAAAGGCAATGTGGGAACACATTCATCTACTTATGGAAGGATCTCGCACTCAATCGGGAGGATATGGAATCCAAAATTTACTTGGCTTATGAACACTTCTTGATTGAACACGAGAGACACTAGAGTCTTATCATCATCGATTCTCGACATCATCAATGATTTGGATAAACACAACATCATCATGCCAAGAATTGCGCTAATACTAAGTTCCCGAGTAGTCTTGGTCCCGAATGGGAGAAGTATGTCATTTTTCTCCGCTGCGAAGAACATGCATCATTCTACATACGGATTGTTGTACGATTATTTGAAGCCTCATGAAAAGGAAGTTGATAGGAAAGGATTCTCCGTGCTCAAATTGCTTCACCTTCACATCCGAAAATCAACAACTTGCCTTGTATGCTCAAAACAGCTTATCCTCCTCAATCAAGAACTCAACCAACCGCCACTATCACACCAAATGATCAATCACAACAATCTCAACATAATCAATTGGTTCCATACAACAACAATGCTCAAGCATTTGTCGATTGAAGCCAATGAGGAATCCGATCCGCTCAAGCATTGCAACAAAGATTTGTTATGATTGCTAATGCTTTTAGCCGTTATACCAACAAATCCAACAATCGATTCGCTCCTCATCTAACACACGAAATCAGTCATTGTGAACAATGGACGAGTTGAAGTTCGAATCGTGGTAATGGTTGTTAGATGGGCGGTGGTCAAGGGTTTAATGCTATGGGTAGGAATAACAACAGAGCTCAAGTGGTGGAACAGGAAATGCTCGAGAATGGGTTGAATGGTCTTCGATGCTACAACCGCAATGAGAAGGACACTGGCTAATGCATGCCCAAAGCCGAGGACTAGGGCAATGCTTATCACAAAGAGGCTCTTCTTTGGCTCTTAAGGATGAAGTCGGTGGAACTCTTACGCATAAAGAACGAGTTTTATGGCGATGCGCACTCAAATGATGACATGGAGGACTTGCGGGACAATGCGGCTATTATGTTGATGGCTAATATGCATGAGTTACACATGAGTGACATGGGCCCAAGTATGACATCGATGGCTTGTGTCAGTGCCGAACAAACCATATTTATCTCGATCTATTATCTCCGCCAACATCCGAATTCGGCAAGGCTCGTAATGTTCAAAATGAGTCATCTACATCTCATTTCGACGATTAGCTAGACCTCGTAGTTACATGTGACGATCAAGATGACCTTATGGTTTCCTTTGATAATCAAATTGACCCGTGGTTATACTGAGGATCTAAATAATGATCATGTTGTGACTCCCGCTGAAATGTCGAACTTTTGCCTCATCCAGATCTTGCTCTTTACTTAAAGACCAAAGAATCCCAAATTGAAGAATGTTGTGCATTAAATCAGACTTAAAAAGTAAAATGCACTATTAACCAAGGATTTTGAATGTTTAAAATGCAACTCAACTTTTCAAAACTCAAGAAAACTGTGAAAAGGTTTTGAAGCCGCTTTGCTAAATCTCATCAAAACAAAAATATTTAGAGACAGATCGTGATCTAGCCGCTCAAGAATGCTTTGTTTTCGAAATAGAACAACTGAAACATGAACATAAAAAGCAAATTAACGCTCTCACCTTGGAAAATCAAAAACTAAGGCCGAAGTTGTTAACTTGTCAAAACAGTTCTCAGCATACAAAAAGCATTCAACGAAACGAATAGATGATCATCTTGAAGAAATTATCGCTTGCAAAACAAACTTAAAGAGTTTAAAGCTGTTGTTTACAAACATGGTGAGTCAAGAATCGCTATTGAAAAGTTTACTTTAAAACCCAATCCAAATGGATATGGATTGAATCTTGCCGACATAAACCTAAGCTTTCAACCAAAGCATTCAAACCAAACTCAAGTTTCAAAGTGCAAAATATAAAATTGATAATTTCATTATGAGTGTTGTTGAATATCATCGTCAAGAGGAATTAGATGCGTAAGACAGAGTCGATCAAAATTAGAAACCGTTGTTTAGAACAAACCTTTAATTATTCAAACCGGTCACTTTCACACACCAACGGATTATTCTAACACACCAAGGGTTATCATAAAACGTCTCGAGTCTTCTAATGTTAATCCCCAACCGATTATGCACAAATTTATGGTCCTTACCTTCCATCGTTGAAGTAAACTCAAAACACGAAAATCGCAAAATTCTTAGATATTTTGACATTTTCATGGCTTACCTCAAAACCTTACAACATGAGATAGAATATCATTCGAAATCAAAGTTCAACATTTTCAATCGCCTCCGCGCGAGAACAAAGAGACATTTTTAAAAATCTTTACCAAATGTTAAAAATTTGAAAAATTGTGCATTGTCTTGGGAACGGACTTTCATAAGGAACTTGGATTGATGAAGGTCATTTTGAGAAAATGTAAACATCTATTTCTAATACTAAACGTAAAAAGAAAATGTTGAGAAAAGATGTTGATCGACTCTTGGAAGATGTCATCCGTGCCGATGTCCATAATGTCGTGTTATTGAATTCTTTGTCATATGCATCCGATTATATCTTTGCCGACATCGCTGACTCTATGGTAACTGCTCAAAATACTAATAATGTGCTTCAGATCGAGTCTTTAAAAGTTGAAAACGAACGCTCTTAAACGAGCTTTCAAATGCAAAACGCCGCCTTCAATGGTGTCAAAAGATTGTCAAAATCGTGAACTTGCTTTGCAAACCAAAATCCACCAGTTGCAATCAAACAATTTTAATCCAAAATCTGAGCAACTGGATGATCAAAACGTGTATTTGAAAAGTCAAATCTCAAAATATGAACAAGAACTTGTAAAAGTTAAACAGGAATATGGTGTCATATTTGATTTACTCAATATGACTCGTCATGAAGCATCAAACAAACTTGATCACTATCTTGCACACACTAGGGAAGTAATGCATTTTGCTGGTAATATTCGTTATGAAAATCAAGATTTGATTCACACTATCTTTAAGTTAAGAGAAATGTTAGGAAAGTATGAACAACTTTCGCCTACCGTGATTAAGAGAATATCACCAGTAACACTTAGTAATCGTGAACCTAGAATGCCTTCTGCCAAAACACAACTTGCTAACGTGCTTCCTTCTATCGAAACAGAATAGTTGCCTCTTTTCCAAACGTCCGCACTTCACGCCCTAGAGCACTACATCGAAGAATAGGAAGTTGCGACCTAAGAAAAGATCAATAAGGAATGCTAAAGTAGAAGAACACCCTAGGACAATGAATACGACTCACGTTGCTTCCACTATAGATATCATGTCGCAAATGTAATAGAAATAGTGATGTAATGAATGCTAAACCTTAAGTACTTTTGATATTGATCGATGCACCTTGTGTTATTTTTCATAAAAGTATGAATTCGATTGTCATGACAAATGTGTTGCTAAAGCTATCATCTCTCGCTTACGGAATCCTAAGAATCGTAATACCTCTAGGCCTACTAATCTTTCTAAGTGCGTGCTTGGTAAACCGCCTCTTTAGATTCTAGAACGCATTGTTGTCCCAAAGAGTCTAGATTACACCTCCTAAGAATGTTGTACCACCTAGTGCATTCACTAAGACTAAAGCAAATACTAGTCGGAGATGGCGTAAATGGATATATAACACACTAGGATTTAAATAGATACCTAAAGTTATTAATGTGTATGTCTACTATAATCGCCCGAACCTCTAACATTTCGGGTTCCACATCTACTTCTATTCCATCCGTGTCGTCTGTATGTAATGCGGTGATATGATCATTCTTTCGATTGTTGATAGCGGATGTTCCCGACACATGACAGCAACCTTAAACTATTATCAAACTTTATTGCAAAGTTCATTGGCACCGCCGATTTGGGAATGATCACTCAGTAGCTATCATGGGCTATGGAGACTATATCAATGGGAACATCGAAATTAGCGTGGTTTACTATGTGGAAGGCCTCGGTCACAACTGCTTTTAGTAGGTCGCCTCGTGATGGAGATTTGGAGGTTGCTTTTGTGGAGAAATCTTGTTTCATTCGTGATCTACAAGGGAACCACCTTATGTCCGCTCGCGTACTTTTAGTCTTTATACTATCTCTATGCAAGACATGGTTGCTTCATCTTCCATCCGCTACTTTCAAAGGCAACATCAACAAAATCCTCGCTATGGCATCGCTGCCTCTCACATCTAAACTTTCAAACCATCACCAACCTTGCTCGACACAAACTAGTTGAAGGACTACCACGATTCCGGTATTCAAAAGATCACCTTTGCTCACCAGTGAACAAGGGAAAAGCACTCGTGCTCATTTTCCTTCAAAGGTGGAACACGACCTCAAAGATGTGCTTCATCTTCTTCACATGGATTTGTGTGGTCCGACACGCGTGCAAACGATCAATGGCAAACACTACATCTTAGTAATTGTTGATGACTATTCACGCCGGACTTGGGTCTACTTTCTTTGAATCAAAGACCAAGCCACATGATGATCATCACCTTCTCACGAAAATACAAGTTCGGCTCAAACACCGCCGACAAATCGTAATGATAAAGGAACCGAATTTGTTAACAAAACTCTTCGTGAATTTTATGAGAAACCGGGAATTCAAAGATCCGACATCTATTGCACGTACACCGAACAAAACGGAGTTGTTGAAAGACGAAACCGAACGTTAGTGGAAGTCGCAAGAACAAGTGTTAATCAATGCTAAACTCCCAGACACTTGTGGGCGTGTCAGATTCATCGCATGCTATACTCAAAACCGCCTATGATTACAAAACGCCACAACAAAACACCTTTCGAGCTTGTCCACAACAAAAAACCGAATCTCAAACACTTTCATGTCTTTGGATCTCTTTGTTATATGAATAATGATCATGATGACTTTGGAAAGCTTAAAGCCAAAGCTGACATTGGAGTCTTTAATGGATATTGTGATAATTATAAAGGTTTCCGGATCCGAATCGCCATACAAAACAAAGTTATGGAAACGATTCATGCTCATTTTGATGAACTTACGGAAATGGCTTCGAGTATAACACTTGAATCCGTCACAACCGCTTAAACTTCCTCAAACCCCATCATCGCCTAAACAAAGCCCCAACTCACTCACAACAAATGGAAAGGTTATTTGCTCCAATTGCTCAAAGGACGATATTGATGAACGCGCCAAGATGTATCCATTGTTTCACCGCTCAACCCGATAATACTCTTATACCGATACACTGCTACAACAACCATCATTGAAGAAGCACCACCATTGACTCCACCACAACAGCTTGAACAAACCTCTTCCAACAATGATGAACCAATGATGATGTTCTTAATGAAGTACCCCATCCGCAGATTTTGATCCAAATGCGTTCTTTAACCCGCTTGCTAATGACATCGCTGCACGATGTCGCGGAATCATCAACAAACCATTTGAATCCTCGTAATCTACACAATGTATACCAACATCAACCCTCCACATCGATGGACAAAAGACCATCCTCCGCAAATATTATTGGCAACCCGAATCAACCAATCGTTATGAGACAACGTCTTCACACAGATGGTGAACATTGCATTTATGCACTCACCGCCCGCTAACTGAGCCTAAAACATTAAAGACGCAATGACTAAAGACAACCGGATTGAATCCATGCAAGAAGAACTCAACCAATTCAAACGCCTTGAAGTATGGAATCGTTGAAAGACCAACAAGGGTCTACGCTATTGGTCTCAAATGGATTTGGAAAACAAATTGATGTCAAGGGAACGAATCCAAACAAGCCACGCCTAGTTGCTAAGGGTTACCATCGGGAAGAGGGAATAGACTTTGAAGAATCTTTTGCTCGGTTGCTCGCCTTGAGGTCGTTCGAGATATTTCTCGTTTGTGGTTCATATGAATATGACGGTCTTTTCGATGGATGTCAAAACTGCTTTCAATGGACAACCGAAAGAAACGGTTTATGTCACCAACCGAAGGATTCGTTGATCCCGAGTTCCCGAACCATGTCTACAAACCGAACAAAGCTCTTTATGGTCTCAAACAAGCTCCTGCATGGTACGATAAGCTATCATCTTTCCTCATTGCTAATAATTTCACCAAAGGTTCGGTTGACCCTACTCTTTTTATACAATATCACGGGCACATATCTTAATTGTTCAAATTTACGTGGATGACATCATTTTGGGTCTACACATAAAAAGTATTCAATCGCTTTTGCAAAACTAATGAAGAAAATTTTGAAATGTCCATGATGGGTGAACTTACGCTCTTTCTAGGATTGCAAGTTCATTAATCACCCCGTGGTATTTTCTTGGGTCACCAAATATGCCCTTGAATTGTTAAACAAATTTGAATGAAAACCGTGACACTTATGCCACACCAATGACTCATACCAAGAAGCTAGACCGATTTACATGGGAAATTAGTAGACCCTACCAACTACCAAGTATTATTGGGTCTCTCATGTATCTAATGACTGATATTGTATTTGCCGCTTATCTATGCTCCCGCTATCGTCAAGACCAACTGAAACCCACCTCTCGAGGCTAAAAGAATCCTCCGATACATCAAGGGTGTTGAAAACTCTCGGACCTTGCGGATCTTAAGCACTCGTGGATCGTTAGTGTTGCATATGTAATCATAAGCAAACTAATAGGCAGTCTCTAACACTTGTATTCTAAAGCGGAAAGTAAACACAAGATGTTATAACTAAGAACACTTAGATCCTCTATGGATCTTTTTATTCTTGAAACTCTATGTTTCGATGATGAGTTATCTATTACAAACTATTTGGTTCCTTTTATAAACAAGGAACCCTAATCTCTTACTACTCAATCGACTAAACATGTTTGCATGCATTTAATGACTAAAACATTAAACAAATATAGAGTAGTCTAATAATCGCCCATGCAACCTTGGGCGTTCAAAGATAATAATGAGTGAGCATTTAATTCATGGCGCATCTTGATCCTAGTCGACTTTCACCCTTCAGTGATAACACGGCAATGCTTGTACTCTTGATAGAATTACATCTTGATTCTGCTTCTCCTTTGAGAAACCTTGGCGATAATGTCGTGAAATTCTACTTCACATAATTCCCAACAATCCTCCCTAAAGCGGAATTTGACTTGGTTAAGTTCGGTTTCGACTATGAAAGATCTTTTGAGACTTGATACTAGAGGATTGTTTTCTCGGATCATTAGCAAAGAACCAATAATAATTTCATCTCTATGATGATCAAACTTTGAAATGCCGGTCTTTGCGACAACAAATGACATAATGTACATCAATACTTATCGGTTGCATACTATTCTCATCACATCCGGTGTGGTCACACTGTGAGAGGTGAATCATTGAAAATAATGGTTTTGTTGTCTCTTTACCAATAGCCATTACTCTTGGAGTAGCCAAATGTTTAAGTTCGAAAACTATGGTACATCGATAACCATCGATTTATAGGCAAACCGAAACCATATAAGCGGATTTGATGTGTCTTTACTGTAGCCGTTTGCTCGGGACTAGTCAATTCTTAGAATTGGTGAATTGATAACCAAATATGGAGATAGTTGCCTTTACCACAATCCATATACTTGTGGGCTAGTCAATTCTTGGATTCCAACAAGGAATAGATCATGGTGAATTGATGACCATACAACACTCGACAATTAAGCATGGGTGGTTGCGAGACCCTATGATTTTGAGCAAATCATTACGACTATCAATGATTTGACATGTCTTTACCAAAGTTGTACCCTTTGGACTAGCTAACTCTTTGATACACACAAGGTATATCTGGTGAGTTAAAAACCATCAAAAATACAACAAACCTGCAAAAGAAAGTTAGTTTTTTTTTTTTTTTTTTTTTTTTTTTTTTTAACTAAGAATCTAACAAACAAACAAACAAAAAAATCCTCCCCTGAGGCATATGCCTCCCCTGAGGCCTATGCCTCCCCTTAAACTAGGCAGTTAAGGGTTAAGCATTCCTATATTGACCACAAGGTGTTGAAACCTTGGTCCATCAAAAGCTTTTGTTAGCAGATCTGCCACATTATCATCTGTATGAATTTTAGCCACATTTATCAAGTGTTTTTCATATGCATCTCTTATAAAGTGGTGTCTGATTTCAATATGTTTGGTTCTGCTGTGAAAAACTGGATTTTTGACAATGCATATGGTACTCTGATTATCAATAAAAAGAGTTGTGTTCATGAAGTTGTACCCATAGTCCAACAATTGGTTTTGAATCCATAGCACTTTTGTCGCGCGGTTTGCGTGACAACATACTACCTTGATGGTTGAGGTAGCAACAATGGTTTGTTTCTTGCCTTTGCCAAGAAATCGGTCTCTTTCAAGGAATTGTGACCTCGGTTGTGGATCTCCTATCGGTTGCACCAGCATAATCTTTGTCACTATATGCTTCCAACTTAAAGGAGACTCTTTTGGGTACCAAAGGCCCAGTGTGGTTGGCCTTTGAGGTACTTAAAGATCTTCTTGTTGCATTGAGATGGGAAGTAAGTGGGTGACTTGATGTCGAGCACACACTTACGACAAAGGTAATATCGGGTCTTGAAGGCATCGGATACATTAATGAACCAATCATAGATCTGTATAAGTGAACATTCACGGTAGATCACGGATCATTGTTGGCTTTTGTTTTGGAGCTTCATAAGGTGTTGTGGCGATCGACACTTTCCATGCCAATTTCTTCAACATGTCCTCACATATTTATCTGGTGATAAATATCCCATCCTGTTCTCTTGAACTTGGAGACCTAAAAAGAAAGTAAGCTCTCCCATAGCACTCATCCGAAATTCTCCTTCATCGGATCCTCGAATTCCCTACACCAAGCTTCTTTAGTGGATCCGAAAATGATGTCATCCACATACACTTGCACAAGTATGATGTCATTGAGTTCTTCTTGAGAAAAGAGTCTTATCAATGGCACCTCTTACGTAGCCATGCTTGATGAGAAATGATGAAAGCCTAGCATACCATGCCCTTGGTGCTGATGAAGTCCATAGAGAGCTTTAACGACTACTGTAGACATGATTAGGATGATGCGGGTCTTCAAATCCTTTTGGTTGTGTGACATAAACTTCCTCTTCAATCTCACCATACTGAAAAGCACCTTTAACATCCATCGATATAGCATGAAGCCCATGTATGATGCATATGCCAAGAAAATTGAATGGCCTCTACTCTTTGCAGCAGTGCAAACACTTCATCATAATCAATCCCTTCTTCTTTTTGTAACCTTGAGCGACTAATCTTGCTTTGTTTTAATAACCACACCCTTGCATCTCTTTTGTTCTTGAGAATCCATTTAGTTCCAATGGCATATTTGCCATCGGTAATGGTACCAAGATCCAAACTTGTTGGTTACGAAGCTGTTGCATTTAGTCTTGCATTGCCTCAATCCAACTTGAGTCTTCAAGAGCTTGAGTGACCTTGGTTGGCTCTACTTGAGAAAGAAAACACGCAAGCAGACAATGCTTGAAGTCGTGTGATTGTCTCTTTGTTGATTAGAGACATAAGAGAAAAGCAACTGTCCAAATTTAGGACTAGAGATAGCCCTTGAGTTCTAACAGGAGCTAGAATGTCACCAATAATATTGGATTGAGGGTGAGTGATGTTGATTCTTTTGGTAGCGATGGGGTTGACATCAATGGTAGGTTCAAGATTAGACACAGTTGGTACAAAAGTTGTGTCATAGGAAGGTGTGGTGAAAATGCAGTTAGGGTTGATGATTTCCAAGATCGAAGGACTTGGAAAAGCGAGTATCTGGTCACCAAAGTCTGTGGACACTCTAGTAGGAATAGGGTAAAGCAGACGAGCTTTCGGTGATTTGGTGACGATGGGAGAGGCGCATCAATGTCGTGAAACATGGTTTCCAGCGGTCTCATTTGCAAACTCCCATCCACCTTCTCGACTTCAAGCTTAGCGCAAACTCTTGAGTCGAAGCCTAGCAAGGTCCTCGACATAGTGTGATTCATCTTCACTCTCGGTGAATTATCTCTTGAAGAGTTACTGCAACAATGTTAGGGAGAAAGAAGGCACAAGAATGGGTTGTTCATCATCTTCAAATTCACTTCAGTCGACATCAAGGTACTGCATTGTTAGTGGGAGTTTCTTGAGGGCACTGCACTTTGGTTAGCCATATGTCTAGTATAACCCGGATAGTCGGTTAGGTAGTCAAGATCAAAAGACCACACATGACCACGTCCTTGAACATTGGGCTTATCTTCTAGGTATCGAGGTTCAAAGTCTCCTCTATCTTCTTGGCGGATAAGTTGTACACTCTGTAAGCCTTGCTATTAGCGAATAACCCACAATATAACCATCATCGACCTTTTCATCAAACTTCCCCAAAGGATCACTTGTGTTCGAGAATGGTCACTTGACAACCAAAGGTTTGAGGTAATGAATAGTGGAACCTTCCCAAAGAGAAGTTCATATGGTGTTTTGAGGTGAGGTCTAGTTATGGAGACTCTGTTAAGCACATAGCAAGGTGTGCCATGACTTGATCCGAACATAGTGGGCAATTTAGAGTCTGCAAGCATTGATCTCATGACCTCTATCAAGGTCCTATTCTTTCTTTCGGCCACCCCATTTTGTTGCGGGGTTCTTGGATTGCTATAGTCCTCTTAATCCCTTTAGACCTCTGAGTTCTATTATAATGGCATTCTTGAACTCGTCCCATTATCACACGAATTCCTTAACCTTCTTGTTGTTGATTTTCAACGAGGGTGATGAAGTCTTTCGACCTTGGAGTTGTTTCATCTTTAGTCCTTAGAAAGAACACCCGACAAAATCGCTATATCCATCGGTGATGACCAAACAATAGAACTTGTGATCAATGCTTGACTTGAGTTGGACCAAAAGATCCATATGTAACGGTGAAGAGGCTCGGAGATGATGCTCGGCTGCGGTGTGACTTTGTAGGATGCTCGTGTTGCTTCCCTTTGTTGCATGCAACACAATTATGATCATTGGAGAACACTTTGGTGGGAAGACCTTGACAAGACCTCTTTTGGAGAGAGTGTTTATAGTTTTGAAATTCACATGAGCCATTCTCCTATGCCATTTATTGGACTCATCCAATGATGCTTTAGCCGACAAACAAGTGAGGTCACCTTGGGGTGAACTTCATTGAGGTTGAATGTGTATAGATTGTGAGTTCGAGGGACTCTCGGTGAATTGAGGTATCTTACGGAAGCTTGAACTCTTTAGAAAGCACAAGACATTCATTTTCGAGAGAAGAGTACCTTGTTCTTGGTGTCACAAATTTGTGGCGAGAACAAGTTGAAGTTCAAGAAGCTCCTAACATAGTACACATTCTCAAAGTTCGATGAGGTGTCTTGATGGTGCCTTTTCGATAATTCTACCATCACTTCCACCAAAGGTCACATTCCTCCTTCTTCAATAGGAACAAAATTGTGCATCATATCTCTATTTCGGACATACTTCTTGAGCGACCACTATCAACAATACCAATATCTTTATGCTTAAGGGATGATCCTCGAAACAAACATATATACAAAAGAATGTTAGTATCTGAGGAGGCTCAAGTCATTCTTGACTTGAACACCTTGTGGATCATTAGATTTAGGTTTAGCAAAGAGTAAGATCCACCATTGTTCTTGGGTTTCCATTGATATTTAGGTCTCTTATTATTCCAAGAACAACTGCTTGAGGACTTGATGGTGCTGACATCCTTTCCCATTTTTCATAGAGTCAACATATGAAGGCCAATAACCATGTTTAAAGTATGGGCTAGTGGGTTGCACATAAGGTCTATCGGTGATCTCCTCCAAGGAGAGTCGGTTCTAGCTTGTGGGACATAAGGTGGAATATTTTTAACATTGGTCCACAATGGTCTTGGTTTCTGGCGATTAGCACAACCACCCAATCTTTGCTCATAAAATCACAATCCTTAATAAGATGAATTTTACTTCCACACACAAAACATGTCTTCCTTTTGGAAGATGTATTCAACAAAGAAGATGTTCGATTACATGTAGAAGTACTTAAACAAGAAACATTAAAGGAATTGTTTTAACGGACAAATTATGCAAAGATTGAAAAGACAAGTCTTGGGAGAAGCAGGCTTGGAAGTGGACACTTGACTATCCTAGAAGGCTTGTAGATAGTCTTGGGTGCGAGGCTTGGGTGTAGGCTCGGTGAGGGCTTGGGAGGTCGACTTCTCATTTGAATCGGTGACTAGAGAAGACCCTTGATCCGATGAATTGTCCTTTGTCGGAGAAAGAGACAAAGTCATAAGATGAAGCATCCGAGTGCAGTAAGTCATTTGACTTTACGCCATACAAATGGTGTGATCCATCAAAGTCAACGATGATAGATAAGTCGGTGGGCATGAATTCACCTCTAATAGGTCCGGGGACGACATGTAAATCACCTTCCTTTCTATAGTGTTCTAAGCTGCGGTGTAGATTTCGCCCATCGTACCTAGCTTCCAATCCTACATACTTACGAAAACCTAAGCCTATTCACGAGTTCACAGATTGACTATTATAGAGTTCTCTAGCTAGATTGTCACGAGATATCAACCATTGTTTATGTCTAGCTATTTCTCTGCAAGTTTCTCTTTAAGCTCTAGATTCTCGATAATAGTATCGACTTTTTCTTTTTCGGTCGTTTAACGTTAATATTAGCAATATCTAGATCAAATTGTAGCACCTTAATCTTTTCTTCATAAGCTATCGATTCTTACGAAACCAAACCTTTTGTCTTTCTAATGTTTTTAACGAGAGTTTATAAGCTTCATTATCAACATAGCATGCATTGTACTTAGGTTTCATAGTATCATAAGCTTCTTTTAGTTCATTGTATCTTTCACTACAACCAAATATCTGATTGTGTACACGAGAAAGACCCATGAAGGCAAGCGATCATGCCTATCTTACGAAGTGCACCTTGCCGACAATCCAAGCTTGCGTATCGTGACTTCCTCGATTCTGAGGTTCATATGCGGCCAGTTGACTGCTCATCCATGGTGACTAGAGGCTGCTGAAGTGCTAGCTCTCTCGATTCTGGCGATAGGAAGTGTAGCTAGTACTCTCTTCACTCTTCTGTCTTTGCACTCCCGAGAAGTGACCCATCGATGACAAGAGAAGCACTTGACCTTTCTCTGTCAAAGCAGTGGATCCTTTCCTTGAACCCAAACTTCCTTCCGCCTTCTCCTGAACCTCTTGATATCCTTGAAAGCATGGCCACTGCCATTTCGACTTCATCTCCTCCATATCAAGTGGGTCCACGATCAAAGTCTTCATATACGGATCTTCTTGAGAATCATAATCGCAACAAATGAATGAAGAACATCCTCCAATATCTTGCCGACTTTGGCTTGAGGATGTGAAGGAGTGGGACGATAAGATGATGATGGCAAGTAAGATGGACTTGAAGCATGCATCATCATATTGGAGTGGGATGTCCCAACAAAAGGTGAATGACGAGAAGAGGATGCGGTAGGGAGATCGACATCGGGTTCAAGAGCTCGAGTTTGTTGTATAGCTCATCAAAGTGAGCATGTCACCCCTTTAGCTTTCGGGGCTATGCTGCATGTAACCATGATGGAGGCAAAGATCGAAGGAACTTTGAGTTGCTATCATCATTGTCGGGCTTTGCATTCGGTGATTCGGTGACTCGAATCTTGTGAAACTGTCATATCCCTTGTGGATACCCTCTTCCTCGAGATATTGAACTCTTGGAAGTGTTGTCTCGGCATAGACTTCCTCATCCTCTGGACTCTTCATTCCCACAAACCTTGCTTTGAGCCATCCGGATGTCCTTTGCATCAACCATGTGGTGAAAATCACCTAAGTGATCTTCGGGAATGGATTGAAGAAGGATGGTTCTTACCTTGTGCTCTCTTTGTCTTGCAAGAATCTCTTGGCGGTTTTGGGAGGAGCAATGGTAAACTTACCATCTAGATGCGGGATGGTCTTCTTTAGGCATTGCCATTCTTCACAATCTCCCAGATTCCAATCAATATTGGAGATCGATTCTGCATCTTCATGGTCCATAGATCATACTCTTCTTTCTTTAGGTAAGGAAACTTACCATTCTTGTTGGATAGACTCGGTTGTTGCATAGATGTGGTGTTGTGTTTGATGTTGTTGGTGGTGACTTGATTCATCATCGGTTCGGGCATTGTAAATATGATTTTGGTTGTATGGGGTGAGGTAAATAAGGTTCTCGATGTCGTAGAGACTCTCCAGAGGCTCGATACCACTTGTTGAAAACTCTCGGACCTTGAGCGGATCTTAAGCACTCGTGGATCGTTAGTGTTGCATATGTAATCATAAGCAAACTAATAGGCAGTCTCTAACACTTGTATTCTAAAGCGGAAAGTAAACACAAGATGTTATAACTAAGAACACTTAGATCCTCTATGGATCTTTTTATTCTTGAAACTCTATGTTTCGGATGAGTTGAGTTATCTATTACAAACTATTTGGTTCCTTTTATAAACAAGGAACCTAATCTCTTACTACTCAATCGACTAAACATGTTTGCATGCATTTAATGACTAAAACATTAAACAAATATAGAGTAGTCTAATAATCGCCCATGCAACCTTGGGCGTTCAAAGATAATAATGAGTGAGCATTTAATTCATAGGCGCATCTTGATCCTAGTCGACTTTCACCCTTGATGATAACACGACAATGCTTGTACTCTTGATGAGAATTACTTCTTGATTGATTCTGCTTCTACTTGGCGAAACCTTGGCGATAATGTGTCGTGAAATTCTACTTCACATAATTCCCAACAAAAGATAACATCATATGCCTCTAAGACTTCCCGAATGAGTTTGATGCAATTTCAATGGTTAGATATCTTAAGCGTAAATCTTAAAACTAGGGTTTAAGTCTACTCGTAAGAAATCTTCTGCGTAAACCGTATGATGATTTTTCATGCCATGATCCATTAAAGAATAGATGTATGTGTTAATATTGTTGCTATGATGACTTTACTTGTGTCCGCTACACGTAAAATTCGTAATCAAGGTCATTAGCAATCTACGCATAAGGATCACCTTACGCGTAGAAGGTTATCGCGTAAGAGAAATCTTACGCGTAAGGTTCTAAAGGGACCACGCGTATCTCGTGAAGGATATGCGTAAAGCAATACCCTCTCACGCATAAGGTCTACTCTTACGAGTAAGCCTTACATGTAAGGTTTAATATCGCCACGCGTAAGCTTTACGCATAAGGTCCCCTTTTCTACGCGTAATATTTCTTACGCTTAAGTAAGGATCCTACGCATAAGCTTGCGTCTACGCGTATAATTATCCTGTTTACGCATAAGCTACAATTTCTACGCCTAAGCCTTGATCAAACCTTCGTTATGAATTGTTACGTGGTCAAACTTGTAAATAAATGAATCATAACATCACGAAACCAATAATGTCACTAATAAGCTTAAACGTTTGATATGTTGTGAAAATAAGTGATAACATAAACTTTAAAACTTAAAAGTTAACTAACTCATGAAACTTATCACGGCGTCATTGGACTATTGAACAAACAAGTGACTTTGGACTCGTAACAATCATTGACATTGCACATTCAATAAATAGACTTTAAAACCATCATTGACTAACATTGTGTCTTTCGATATGTTGGTTCTTTTGGCTAAATGTGTTTGAGATCATGACATGGAAGCTCGAATGAATGTGGATGCACCAAACGTTCTCACCATTGTTGATATCTTCCGCATGGCTATCAATGAAGATTGGGAAGAACAATCGAGTTGACTTTGAAACTCTCACCGCTCGAATCTTCTTGTCTCATTCGGTGGATATTCGAAGAACCATCCCTATCGAACATGCTCACCAACTCGCCTTCGTTAGAAATCTACATACAACAATTACGGAATACAATGCGAGGGTCAAAGGTCAAAGTCGATAATGATGACACCCAATCACAAACAAGTTACCATCACACATGCAGACTTAAGGGCTGTTCTCCTCATTCGACATCATACCAATGAATTCTCTGCGCACCCATGAAGAGGCTGCTCGCGATTTTGATCGATATTGGGTATGGACGAAGCTTGGGGTTGTTAATAAGCTTTCTCATGGATCTTAAAAACATTCCTCACCTCGGAGAACCCTCTATATCATCATCACAAAATCTATTTACAGTCGTGACGGTGGCTATGAGCATCCCAAGCTCGTGGAGCGCAAATATTTTGGGCTCTAATCAACATGAAACACATAGAAATTGAAGCTCGATATGGGATGACATGATGACATTCCTCAAAAAGCTTGGCTTAAAGATTCCTTATATCGGATATACTAAACTGTTGATCCAAAGAGCACTTGGATATAACCCCGATATACCCAAGAGAATCAATGACCCCGACAATCTTGGCGTGTTGTCCGAACCCACTCTAACGGTCGGTTTAAGGAGTCAACTACCAAGAAACAAGGTCTTTGTGTTGCGGATCTCCTCTCTCGGATGAACTCAAGCAGTTCTACTCTTATAAGAGATATATGGTAGGCTGTGAAGAGAACAAAGTTGGCTTTCTTGATGAAAAATCTTAAAATGCGCTGCAAGAAAAACCGGAAGAGGAAGTGCGAGGAAGTGCTATAAGCCCGAGAGTCGAGAGAAGTTCCCAAGAGGAATCCTCTCGTAAAAGGACTTCCTTCTAAGGAAGCTGCTCTATTCCCATTCCAAAGCTTAAACCACAAAGAAAGCTAGTGGACGAAAGTTATGAAGATACACAATCGACGAAGAGGTCTTCTACTACAATACGCAACCAAGCACCTCCTTGAGAGCAAAACCTCCAGTCCACCAAACAGATATAAGTAAAGGGAAGACTCCAAGCTTGTGCCTTATGAAGAGGAAAGCTGGAAGAGCCACTAGAAACCGATTATAGGAGGAAGTTCAATTTGTTAGACTCCAACACGTTGCGGAGGAATTTGCCAAAGATCAAATGGGTAGCCCCGGAGGGTCAAGTGGTGATGTTCAATCCAAACCAATTCTCGATGCGGTTAATCGACCCGATAAGGGAACCGGTGCCACCACTCTTGAGCAACAACAAAAGCAACATGAGGAGTCTATTAAGTTTGACATTGAGGAACCGACATCTTGAGAAGTCGAGAAAGATAAAGGCGATGAAGAAGCTAAGTGCGGAAATGATGAAGATGTTGATTATGAAAAGTTTCTTCTTGGCGGTCCGTAGGGTCTAAGGAGAAAACTTCGAACCACCAAAGGACCGGTGTCTCCTCACATCTCATCATCATCGGATTCATCTTCTCACTCCTCACCACCACCATCAAAAGATCAACCAAATCAACATCCAAATCGGTGAAGAAACCAAGCGCATCTTGGATTTCTCATACTCATAAAAGAATTGTGAATCTTTGTCAAACAAGTCGAAAGAAAGACATGCTCTACGGGAAGATGAATTTCTTCACGATTAAATCTGATATCTTCATGGCGAGAATGACGAGATGAAAGTTGAAAGGAGTATGTCCGAAGCTCATGAAAGATGATCTTCAAGGAAAGTGGACGAGATGATCAAAGGATACACTCACAAGTTCCTTCTTGACGTCGTTCCTAAAGCGACAAAGGAGATGTATACCGCATAACTTTATCCGAATCTCTTACATCCGCCAAGCAAACCATGAAATCATCTCCAATGAATGTGAACATCAATCCGGTTGAACCCACAATCTTCTCGATGATGAATTGGTGAACCGACTAGTAGCTCAAATGTCGAACGCCCGCAACGTTTGCCTCCCATGAAGCTAAATTGTTTGAAGCATTCTTTGGAATACCAACTCAGTCAAGATACGAGAAGAAGTTGTAAGGCCTAAACGTTCAAGAGATGATGAATACAAAGATCGGGATAAGGATAACGATCCCAAACGCTGAAGAAGTCGATGCATCATCTTCTATGCAACCTCCACCCCAACGAACTCCAACACAACAAAGGTCTCCTCCTCGTTCTTCTACTGAAAAACCTCAAGATTCTTCTGAATTACCACCCCTGACTCAGAAAACCAGTGATCACTTTGAGTATACGGGTGGTGACGATGAGGAGGTTTGTGAGCCCTACAACAACCCACCTCTCCCAAACAAGTTAAGAAACCGGAATCTTCATCTAGGCCTAAGAAAAGAAGAAGAAGGCGCCTCGGTGATGTCGTATCATGGCTAGATGAAGATGACACGTAAGAATTTGAATGGTTTTCACACTTGTTAATTCCACCTATCTAGTGAAGGTCAAGGCGGTAGATGGTAATACATTGGAGCATGCTAAGTTCTTGCAAGAAAAATTCCGTGTGAAGAAGATGGCGAAATCGGGTTGAAGTGAATCAAGAATGAAGCATTTCAACTTCAAAGACACTCGGAAAGTGCTATTGAAGTTGAGTATCACCTTGACAATATAGCACGAGCCATGTCTAACAATATGGATTGGCTCAACCCGAAGCAAACATTGACTTCACCAAACGGGACAATCCTCCATATTACACCGATCGGTCTAAACCTCACCGACAATTGGCCAACGGATCACCTAAGATTCCATTTCGCTATTTCTTCAACAAAGACTTGGAATTTCTTCTATCTGGCGATGATGATTCAAGGAAATATGCTACATCTCCGACACTTCGTTCCGTGACCATATACTCAAACGGCATAGCCATCGAGGAAAAGGCTACCCATATGTTTTCTAACAATGTGGAATTATATGACCGTGATGCAATGTATGGATTCACCATTGGCGGAGCATCAAGAATCTACTATAGAAGCGCCAAGTTCGAAGTCTCAAATGAAGTGTTCATTACTAAAGGAATCGTTGTCATTAACCATGTTGATCTTTCGTCTAAATGGGGCTACACTTTTCTCAAGAATATCGTGGTCGAAAAGACAAGGCGAAGAGATTATGCATTCGATGAAGCGGACTTTCGAATTTGTCTCTCAGCGACATTGAAGATCGTATCTTGCCAAAGCGAGGGACGCATGAGACAATTCTCGATGAAGTACAACGTGAATACATCAAGTCCTTGCTAATATTCATCGGAAGCATAGTCATACGAGGCGTGTAGAAGATCTCGACTTGTCGTTGAATCATATCGGACCCGTGTCAACTTCACTCCACCTCGCCTAGATCTTCCCGACATCAACCTTCCACAATACACACTCTTGACAAACCATTGGCGTCGTTTATCGCGGTGAACTTCAATGAAATTGCTTGATGGCATGTAGAGATCTTCACAAGTTTGGGGATCACACTTTGAAGAAGGTTAGGGACGGATTGGCTTATCGGTTGAAGGCAATATATGAAGGCATAGGGTCTCAAGCGATGGAACTCGTGACGACGGAAGGGATGTGCATAGGATCATCGAATGATTGATGAAAGGTTGTATCGAAGGATCGCCTGAACATTGGAAAGCTTTGTTGGTGGTCGACCCAGATTAACATCACCGCTATCAACGCCTGCTCGCGCTCCGCAACATCTTTGGACTTCTGGTACCCTTGAACCGCTTCTATTTCATAATATTTTGGTTGTGTGATTAATTATGACAATGGCTTGTACATACATATCAGTGTACAACCCGTTCTTGTCAAGAAAGGACCCTATGGTACGCTTCAGTGCCACAATCCTTGTAAAAGGAGCGAAAGCTTCTTACTTTTGAGTAAAACCTATCAAACCTTTCATCTTTCAAGGTTTTGCTCAAAAGAACAAGTACTTCCCCGTATGATTTTCAAAACCTCAACCATTTATACCACTTGTTGAGGGGGAGTATTTGAATTAAAACTTGGTTCACAAATTGTTCACAGTGGTCATCTTCCCGCAACACTCAAAATGGTCATATTTATTCTCAAATTTTCAAAAATAACATTTTATATGCCATTTTGAGGGGAGAAAATTTTGTGATAAGAAATATGTTGTGTAAATGCAAATGAATCTTTGTGCTATAGACTTAACCAACGAATTGATTGACTTATAGCGTTAGTAACTCGAAAAGACTTGTCGGGGCGGGTAATAATTTCAAGCTAGTTCGCTAGTAATGTAAGCGTGTCTCGCAAAGGACTTGTCCGGTAGAAAGTACCATTCGAGAAACTCTTGGTAGACATGAACTCGACGGGTTTGACAACCTTCGAGGCTTGTCTACACCTTCAAGGTAGTTATTAGAGATAGTTGTCACCTAAGCGCGAAAATGTAACTCTTTAACTATGCAACATAACCGTGTCTTCATGGGGATTGTCTATCTTGAGTTGATCAATTCATAAAGTCGCGGTCTTTCCTCATTGTCTGATTTCGGAAAACTCTTAAGCACATGTGGAGGGGAGTATTTGCAAAGATCAAACTCTTACAATGGTACAAAATGTTTTACAATCATAACCGTTGTGAGATTTTCTTGAAAAATGGTTTTATGGCAACATAGGTTAGTCATGGGTTATAAGGTGACTAAGGTTAGGAATAAGCGTCCTATGATCCACCACGGTAGGAGGGATCTACCCAAGGACATCACAAATAGTTAGTATTTAGAAGTCCTTAGGTGCGATTATAAAAGGAGAAAATGAGAATCGAGAGAAAGAAGGAGTTAAAGAATTAAAAATAAGAAATGCAAAGAAAAGGGTGAAAAGAAATAGCCTCCAAATTATTCAACTTAGGCGGACACGGGTTCAATTCATATACTCTTGGTTGTCACTTGATGACACCGGTATTGAAGATCAAAAGTCGTCATGGACCCGGTGGCGCATGCACTAAACCTTCTTAGCCACTTAAGTTTCTCTCGATAGAAGCTTGTTTCATTCTCACAGGAACCCTACATAATCTATTGGCTTTCTCTTAGAGATTCTTTGGTATTGAAGAAGGAGACCCTCTCCTAGTCTCTGCTCGGAAAACCAAAATGCACTATTGAGTCTAGAGCCACGAGATTCATCAAAAGATCTCTTAGGTGCACTTGACATTTCATCACTTGATGTTCAACAATAAGAACATCGGTGAGTGCGTTATCGAGTCCTTCACGAGATCTTAGCAATGTCGAGAACATTTATGAGAGGCTCACAACTGTGATCCTCGGTGATTGAATGGAAACTCCGCAGGGGACAACATCAAAGCAGCCACGACGGCAGTCACTTGGTAACTCCACATGGATTACGCTTAGTGTGTCTCAAAGCGGTCTCTGATCGTGAGGTGATGCTTGGTGTACTGAGCGACTCATACGAATCTGTAGGTGTGCCCGGTACATCGTGTTATCTCACTTGTGGGACTACAGTTCGAGAGCGGCCTTGTGAGAATTAGAGTTGTGTTTTCACACTATGCTATTAACACTCTCGAGTTCAAACTTGTAAGTGCGGAATCCGCTTATTACTAACCGTTTTCATGTTTTCTTCTTATGGAAGCTACGGAGCGGAATGATCGTGCGATTCTTCTCTTGCTCACGCCAACATCATCACTAATGAAAGTTCTATCTAAAAGCAACACAAAGTCGAGAATGATTCTTCGTCAAGCCAAAGAATCTACAAATTTATAGACTTAAAGAACTTCATCGATCTTGAAATCAACGTCAAAGAGCGTGTGAGCATGTTGAAGAATGGCGTGGAGACCTTTGAGCAACGAAGCGGACACTGAGGAAGACTTGATGCAAACAACAACAACATACTATCACTTTCATCACAAAGAACAATGATCAAAGAACAAACTTAAAAGATGACGTCAAAGCAAAACTGTTCAAAGAAAACAATTTCTCTACACTGGGGAGATTGTTCGAATCAAGGCAATTTGATGAGTATTTAGATACTCATCACAATTTTTGCAAATTTGATATGTTTTTCATCTGATTTTGATATTTTTGATTTTAAAACACATAAAACAACGATTTGTGATAATTTGATCATTTTGATGTGTTTTGAGTGTTTCGAGATGATTTTGCGGTTTAGATTATGCAAAAATGATGAGTATTTAGACACTCATCAATCCCCACATCGAGATATTGCTAGTCCCTAGCAATGATTTGAAAAACATAATGGATTTTAATCTCTTTACCAAAAGCCATTACTACGGAGTAGCCAAATGTTTGATTCAAGTAAGAACCATGGTACACCGATAACCATGTGATTTTGAGCAAACCACCACTTTCAACGGTTTGATTTGTCTTTACGAAGCCGTGCCATACGGACTAGCCAACTCTTAGATAAATTATCAATATTATCTTTGGTGAGTCGATTACCAATTATGGTTTTCCATTGCCTTTACCACAAGCCATAATCTTGCGGGCTAGCCAACTCTTCACTTTTTAGGATATGGTGAGTTGAGAACCATACAATTTTGGGCAAATTGCAAGCCATAAAAGCGGTTTGAGATATCTTTACCAAGAGCCGTTTGCTCTGGATTAGCCAATCCTTTTGTCTTCTGAGACATGGCGGATGATAACGAGATGAGAAAGTGTAGAACACTTACTCCAAAAAAAAAAATTTTGGCCAAAAGCGGGAATTGGGTAGATAATATATGAAATTCGTGAGAATTTCCCCACTTAGAAATGAATATCGCCTCGATATTCAAAGTACCCATGTTATGCGAAACAAAGAACGTAAAGGGAAATACTAAGGCCATTATTTAGAAGATTTTTTTTTTTTTTTTTTTTTTTTTTTTTTTTTTTTTAGAGATATATATATATAACATGTGGGCACTCCCCACTTAGGTGGTAGAAAGGGGTAAGAAGGCGAAATATGGGTGAAAACCCATATAGTGTGTGCTCTTGTTTTTGGTTTCAGTCGCTAGCTTGACTCGACCCAATTCATTGGTTCATGGGAAGCAAAGTGGAAGAAACAATCTCCATCGGACTTTCATTCAAGATGTTTGGACAAACATTTGAAGCACGTGAAAGTTCCACACCGATGAGATAAGAGAGAGCAAATGCAGACCGGCGCACAAATGATAAGCGAAAATGCCGGGGTCAAAGATAATGTCCTCACTCCGAAGGAGTGAAGAAGAGGAAGTCACCGAGTAGGTGAAGAAAGAAGGAAGATCATGATAACAATCATGACTAGATCTTCTTCCTCGGGATTAAGTGCAATTGCACTTATTTGGATTTTATTGGTAGAGCTCTTTGGGTTGGAAGGCATCTCGGTGGGGAGGGTGGGAAGATTTGTCATAACTATGCAAATTGAGATTCTCTCCCCCCGATCATGATCTTTGCCTTCTAAGCAATCATACTCCAGCGGAGATATGATATGAGAGAGTTCACCGGAGAACTCCTCATGAAGAGAATTATTCACATGATGTGAATTTGTGAACTCTTGTTCCATTGTAGACTCATCACTATCCTCAATCTGAGTATCAAAGAGTGGATTCTCAGAAATTGAAGTGAATTCAGAGTTGAATTCAAATAGAGGATTAGTGAAAGTAGCTTTGAATGTTTAGGAACAAAGTGATCAACATTCTCATTTGGATTGTTGGGATAAGAAGTGAGTGAGCGATCATTATCAATGAGACTTTCGGTCTCTCCCGGATCGACCGAGATCAAAGAGTGGATTGATGTGAGTGAGTTCACGGAGAACTCCTCAAGAAGGGATCGACATCAGTTGTGGAAGTGATGCCTCAGCGTACTCGATGTCTCCATAGGAAGCACAATCGTCGCTAAGATCGGAGAAAGTTTCAAAATGATCTTGAGAACACTCAAGAGGGAAGGGATATCACACGGATGATCGAAATTCGGTGACTCTCTGGGATTGGGATAAGGTCCTCAACACTAGGCGATTCCATTTACGGAATAGTGCTAAAGCTCATCCCCATGTTTAGAGTGAGTAGGAATATCGGTGTGATAACAATGATCGAGGAGATTAGATGGATTAGCATACATATGTTTAATGCTTAACATTTGTTCTTCGCTAGTAATTCCATCATAGTCTTTTCTCCCCGACTTTTCATGGAAGGAGTCTCAAGTGATGAACTTGATGAACTGTTATAAAATTGTAGGATATCAAGGATATCTTCATCATCATCGTCATCGAGAATGAAGCGGAATTGAGAGCTAGATTTGGCGGCTTTTTCTATTGCAATTGATTCCTATGCAGTTTTCAAACGCAATGGGAATCTAATTTAGCGACCCGCTCTTGGCTAACAAAACTTCCATTGATTTTCATTTGGATTATGGGATGACATAGCCGACTCCTCCTTAAGTTCTTTTAATAACCCGAGTCTTGATGAAGGTCATCGTAGTTTCAAGAGGAGTCGCTTGAATCATTTGGTCTCGTGGAGTTTGGTCATTATACGAAGATTCGTAATTGTTACAAGGAATTGGATTCCTGTTTGACAATCCGAGCTAGAGTGAGGACCTCCACAATACTCACAACAAGACAATGTGGTGTGAGTGGTATGTGTTGTAGTCATAATTGTTATCGGGAACCTGCTCATAGACAAGCGTGTTTCCGATTGACAATCGAGCGGAATGTGAACCACCACAAGTACTCACAACAAGAAAGCGCCGAGTATCACGGTGTGGTAGGCGATGGAATGAATCGATCGTGTTATGATAGGAATAGGGATCTTGGTTATAGGCGGACCCGTTTCACGATTCCACCATGCAACAAGCGGGGCAATTGCCACCATTATAAGGACCACCACACCATTGACAACCAAGAGGGTGAGGATAAGACATGGAAAGAATCAAAGGTTATCGGAGGGTAAGAAATGAAGAATCAAAAGGTGAGAGGGTAAAGAGGAATATTTTTGGTGTTTTGAAAAACATGATGATAAAAACAAAGAATGAAAATATTTTTGGCGTTTTAACACTTTAGGAAAAGTGTTAATGAACTTTGAGATTTTGATAACTTTACAAAAACTTTTACAAAAGATGGAATATGTGCAAGAATGAGTCGAAAAGGCTAATCACACGCTAAAGCCTCCCGGCGTGGCGCCTAAAATTTTATCTGGTCCAAAACAGTCAAGTCTAAAAGGACTTAAAACATTTCGAACACAAATGCAAATGAAGATCGAGAATACAATGGATTCCGGTCGTTATGTCCCACGGAGACTCAATGGTGTGTTAAACACTGATTCAGATGATAGAAGGATCACTAAGGATAATGATCCGAAAGGATTAGGATTGAATAATTACACTACTGAAAAAGGTTATAAAATAAAAGCGACTTAAATGCAAATTAAGAAAATTAAAAAGATAAAAGATATTAAATAAACGCTATCACTATTTTTAAAGTGATGTTTTTATGATTTTATAAAATAAAATAACTTAAATAAACTATATTAACTAAAACGTAAACTTAAATTACTTAAAAACGTTACTTAAAATGGAAACGTACGTTACGTTTAAAAATTACGCTGGAGCGCAAGCAAAAACGTAAAATTATTGAAATAAAAAGCATACGAGTGTAAAACTAATTTTCTTACGTACTACATGACAAAAGAAAATTTTAGGAAAAAGCCGGGTATTTTTTCAACTTTTAAATTATTTATTATGATTTAAAAACTAATTTAATCTAATTTAATTATTAAAAATACTAAATGATTTTAGAAAAATATGAAAATTTCTCAGAAAATACTTTAAGTTATAATGGTTTTAAGAAAAATAAGAAAATGGTGCACTACTTTATGAAATAAGCAGATAAAAAGCTAAAATAAGCTAGTAGCTAGAAACTGCAACTGGTACTTAAATCACAAGTGGTGCAAAGTAAAACTTGAAAAGACCCTAGGGCAGTTGGTTTGAGTGCGTGGTGTTGAGTTTGTGAGCTAGAGGTCGGGGGTTGAATCCACTTTGTCCTTTTGCAAATTAATTTTATTTTTCAAATTTTCTTTTGCAACTTGTAAATAAGATCAAAACTAAACTTTTTGTGAAAACACTTTTGATCAAAACTTGGAATAAGCAGTTTACAACCGCTTATTCTCAACAGATTGGACGAGCACAAAACAAACACCCACTTTTGGCGACTTTAAGCTAAATGAAGATAACATAAGCACTAGGAATATGTAAATAAGCACTTGGAAAATGGAAGTAAGCAAATTAGTATTAAGTTTAATAAGCTATGACAACTAAAAAGCTAATGGGATAAGCAGATAAGGCACAAAAAATAATCATGAGCAGTTTTGTGATTCTAAGCTAAACTTAAAAGCAATCTTAACTAAAAGGGGGTAATAAGCTAGCCTAAGAAGCTCAAATAAGCTGGACAACTGCTAATCTCACCTAAGGTACCTAATAAGCTCCTAAATAAGCTAAAGGGACAACAAAAAGCACTAAACAAAAGTTGGAAAGTGGGCAACATGGTACTGTAAAAAGCAGAATCGATGTGGATTTTGGGATGACTTAGAAGCAATATTTAACTAACCTAAAGCTAAACTAAATAGAAATAAGCTATACCTATGTCTAGGGGGGTATGTGGAGATGTGAGAAAAGCACTTTTGAAGAGTTTTAAAGCACAAATAAGCTGGGACAAAGAACAAGCAATGACTAAAAGGTCATTGTTTAAGACAAGAAAGCAGAAAGCATTTTGAGCTTTTTGTTATGTTCAAAACTTGCAAACTTTAGTAGAAACAGGTTAAGACCTTTTAAACATCAACTAATACCTTGAAACATGTTTGACTTGAAGAGTCAAAATGGGTAAAAAGTGATTTTAGACCCTTAAATAAGCTAGAACCAAACACTACTTTATATGGAACAAATGCATTTAACAAACTATTTTATATGAAAGTTTACCCAAAAGCAATTCAAACTAACTAATAACACAATTTAAAGCTAGTGAGCAGTTGTAACACGAAAATCAACCCATACCGGTTTGACTCTCAAATCCTTGACCGTTTTGACTTTTATTGACTTTTACCAAAAGCGCTTAAAGTTGTAATATGAGCTTGTGGGAAGTTTTAATAAGCTATCATAAGCTTGTTTAAGCTTATAAATAAGCTTCTAAAGTCTTTGACACAGAATTTAAGAGTTTAAATTTCAACGATGAGTTTAAAAGATGAAAATGAATATTAACTTGAATTAAAACTTAAGCGAGTTGCAAATCACTTGAATGACTTTGTTTGATACAAATAAACTGAGAAATACAAATTAGAACTAGTTAATACATATTAAGCTAAAAAACGACATTAAAGGAAAATGATAAAACTAGCTACTACTTTTTCTTGCTTCTTTCCTCTCTCTTTTATACTCCAAGTTGCTTCATTCCTCTCTCTAAGTGAATCCCACCACTTATCCTGGCCCTTGGATGATTTTGAGATGATCTTGACCATTTAGCCTTTTTGGCGGGAAATAAGGTTTTGACAGGTGTTGGGATTGAGTGTTAAGGGTTTAGGATCATTTAATGGTTCTTGGATTTGTGTTGAGGTGGGGGACAAGGAGAGTGATTTGTTGAGGTGGAGGTGAGGCATGGTGGGAGTGGATTCGGGGAGCAGGTGAAGGGAAGAAAATTGGGCGCCAAGTGGTTTAGTTTGACCGGAGGATTGACCAAGCAGATATAATAACAAGGGGTCCAAAAGGGTTATGAAAGGGGTCAAATGGGTGCGAGGTCCAAAAAGGTTTGAAAGGGCTTATAAATACTAGGGACCATTGTGTAAATCTCGAAAGTTCAAGGACCTAGGTCGCCAATCTTGCAAAGTTTCTTCCAAGGACTAAAGTAACAACCTTCAAAAGTATAAGGACTAAAGCGCCATTTTGCAATTTTCCGGGGCCATTTCGCCAAATTTCAAACTTGAAGGACCATTTTGTAATTTTCTCAAACTTTTGATATTTTTCACCAAAGGACTAAATTTGACAACTTATGATTTTAAAAGGACCTTTGGTGACTTTTCTTTGAAATTATGTGCTCGTGGACTGCTTTTTGACAATTTTTGAAAGTTGGGGACTAAAGCGCAATTTTGCAAATTTGATATGTTTTCATCGATTTTGATATTTTTGATTTTAAAACACATAAAACACTGATTTGTGATAATTTGATCATTTTGATGTGTTTTTGAGTGTTTTCAGATGATTTTGCAGTTTAGATTATGCAAAAATGATGAGTATTTAGACACTCATCACAATTCTTCTCACAAGAAAGAAGAATGTCAGAAGACGTCAAAGCTACTATTACATCAACGCCTTCACCGTTTATATTCTTCATCACTAACAATTAGGGGGAGATTGTTGGAATCAATCCTAAACCTAAATCAAGTGTTAGTAATTCATATGTAATAGTTAGCTTAATTATGGCCTTTATGTTTGTTATTAGCCTTAGGCTTATGTAGAAGGCCCATGAGCTTAGGCCCAAGCCCATAGGAGAAAGGAAGGGACTAGGAGTGTTGCCCTAGCTTCCCTCCTATAAATACTCTTGTATAACCCTCACTTGAGGGTTTGTTGTTCAATTCACTCTCTTTCACATGTGCTACACCTAACCTTTCTATAGTTTATACACATAGTGTTTGCGTGAGTTGTTCATCCGATCTCTTCTCTTCTTTATCTCTTCTCTTAATGCTTGTGTTGTAAAACTAGTGACCTAACATAAACTCTACAAGGTATGTAAACACTAGCCTTCTTCTTTTTGAGTCTAGGATCTCTATTTCATGCATAACTCACAAGCTATACGGGAATTTTCAAAACCCAAGATAAGTATTTACTTATAACTCATACTCTTTATTCTTCAAGGTAAGTACATTTTGCAAACACGTAATTGCATACACAATTTTTTAAGGATAAACGATTTATTCACAACTAGAAATCTCTTTTCAAAATGTCTTTCTAAAAGGATACCTCTTCCCGTATCACTTTCACAAAAAGCCATTTCTCACGTCTAGGACAAATCGCTTTTTCATTATTAATACAAAGTAAAAACCCGTTTTCATTGCATCTCACGTCTTTTGAATGCTAAAGAGGACATATAACTAATATGTGTTTTCGGGTACATTCAGTTAAGCAACAATGAATTAGGTGCACTCGGATTATCTCACATAATAGTATGCTTTTTCATTTCTAGTTTATTTTTCTTTTCTTTTTAGGAGTTGAGATAACCGCAACTCCAAATGGTTTGCATATACGCACGCACTAGGCACAAATGTTTCCAAAGGGAAAATTTTTGAGCTTCCTAAATCACCAGTACCACGGATCCCAGCCTTAATGCTGGACGGATCCCTCAAGGGAAGGATCCGTGGGGTCCGTGAGACAGAAGCTAGTTTTATCTTCTATTTTTCTCACTTTGGATGAAAACTTCAATATTTTCATCATTTATCTTTATTTCTTTTGGAGTATGTGATTTAATGCTTGTTTTCTCATGATCACATGCCTTAAATTCATATAAGTAGGATTCCCAAAATGCTTGCATATTCATCTCTACTTTACAAACAAAAACCACCATGTCATCCAAAAGATCCTCCAATTTAGATGATTCACCTAGTACAAACAATCCCTTTCAAGAAATACAAAATTTTGTCCTCCCACCTTCTAAAATACCACAATCAAAATCTAGAAATCCATGCGGATTAGCATCCAAACCTTCTTTGTTTAGCAAAACCATCATCGAATGGTTCATCACCAACCACTATTTCACCACAAGATGCTTCCATTATAGCACCTCCTTCATCACCAACAAGTACACCAACTTCATCACCCATCAATTTACCACCTAAGGTCACTCTTTTGGAACTCCTTAAGACTCCAACAAGATCTCATCAACCAAAACAAAAAGAGATAGTCTTTTTGACACCTCCCACTTCTCCAAACACAATTTTCAAAGACCTTGAAACGTCACCACCCTTAGCTCCCATTGTGTTACAAGAACATCTAGGTTCTTTTCCACCACCACTTCCAAACATTCCGGACTTTGATCCGTATTTTCCAACTTTTCCACCACAACTTCCGCATCTCACATATCAAAATAACCCGGAAAACTTCCGCACTCATTACCCACATCACTTACATTGTGAACATTGCCAATCCACTAGGGATATTGCAATAGAAATTAGGGAAGAAATGCTAGTCATACTTAACCTCAATCTTGATTGCATCAATATCATTACTCATCAAAACCTCCATTCATTATCTTATGCAAGCATGGAAAGAATCATCTTTTATTATTTTTATTTTTAGTATTTTCCTTTTGAGTCATTTTTAAGAACAAGTCTTGTTCTTACTTTGACATGCTTGTATGTGGCATAAATACCACTACATTTTGTTGTTTTATTACAAGGCATTGTTTACATACCTTGGCTCCCAATCTTGATTCTCGTCAATCACATGATTATTTATGCATGATACTACTAACCCTTTCTTTGTAGGATATTTTTTGTCTCACTTGACGCTCTAATCTAGGGGGAGCTACCGTCAAGGGGGAGTAAGCGATAAGTGGACCATTTTTCCACATCTTTATTTCTTCGTTGGGTTAACTTTTTTTGACAAAAGGGGAAGAAGTAAAACTCGAACTTTCAAAACATACATCTAATCTTAAGTTTTACTCATCATAACATTATGTTTTGTCATCAACAAAAAGGGGGAGATTGTTAATACAAATAAACCGTAAAAACGTTTATTAATATTTAGCGATCTCTTTGTGTTTTGTTGATAACAAATATAATGTTATCACAAGTAAAATTATAAGGATACATGTTATTTTTGTAAAGCATTTACATATAGTCATCTAATACAAATTGTTGTAATAAATCATTTGTTGTAATAGTTTATTAGGATAGGTAAACTTCTCAACCTATGGAACATATCCATAACCCATGGTATTGACCCATATCCATTTGACTAGATGCATTGCATCTATTAGGTACATTGTATCTAATGAAATACCCATGGACCAACCCATAACCCATGACCCATGACCCATAACCAAAAACCCATGGGCAAGAGGGCGTCCACGGATCCACGAGATTAAACTAGACGGATCCGCAAGGAGGGATCCGAGGATCCGAGGAACAGTGGAATATTTTACCTATAAATAGAGAGCCATTTCTTCATTTCTCTTTACCCTCTTCTTACTAACTCTCTCATATACTCTTACTCTCTTCTAACAAAAGATCACTTGATCTAGAGTTGTTCTTCTTCTTCTATTGTGATTCTCATATAGGTCCTTCTAAGGCGAGATCACGAGCTTACTACAAGTCATCCAAGCAAGGGTTCTTGATTGATTTGTTCCTCCACAAGATTTCGTAGCAAAGATCTTGTACTTGATATTTCACATAGTTGTTGTGTAATAGTAGTGTTGGTTTGGTCCTCCGTGTTACGGATTCGGTATTTAGCTTTGTCTTAGGAAAAGGTGTAAGCAACGTTGTGAAGGCTTCTCCGCCAAGTTGAAGGAGTTTGTTGACATAGTGCTTGAACTCTCGAGTAGGTGACTCGGGGAGTGGAGTAGGGCAAGGAAGGTGTCCTTGTAGCCGAACCACTATAAATCGGTTGTGTCATTTCTATCCTTTACTTTACTTTATTTACTTGCATTACTATTAGATCTATACTTTATCTTCATCCATACGATTTCACATAACATGGAATCTAGTTTTAGAAACTAATTTAAAATCGGCAAAACTATTCAACCCCCTTTCTAGTTTTCCACAAAACGGACAAAAAACGTAAGAAAGCGATGAAAACCCATTTAAAACGTAGAAAGCGAAAAAATAAAATAAAAATAAAATAAAAACATGAAATTAAAAAAGGGATTAAAAAAGACAAAAATGAGAAAATAAATAAGAAAGATAAAAAGAAAAGAAAAAGACAAGAAAAAAACATGGACTTAGGTTTAGACATATTAAATCTTAGGTTAATCTCCACCATTAGATCAAACTAGATGAAAGGTGAGGATTTATCCCTTAGTATGCAAGGATTTTTGAGTATGCATAATAATGTGCCTCGTGTACTAATATAACCCCATTGATCAGGATTGAGTTCAAGTAAAACACTTTCTTAAACTAAAAAGTGTAAGATAACATTTCAACCATTGGATGCATTGACTTTGACTAGATCTATGGTATAAAAGCTTGATGGTAATTTTGTAAATACAACATACTAATAAAGTATAGGATATTTGGCGGAGGGTTACTTTGGTAAATTAAGCAACTTGTGAAGCAAACATTATTGACGGTTTCAAAATTTGCATCATATATGGGATTTAATTTTCTCTTTCCAGTTACATCGCTCTTAGTTTTCATCCCATCACATAAGAATTGTTTTCGAAAGCCCTTTTTGTTAATTCATCACGATTGATTATTAGTGGTTCATGTGATTTCCTTCGTTATTTTTTTTCTTAAAAATATAATTAAGTGATGCATTGATTTTGATCGTTGACTGGTTCATGTTGTTTTTACTTAATGCTTTAGTTCTACGTGATGATGGATGCCAATATTGATAACGACGATGATGATGAGGAGGCGTAATAATGATGATCGATCATAAGGATGATGATGATGGATGCCAAAATCGATACGGTGAGGTCTATGAGGATGATGAAGAAGAGCTATAATTATGATGCTGAAATCATTAAGGATGATGCATGGTTGATTGACCGATGCGATGATTATGATGTGGATGAAGATGACGATGGTTAGTGATGCTAAAGAAGATGGTGTGAGACGCAAATCAAGAAGCTGTTGGAATATGGGAGTTTGATTAGCTAAATACGCTAAGGGTGTGTGAGCCTATTGGGGTGATGTGCTACGTGTGTACATGTTTTAAATTTATAAAAGACGATTTACCAATATTGCCAGTAACACATACGAGCAAGTGCACTCGTCAGTTAAAGCAAGATTTTGAAGGTAAGTCGGGATCGTTCGCAAGGATTTGAGTGAATTTGATTAACATGTCTAAATCAACTAAGGCAATCCAAAAGCATATAACAACGAAAATAGATATAATGAAATTTAGATGATTAAAAACTACACTTGCTTAAACTAGTTTCTTATCCTTGATTAGTATGATTATGTTAACCTCTTAACATGTTGGTTATGATAATTAGTTGGTGTACTAATCTATTGTTCTTACAAGTTAAACCTTCGTCAAGATTTTAGTTCATAAAAACAAGCATTAAGTTTAATCAATCAATTAAAGATCAATTCAAGTTTCATAAGTTTACTTTCACAAACTTAAACACAAAAACATCCATTTGCATTATCAAATTTGCTTAAGAAATGGTCAATACAAAAGGTAACCGATTATAGACAAAAGGTTACAATTGATTGTAAACAGCTAATCTTACGACCTTTTAGATGTTTCCAATCAATCGAACTTGATAATCAAAAAGCGTTCTTATTACAACCACACTTTAGTTTCTTTGATTAACCAAGAATAATGGGTAAAAACAATCATCCATACACAAAATGATTATAACTAGTTGAATAAAAATAAGTTCTTTCGACCTCTACGATTACTATCAACTAGTCAAACTTGATTAACAAATGTCACTATGAAACTTTAGCACAATTGGATTTTAGAATCAACTTGAAATTGAATTAAAACATGTTAACACAATCACAAACTAATCACATGATAATCAACATCATTTAAGCAAGTGTATAAAGAAACTAGCCACTCATAGTAAACATAAACATAAACTCAGAAATTTGAACATTAGAAAACATGATTAAGAGTCTTACAATGATTGGAATAAGATTACAAATGGTGAAGTAATGATTCCCAAAGTATTGGGGTAGACTCCTTGGGGTTTTGACCTCCAAAGGTGGTACTTCTGGAACTCCAAACTTTCCTGGACTTCTAAGGATGAAATTGAGAGCTAAGAACTTTGTTTGATGAGTAGGGAGAGTTGTATTGAAGTGTGTGTCTCATATGCTCACAAGAGGTCTCTATTTATACTAGTTCCAAGGCCTAGGGTATTAATTGTTGAACTTGGCCTCCAAGGAGTTAGGAAGGGACTAGAATACACCAAGGGAAGGATCTAGAATCGTTTGGATGCAATGGAGAAGCTTATTGATGAAGAAATGGCAGAAACAGGTCTTCCAACCGGATCGGTCGCATGACCAGCCGATCCGGTTGGTCTTCTAATACCCGAATCGGTTGCGGGTGGCAACCGATCGGTTAGTCCGACTTCACAGGTACGTTTTGACCACAATCCAGCCGATCCGGTTGCGGGAGCAACCGATTCGGTTGGTCTTCCTGAGTGAAGGAAAATTGACCTTTAACTAAATCTGACTTGTAGAGCTTGGTTCTTCAATCATCTTGGTCTTCTATGGTACTTGAAATGCTGATTTGTGCTTGACATGCTTCACAGAAACGGGAATCTTCCTTTTATTGAACATTCTTTAACTTTTCCTTTCGTTTCCCTACACTTGGTTATAAATACTAGACAAACATCTTTTGATGTGATTAAGTACTAAAATCATCCAAATATAACAAAATAACATATACAAAAGCACACATAACGCCAGTGAAAACATGTTTAATCAGAGCGTTATCAAATTCTCCCACACTTAAACTTTGCTTGCCCTCGAGCAAATCTAGGAAAAACATCCACTGGTACAAAATTATAATTACGAAAAATATGATGCAAATCCACCAAGTACAAGTACGAGAGAGGATTCATCAATTAAGCTTTTAAGGGTGAAACTTCAAGATGTTTGACAATATCCAATGATTTTCTTGCATGATTAACATTTCAAAACACCTCACGAAAAAGAAACGAAATATAATTCACTCAATTTTTAGTGGAGTAATAAGATAATTCAAACTCATTGCTCAGTCATGATTAGATTATTACCATAAGCTTGTACAAGAAACAAAACTCCACCGACGTGGCGTGAGCACCAAGCAAAAACATCTAAAGAGGACTTTTATTCAGGTTATAATGTTAAGGCTTAGGGCTAAGGGCATGGATAAGGCATGGGAATGTTTAATGAAATTGGTGTTAAAAGAAAAATAGAATCAAGTCTAATACCCATGTTGCTAGTTACCAAACAATCCGCAAACCTATAAATGATTATAGCTTCATTTTCTTTTCTTCGGATTTCCACAACTCTTCGCTTTGATTTGCCATAACAACTTTTCTTCGAACATAGCACATTGGCTAATACATTCACACATTTTTTTACACATCCTTGAAACGGCTCACACAACTAACAATGTGCGGTTACTCATAATCATTTAAACAATCTTCTCATACCAGGTGACTAGCAACCAACCGTTTAGACATTGACAAGGGTTAGGCTAAGGTTTAAAGTGTAAAATCTTTTTGTATTTTCTGGGTTTATCAAAAATGAAAAGGATGGCTCAGAGGGTGTAACTAGGGGTATCTAGCGCTAAATATGAGGGCTACAAATGGGTCCATGAGGGAGGTTAACTATTAGATATAGGATTTTACAAACACATTAAACCATAACCATGTGGGGCATTAACAATGTTTAGAGAGAGAAATTTCTAGTGAGAGAAAGGAAGAGAGTTGCGAACTATGTGAAACAAAGAAAAATAGTATTGAGCTCCAACCTCTACCTTGGGAGGTGAGGGTATTTATAGTTTCTTACAAACAAACGCCACCTACGGGTCGTGGATCGTGCATACAGTGGGTAAAGACCGTCCGTCCTCCACGGTGTTGCATAACTAAATACTACTTAACATAAAATAACTATGACTACGAGCTTTCTAACGATTACATATACTTGAGGTGACCGACTCTTTAATACATGGAATTTCTAATTCCTAACGGTCTCCCAAGGAGGTCACCTCAAACACACATTAAAATTACATTGAATACAAGCAGATATAACATTGAGATTGTTCTTGGATTCTTGTCCATGTTCTTTGTTTTGTAGCTCGTAGTCTTTGATTCTTCATTATTGCATGTTTGGATAATCTGAATGGAGGTCTTTAAGCGATCCACGTGATCTCGAGTTTTGAGTAGGCTTTGAGATCATCACCACATTTAAATCTCGACTCAACCTTTGTGGTGTTGGTAATTAGTGATGTTGTGACTTTTGGACCGACATGCTCACATTACGGATCATGATTTATTCTTATCGTAGTAGCGGAAGCTTTCGTTGATTCATGATATTGGCGGCGCTGCGAAGCATGGAGTGAAAATATCGAGTCATTGATGCACCAATCATGATTTCTTTAGATATGAATGTGTTGTGTGAGCATGCGGCTATGGATTGACCGCTCCATTCGATCATCACCAAGCGTCGGGGTGTACCGCATAAGAGTTAACAATAAAGCGCGCGAAAGTGTCTTTGATCACTTTCGATGAATTGAGGTACCGACCCACGGTTCCCGTTGATCGATACAAGTACGCTCGTGATCGGTATAATTCGAAGAATTTCCTTGACGGGGTTTCGCACCTCTCTAGCCGTTCTCAAACCGGGCGTCTCAAAGAAGACAACACGGAGTGAGTGAACCGTGAATAGAGATTCAGCGATTGATGAAAAAAGATTTGAAAAACAATCGTGTATAGCTCAATAGAAATTGTTTTTGCAATACAACGAAGTTTTAGTAAAAATCATTTATCAATCATAAACACCTTTTGATTTGAAATAATAGTACGGATCGATGTGCTAGAGAAAAGAGTTTTAAGCACAACAACCGGTTTTCAAAGGCATCCATCAATCCATTTTCTTGGACTGGATTGATTCAATTTTGAATCGCTCCACCGATGAGGTCCATATGACACAATCAAGTCTTGGCAATATCACAAGGATAGTGCGTAGGACTCATAAGATATAATCTCACATTCCACATTGTGTGAAATAGTGAGTCTTCAAGAAATAAGTGTCCTAAAGAGATTAATTGATGATCTCGAGGCTCTAGACTCAATTAGTGCTCTTTTGGTTTCCTGTGCCGGAGACTAGGGAGAGGGTCTCCTTCTTCAATATCAACAATCTCTAAGAGAGAGTCGATAGATTATGTAGGTTCCCTGTGAGAATAAAACAAGCCCTTTTAGAGGAACTTAAGTAGCTTAGGAAGTTCTTTGCGATCGTCCATCGGGTCCATGACGTCTTGTCTTCAATACAAGTGTTACCTTAGTAACCACCGGTAGCATATGAATTGAACCCGGTTTACGCCCTAAGGTTGAATTATTGGAGGGCTATTTCTTTTCACCCTTTTCTCATTAAATTCTTTTCATTCTTCAACCCTTCATTGCTTACGAGACTTCATAACTAGAACCTTGTTGGGTTTGTTCCAGACTAGCTCAATCTCGATCCGCACTCTTCCCATATCTCACTTTTCTCCTTTTTTCATCATACCTAAGGACTTCTACACTATCTAGTGGATTGTCCCTGGGTATATCCCTCCGGTTCTGGTGGATCATGGGACCTCAACCTAACCTTATCAACCTTATATCACCATACATAAAGTAAAGTTGGTCGGTCTTTTTGGTATCGTTCATCTGCCATTGGAACCAATTGAAAACCATTTGAAAATGAATCAAGATACTTGTGATATAGGATCAAAGCATTTTGTATCTTAATTGTTTTGATATTTTAGAAAGGCTCCCCCTCAACATATGCATAAAAATTTAGAATTTGTGTAACACATGGAGGCAAGAGATATTTGAAATCGTTAGATTAAGAATGAAAGGTCCAATCTTTTGATTAATGTTTTCTAAAATGATCATCATCACTTCCTAATCAATTTGAGTAGATAAAACATTTTAAGGAAGGATGAGGTTTTCACAAGTTTTCTCCCCCTCAATGTGTGCATAGATGTTTGAGAATATTTTGCACATATTAGGAAAAGATCGCACATTGAGATAAATTGATCACGTTTCAAATATTTGTGGTTTAAGATAGATGCTCCCCTCAACGAGTGCATGGAAAATTTGAAATCGTTTGTCACTTTGGGAGGCAAACATACTAATCACTTATGAAACCATCTATCAATTATCGGTTTAAATCCAATTTAAATCACAAATTCTCCCCTGATCACAATTATCAAATCATTTGAGAATCGTGATCTCCTTGATTTTGAAAACGTTTTAACTGACAAGGATCGAATTTTAAGACTTTAGACTCCAAAGATTTAAACATGCTTGAATATCTTTTGAAAACAAACCATTGTTTGAAAACAAATACACTTTTTAATTAAAAATCATTCTCCCACTCAATCAATGACATAAGTTATTGATTGAGATAAATAGTTTTAACAACCGTTTAGTACAAGTGATTTTCAAAAAATTGAGCCCGAGTAATTTTTCAAAGCAATTCGTTTTCCTTGAATTTTTTTTTTTTAGAATCAGAGCATGAGATTTGGAAAACAAGATAAAGTATGGCTCGTTTTTTTTTTTTTTTTTTTTTTTTTTTTTTTTTTTTTTTTTTTTTTTAATGAAAACTATGTACATTCGATGAACATCTAAAGACCCGTGACATTCTTTGAATATCAACACAAAGTCCGTAGATGATATCGAATCGAGAAAAACATGACAAAAAGACAATATTTTGAGGATTTTCAAAATTTTCACATTTTATGGATTTTGAAAGTTTTATAATTTTCTATTTGATTTTTGAAGGTTTTGTAATTTTGTATTTTGCTTTTGAAAAAAATATATACAAAGAGATAGATGAAGAAAGACCTTTACTCCTTGTCTTCCTCTTGAAGGCGTTTGAGTGTTTACGGTTGAAGGCTTTTCAAGCCAAGTCGTGGAAGAATAAACTCAAACGTTCTCTTGGAAGAGCTTTGGCGAAGATGTCGCTAACCGGTATTCGATCCTTACAAAATAGAGTTCCACCACACCTTTTTCCACTTGTTCCCTGATGAAATGATGCCGAATGTCGATATGCTTTGCTCTTGAGTGTTGAACGTTGTTGCATGAGAGAGCAATAGCACTTTTATTATCACAGTACAAAGGAATTTTGTTGAATACAAAGCCATAGTCAGTTAATTGAGATCTCATCCATAGGATTTGAGCACAACAAGATGACATGGCTATGTATTCACCTCTGAGAGAAATAGAAGTACTCATTTGCTTCTTTGAAGACCAGCTCACACATTTATCACCCAAAACCGAGCACCTCGGACGTACTCCGGACGAGTATCTTGACACCTCGAATGATCTCGCATCGCATATCTGTCGTTAGTGACATACCGGTGTCCTTCGGATACCAAAGTCCCATGTTGATGGTTCCTTGGAGATACCGAAGACCCGTTTAACCGCTTCAAGGTGCTTTTTAGTAGGCTTAGCCTGGTATCTAGCACACATGCACATAGTGAACAAGATGTCTGGTCTACTAGATGTGAGGTACATCAGGGATCCAATCATACTACAATATTTCGTTTGGTCTACCATGATCCCTGAGTGGTCCTCATCAAGCTTGGTTCGTTCAATCATGGGAGTGTCAACAGGGTCACTAGAATCGAATCCGAATTTCTTTAAAATCTCATTTGCATATTTAGATTGATTTATGAAAATGCCTCCGGGACTTTGTGAAATTTGTAATCCCAAGAAAAATGACATTTGTCCCATCATTGACATTTGAAATATAGAACCCATTTCTTTTGAAAAACAGTCACACTCATTGAGGTCAGTCGAGGCAAATATGATATCATCAACATAAATTTGAACGTGAATTAAATGTTTGCTCGACTTTACGGTGAACAACGTTGGATCAACTGCTCCTTTCTTGAATCCGATAGATAGAAGAAAATTTGATAGCGTATCATACCATGCCCTGAGCTTGCTTTAAACCATAAAGAGCCTTCTTCAAACGATAAACATGAGTAGGATGCTCGGATTCACAAAGCCTTCGGGTTGGGCGACGTGAAGACCTCTTTAAGATCTCCGTTAAGAAATGTGGTTTTAACGTCCATCGATAAACAACCATATTCTTGCTAGCAACATTAGCCAAGAAGATTCTGATCGCCTCGATACGTGCAACTGGAGCAAAAGATTCCTCAAAGTCTATCCCTTCTTCTTGACGATACCCTTTAGCCACTAACCTAGCCTTATTTTTCAAAACATCACCATGCTCATCAAGCTCCACTTTGAAGATCCATTTTAGAGCAATGATCATAGCACAATCTGGAGCTGGTACTAATTCCCATACATCTAATCGATCAAACTCATGAATTTCATCTTGCATGGCATTGAACCAGTTATCTTCATTCATGGCGCTTTAACATCTTTAGGTTCGATCTTTGAGAGTCTTGAGTTAAAGAAGCACCATAAAGCATCGTGTAAGCGGTTTACAAGTGGATACCGCACGAGAAGGGTTTCTAATGATGTTATCCAATGGGTGATCATGTCCATTTTCTAATATGTTCATGTGATAGTTGTTGTGGAACCGAAGTAGCAGAGTCGACGTCTCCTGATGAAGATGGTTCAGATGATGATTCAGGAGCAAATATGTTAGCCTTAATAGTTTTATTAGAAGTGATGGTCATTAAATTTTAGGAACTTTGTATCGTGTGTTAGATATCGTGATAGAATAGTCAACGGGCTCGTGGATTGGACCAAGCTAAATGGCTAATAGTTGAGACTTGCTAGCCGTTTATAAGCTTAAGCGTGTCAAATCCAAAGCCCAATCCGGTCCACGAAAAGCCCAAGCAAAGCCTTTAGGGTTTTAAGTTGCTTGTACTATAAATACCCCTCAAATGGTCATTTGAGGGGTGTGCTTGAGTGTGTGTTTTGTGTGTGTTTTTCCTTGAAGCAATATACAACTTATTGTTTTCATCTTTCTTCTCTCTACCTCTCTAAACATATACACGAATTCATATTCAAGTCACCATCTAATCTTCATCTTTTCTTTCTTTATTCTACGCATAACATCTTGTGTTTGGTTCGTGTGGTACTTGTGATAAAGATAAGGTTTACGTGATAAAAGGGGTTTTACAATTGGTATCAATCGCCTAACAATGGTTTAGGAGTGTTTGTGTTTGTTTTGAAGGGTTACGCGTAAAGGCTCTCGTTTTACATATTTGTCAAGCTTAAAATTTAATTTTTGCACTTAAAAATTCAAGATTCTTGTGGTTTAAGGTTTATTTGGTGCTAAAGTTTCAGTTTTTGCAAAAGTTCAAGCTTTTACGCGTTGTGGTTCAGTTTTAAAGTCGCTTTTGGTTCATTGGTCATTTCTACTCGTAACTTTTCTAAGCACTTTGGGTGAAAAAGGTCAACATTTTGGGTTATTCGAGTGTTTTTAAGGATATCCGTGCAAGCGAAATTGTTTGAATCGTTGGAAATTTTTACGAGTTGGTCAAAACCCTATTTCTAAGCGTAAGAAAGTCAACTACGATAAGGTTCTACTCATAACTTTTGGTGCAGATTCTTGAGCTTAACGGTGACTCGGTGCTTCCCTCACTTGGATAAGTTTGTGGAACACTCGACTTTTGGATATCCCTTATTTGTGAAAGTGTAAAGGATTTTGGTTCTTAACCAAAGTTTACGCATAAGCTAAAAGCTTACGAGTAACTCTACGCATAACTTCACAATTACGCGTAAGGTTTACGAGTAACTTTTTGTCTACGCATAAGCTTAAGGTTACGCGTAAGATACTTTCTACGCATAAGATCCTACGCCTAAGGAATCCTACGCCTAAGATCCTACGCATAAGATCCTACGCCTAAGATCCTACGCATAAGATCCTACGCTTAAGCTTCCTACGCATAAGATCCTACGCCTAAGCATCGTCTACTCGTAACTTCCTGTTTCTACGCCTAAGCTCTTTCTACGCCTACGCATAAAGGTTTAAAAAAGAAGAAAAAAAAAGAAAAGAGTTTGGTCTACCATGATCCTGAGTGGTCCTCATCAAGCTTGGTTCGTTCAATCATGGGAGTGTCAACAGGGTCACTAGAATCGAATCCGAATTTCTTTAAAATCTCATTTGCATATTTAGATTGATTTATGAAATGCCTCCGGGACTTTGTGAAATTTATAATCCCAAGAAAAATGACATTTGTCCCATCATTGACATTTGAAATATAGAACCCATTTCTTTTGAAAAATGGTCACACTCATTGGGGTCAGTCGAGACAAATATGATATCATCAACATAAATTTGAACGCGAATTAAATGTTTGCCTGACTTTCTGGTGAACAATGTTGGATCAACTGCTCCTTTGCTGAATCCGGTAGATAGAAGAAAATTTGATAGCGTATCATACCATGCCCTCGGAGCTTGCTTTAAACCATAAAGAGCCTTCTTCAAACGATAAAAATGAGTAGGATGCTCTGGATTCAAAACATCACCATGCTCATCAAGCTTCACTTTGAAGATCCATTTTAGAGCAATGATCATAGCACAACTGGAGTGGTACTAATTCCATACATCCGATAACGCTACGCGCTGCTCGGGGTCAAGGAAACTTCCTTTTCTTCGAGCAAGTTTTATAACACCCTAGGCGGTGAACCTAATCGTTGTAGTGTAGTAATTAGGGTAAGCCACGGTATTGATATCGTTCTCTAGGGGAATAGGAATGCTAGTGAGAAGTTACTACGCTAAGGTTGAGGTTGAGGAAGATTATTTTTATCTTTTATGTTTTTAGAAAATGAAAAGGTACAAATCTCGGGTATTGGATTTGGGGGTTGGTATTGCTACCGATTACTCTACTATTATCTAATTATCTAAGCTAAGGTTGTGATAGTCTATGTCTAATTGATGTGTACTCGTGATGATAGTTTAAAGATGTGTTTACTTAGGTTTTACTACTCCTTAATTATCTCCTATTGATGGTTGATTTGTCACGTCCTTATTCCTAGTTGCGTTGTGATTCTAAGGCTATAGGCGTGCTTATTTCCTAACTCTTTGAAATTACCAAAGGGTCTTGTTTACAAATCCTCTAGTGATTTATAGACGCCTACTCTACGGTTGTCCTTGAATACTTTATCCTACAATTACCTAGATAATTATATTCTAAAGTTCACAAAGAAATGTCAAGCATTAAGTACACAACGAATAATCTAGCGCACTCTAGATCATTAGTCAACTAAGATAAGTATCAACCAATCAATATTCAATAATTAAGTTTCATATTCCTAAGCAAACACACAAATAAATTAGCCGGACATGGAGAACATGCAAGCATACACACAAATAATCAAAGACATAATTAAATTAATGAAGTAAATACTTATCTTGATGTATAATAGGGTTTAGAACCCTAAAATACTGCACAAGAAAGCCTTGGTTCGGTTTTAGGTTTTACTCCAAAAGACTACACACAAAACCGAAAAATTCGGATTCTATATATAAGATTACATCCGCGACGGCGCACCTTATGTTTCGCGGCGCCGTCGTGTCGCCGTCATTAGGGTTTCGTCTTGGCCACGTAAACCTTCGACGGGCGCCACCTTATGACCGTGACGCCGTCCCTTGACGACGCCGTCTTGGCCGAATCTAGGCCGTCCGAGTAACGACGGCCTACTCTTTAGAACACGACGTCGTCCCTTGAAAACATGAAATTTCGCTCGACCCGTCGTAAAATTCCTTCCCGACGGCATCGCAGATATGCGAGTGACGCCGTCGCTTTATGTTTCAAAGACTTTGAGTGTCTCGATTCGACTTTGGCCATTTTCTTCGTATATTCGCGCCTTTTCGTCCAAATAAGCATCATTCCAAAGATTTTGCCTTCAAGAGACCTAAAAGTGAAAAGGAACGATATTAAGCAATAACGGATACAAAAGTGATCGAATAAGGGCTTAAATGACCCTCAAAAGGTACCTTTAAAACCTTATCAAATATCCCTACACTTGGTATTTGCTTGTCCTCAAGCAAATGTGCTTTAGCCAATTAATTTATAAGTTGTGGTCATGAAGCATCCATTCAAACGGTCCACAACACATATAAGCCCCATAAAAGTCATAACAAGCACGGAAATTACATACTAGCACCTCACATGGGGTGTTTGGATACTCACATCTCTCTCGGTGTATATATGAAATATAACAAATCGGAAATGGAAGATAAATACTCATTAACCGGTCCTAGTACATAGATTACCATAGGCTTGAGAATAGATCAAACCTCCGTCGCTTTGGCGTAAGCACCTAGGAAAGACTATCAAAGAGGTCTTTAAAGGGTTGTAACGTTAGGCTTACGGTAGGGAAATGAAGGGTTTGGTGGGATAGGCTATATAGTGGTGGATAGTCAAAAATCTCTATGTTGCAAGTATCTGAAGAATGGCGTTGCTAAGCCAAGACTCGACACTCTAAAACTCTAGGCAACGAAATAAACAAACATAATTTAAAAGATAGATGTAGGATGGTAGCCGTATGGTATGGTTTTTTTTTTTTTTTTTTTTTTTTTTTTTTTTTTTTTTTTTTTTTTTTTTTTTTTTTTTTTTTTTTTTTTTTTTTGCATACACTTTTACTCTACCATCCTCTACGGTACATCAAAATGATAGGGATTTATAGACACATCCCTACACTTGAGTTTTATTACTCTAACACTAATTTGACCCGAATTGAAAAGATCAAAACACTTGGAGTACATTATTATGCAAACAAAGGAATTTGAGTTTAACGTTCTCTTTCCTATGTTTCATAAACTTTAACTTTTCCATGAATCCCAATCATCCCAAAGCTGTATACAAAGGATATGACTCGACTTAGCAACTCATGCAAGCAACCGATAATTGAACTAAGGGTTTTGGGTGATAACATAAATTTGCACTAAAAGTGAGTGCAATAAAGGTAGGCTAAGGCGATTTGGGTGTATATTTGGGGTGGGGTGTAAACATGTTTTCATTGATATTCGGAAAACCGAAATATCACGAGAACCGCGAAAAGGATAGGCTCGAGGGGTTAACTAGGGTATCGTGTACTAAAGATGAGTACAACGCAAAGGGTATGGGGAATTACTCAACCGATATGGAAGAAGTAATTATATTATGTGTATCAAACAAGGGTTTATCCTAATGCCTCTTATCATTTAGTTAATCCTAACTACACAAGTGTAGTCTCACTAGCGATCTCGAATGCATCACAAAACAAGTTCTAGAATCTAATATACTACCGGTTCACACTCTAAGCATTAAAGATGAATGCTTTAATTCCTACTAATCTAAGGGCGATCCTCACATTTTGGGTGGAATTTAGGTGGTAAGGGTTTTGTGCTAGTCATGCAACTTCCTATCCATGAGACGCTTTTGTTAAGACTAATGGCCCACTCTTATATGTCATGAAAAATTTTAAATTTGGCTAAAATTACCCTAACCTACATTTTCTCATGGTTTATTACACAAATACACTTGGACAAAGCAAACAATCAAGGATAAGCATAGTTTCAAAGTTCCCGTTTATTTTCCCTCCTACACTTAAACCGAACATTGTCCCCAATGTTCCCGAAGTATCAAAGTTATGATAATAGAAGGTAATTAAAACGAAGAAACTAATACTCCCGATTAGCTCGGTAGGATCCGTAAAAGTGGTGGTTAAATCTTTCCAAGAAGAGTTTTTGCGAAAGGCTCCTTCCAAACTTGTGTAACTTCTTCTTGACAAACTAAACCTCGCACACTAGAAGAAAACAAACGAAACCTTCGTAAAATCGGCGGTAATAATATACATAAGACTCGATTTAAACTAGGATATAATGCTTGTGGAATGGATGTTTACGTAATTTGTTTTGAAAGTTAAGATCCGGAAAATTCCAAAATTTTACAAGTAGCTCGTAAAACGAGAAAAGTAAGTGAAGTTTTATTCCTTCCTGACGCGTCAGTTGCAATCTGACGCCGTCGGTTATCCCGACAAAAAGCGGTCTGCGATTTTACGGAAAAATTTCGGAAAATTTACATCTTTAGAATCTAGAAAACTTCGCAAAACATCCATTATGACTCGATACAAGCATTTGACTCAAACAAACAAACATATATATCTTTTAGTTAATTGCTATTCTCATGTTCATGTTTCTTATGAAAACGTGTAATCCTCCTACACTTATCCTTTATGTAAAATACCTTTATATGTAATTAAGACGAGGTTAAAACAAAATAAAGCATTTTACAAATTTAAACATGAGGACAAACAATTAATAAAAGATATATGACACTAACAAGCAAACAATTAAGCATGGGTTGCCCCACGAAGCGCTTTTCTTTATTTAAGAGTCTTGTAGCTAGACTCGTAGTCCTACTCCTACGCATCGATATAAGTAAGTCTATCCTCAACAATGTCGTAGGGATCAAACTTATCATTCAAGTTCCTAGTAGTACGTTCGTTAAATATGCCTTTTCAAACATCTCACCATCGGGATCATAGATTTGTATCCTAATGTGCCACCTTCCATTACCATCGCTAGGCGTCTATTCCAATTCCACATGTGTTCGGATTTCTCAACTATCCATTTATTCATGACAAGGTTAACGGCAAGCATCCTAGGAACTCGGTCATCTTCCTAAATACTAAGGCCCTCGAACGGGTTCACTTCTATATCCCTAGCCAATTCTTGTTCTTGAAAGTTGCTACACTAGCAAAGGCCTTATCTAGGTAAAAAGGTCTTTGGGGCCTATGATGTTCTTCTCAATCCAAGGTCCATATCGAGAAGGCTCTCTATCCAACCTAATCTCTTGTGGGATTTCCTCATCCTTGTAGTACGAATGCCTTTTGACATCGTAAACCGACCTAGCACTCCCTTCTCCTACCACTATTTTGGACATCTTACAATCGATGATGGCACTAGCGGTAGCTAAAAATCCTCTTCCAACTAGTAATGGGCATGTCGGGTCCTTATTCATGTCTAGCACATGAAAGTCGGCCAAAAGAGTCAACTCTCCTACATGTACTACCATGTCCTTTATTATTCCAACCGGACGTGCTATACTACCGTCCGCTAATCCTAAGATAGTTTCCGTTGGTTCAATTTTACCTAGGTTGAGGCTTCTATGAAGGGACAACGGAACGAGATTGATGCATGATCCTAAATCGGCTAAAGCATCGAGTGGCTTGGAAGTTCCAAGTCTACACGGAAGAGTGAATAGCCCGGGATCATCTAACTTCTTAGGTAAGTTGTTTCGCATAAAGGCGGACCCATGTTTCCCAAGCCTAAGTTCTAACTCATATTTTCTTTTAAAGCATTATAATAAGGTGCATGAGCTAAGACTTCAAGAATTGGTTTCTCTTGATAGAGTTCCTTGTACTCCTCCTCTAAACTAGGTTTGGCTTCTTGGCTAACGGGTTTCTTAGGAGTAGGCTTTACCAAAGGTGCCGGGCCTTGGTATTTCTTGGATGACTTGGAACCCTTTTTGATAGCATTTACCGAGTGAACCGTTGGGTGAGAGGGGCATGAATGTGTGTTCTCCCATGATGAACTAGAACATGAAGTCGATGCAATCGAATTCACTTTTGGGTTCTTTATGGTATCACTGGGAGTGCTCCATTTTCCGCTCATTGAAGGCTTTTAAGAGGGCATCAAGCTTGGTTGTCATCTCGCTGCTTTTGCTTAAACTCGCTTCAAGCTTATTCAATCGAGTTTCTTGGGATGACAAAATCTAGATGCAATTGCTTCAATATTGGGGTTCCAGTATTAGAAGAATTGAATCATTAAGCGAACCAGATGAGCTTTGGGGTGTGCTTGAGTTTTGGTTCCACTTAAGATTAGGGTGATTTCTCCATGAGGGGTTGTATGAGTTTCCTAAGTTGTTTTGTTCGGGTTTGAAAGTGTACCACTTATCTCCCGCCCGCCGGCACGTATGGAGGCGTAGTCCCAAAAGCTTGTTCGAGAGCCTTGAGCAATCACGAGTGTCATGGGGACCCTTGCATAACTCACAAGGTAGAGTGATTTGATTCACTTGTCGTGAAGACTTAGGATTTTGTAGGAACTCATGAGGAATTTGACTTGATCTTCAAGTTCAATCATCCCACGGTCGGAGGAGGCAAGGAGATTGCCTTGACGGTTTTGGGAAGTTCACGGGTCATCCCAACTTTCGTTGTCATAGAGGCAAGGTCCTCTATTATTTCCCATGATTCTTCCGCGGTGAGATCACTAAGTTTTCCACCGCCGCTTGGTCAATGGATCGCTTAGTGGGAAAGTTGACATGATCATAAAAGATTTGGACTTGGAGCCAAAGATCAATGCCGTGATGAGGACTTTATGAAGTAAGTCCTTGAATCGGGTCCATGCTTCAGAGAGATTCACCTTGACGTTGTTGGAACATCAAGATGTCATTCCTAAGCTTAGTGGTTCTCCCGTGGGAAAAATTGAGCAAGGAAGCGAGAAGTAAGATCATCCCAACTTGAGATGGAGTCGGGGAAGTCGCTCAAGCCAATTACTAGCTTGGTCCCGTAGAGAAAATTGGAAGAGACGCAAGCGTGGTCTCCCGAGTAGTAGCATCAAGGTCGATGGAATCGACAATTTTGAGGAAATCCTCGGATGTCGATTTGGATCTTGAACGAAGTCCATGGAATGCACATCCGCTTTGCACCAACCGATGGTGTCGGATCGCAGGCCGTAGTTTGGGCTTGGTCGGGAAGCTCAATGGTGTTCCTATAACCTAGGTGGTTTGGTCTCGAGTACTACCAAGAGTACGGGCTCTTGGCGGGTCGTTTGGTGGTGGGTTGATGAGTGGTGGTTGGTTGTCACCTTCCATGGTGAAAAGTGATGGGTGTTACGTAACAAAGGTCACGAAGAAGGGGATAGACTAAGAGAAAGCTAAAATGAGAAAAAGTTTACTTGATAGGAATCAAGCAAAGAAACCTAAACGAGGTGGACTACTAACTAGCTATTCTATTCCCGCAGCCGCGCCATAAAAACTTGATAACGCCACACGCCGTTCGGGTCAAGGAAACTTCCTTTTCTTCGAGCAGTTTTATAACACCCCAGGCAGTGAACCTAATCGTTGTAGTTTAGTAATTAGGGTGCCACGGGTATTGATATCGTTCTCTGGGGAATAGGAATGCTAGTGAGAAGTTACTACGCTAAGGTTGAGGTTGAGGAAGATTATTTTTATCTTTTATGTTTTTAGAAAATGAAAAGGTACTAATCTCGGTATTGGATTTGGGGTTGGTATTGCTACCGATTACTCTACTATTATCTAATTATCTAAGCTAAGGTTGTGATAGTCTATGTCTAATTGATGTGTACTCGTATGATAGTTTAAAGATGTGTTTACTTAGGTTTTACTACCCTTAATTATCTCCTATTGATGGTTGATTTGTCACGCCCTTATTCCTAGTTGCGTTGATTCTAAGGCTATAGGCGTGCTTATTTCCTAACTCTTTGAAATTACCAAAGGGTCTTGTTTACAAATCCTCT